>JAJHZJ010000067.1:8214526-8507026 GCA_023548195.1 Bettongia penicillata ogilbyi | reverse complement strand
CTGAAGCCTTGCTTTGCTGTAAGGATCTGAGATGACCTATAGAAGATATTCACAGATCTTTTGCTCTATCACATTCCAGAACCCTGATGTGTGTGGTGGGGGTGAGGGAGGGAAGAGAGAGACACAGAGAGAGAATGAGGGGAGAGACAGACAGACAGACAGAGAGAGAGAAAGAGAGAGAGAGAGAGAGAGAGAGAGAGAGAGAGAGAGAGAGAGAGAGAGAGAGAGAGAGAGAGAGAGAGAGATTTCTGTTAGCCCTCAGGCATATTCATAGGTTCATAGGAGTTTGAATTAGATTGGACCTTAGAATTTATTTCGTCCAAAGGTTCTTAATCCATGTTGTAGATAAACAGACAGATAGATTTCAGTACACTTGGCTTCCTTTGCAAGTCTACATATTTCATTTTATGCATTTAAAAACATTATTCTGAGAAGGGATCTATTAATTTGAACAGACTCTGAAGGGCTCCATGACCCACAAAAAGCTAAGAGCCCCAGTCTAATCCAACCCCCTACATTTAACAGAAGAGGAAACAGAAAAGAAAACTGGACCGAGATCACAGACGTAGCAGGTAGCAGGTCCCCTGACTCCGTATCTAGGGTTCTTTCCCCTGCCCTGCATTGGGAACCTCCAATTCCAAACCTCAGACTAAAATTCCCTGATGTTAATTAAGGTACGGAAAAGAGATGCGTACCTACAAGGGGTAGGCTGAGAATTTCTTCTCTCAGGCACTCACCCCTGGACCAACTAATATAAATGTAGATCCACTTTGGCATTTCTCCACTAGGCAAACATATGTGCACCAGTTTATACTAAAGTGAGTGAATTTAATATAACTTTTTATTCTATCCTACTATGCTATGTTTCCTTCGAAGTAAAGATTTTTTTCTTAAAAAGTGTCTCTTTCATGCACTTCTATAAAGAAGTTATTTCTATAACTTCCATATAGAAGTTATTCTATAAAGAATTATTAAAATAATTCTTGCCATTTGAAGACATTTTCTTTCAAAGTAGTGGTTCAGGCTGTCAGGAAATAAAAGACATCTCCATCTTCTTTATAGACAGCCCTAAAGTTCTGGGGCCATTCTCTCCTCCCAGTTCAGTTCAATTCAATAGCCATTTACTGGGTACCTACTTAGATGCTAGGTACTGAAGATGCAAAATCCAAAAATAACCTATTTCGTGCTTGCATGGTAGGGGGCAGTTAGGGGAGAGATATGTACACAATAAATATAGAGAGAATATATAGAGAGAAATATATATAATATATAGAAAGTAATTACATATATATATATAATATATAGAAATTAATCTGAGAGAGGAGAAGCCTGGTAGCTGGGGGGAATCAGGAAAGGCCTACTAGAGGAAGAGCATCTGAGCATAATTGGAGATTCATATAAGGTGAAGGTAAGGATGGAGTGCAATCCAGGAATGGGAATTCTAAGTGTATACAGATTGGTCTTAAGTTCATGCTGCATCCCCAGCACTGAGCATTTGGCATAAGATAAGCACTTAGCAAATGTTTTTCCATTCCATTCTATTCCATGGAGGTTGGGTTGGAAGTGGGGGGGTGATGATGGGGGAACAGCCTGTGCAAAGAGAGGAGGCAGAAGATGAAATGTCTTGTATAGGAATGATACGTCCTGAGTCCAGACCTCTCCTTAAATCTCAAAAAGTCCAAAGAAGGGCACCAGGTTGAGCATGGTGACATAAGCTTGTAATCCCTTATAGCCAGGAGGCTGAGGCTGTTGGTTTGTTCAAGCTTTGGAGTTCTGTACTAGCGTTAAAACCAATCAGTTATGTATATTAGGTCTGGCACCAGTATGGTTAAGTCTCTGGCAGAACATGTTGGGAAGGAAAGAGAAAAGGCACCAGGCTACCTAAGGAGGAGCTAGCCAGCCCAGGTCTGAAATAGACAAGGTTAAAGCTTCCAAAGCCTGTTAGCAGTAGGAACTGACCTGGGCAGCCTTGGAGAGATAGGGAGACTCAGGCTAAACCAACAAAGAAACCAACCAACCAATGAACGAGTGAATAGATAAGTAAACAAATGAAGACATGAATAAATGGAATAATTAATTAAGATTGGCAACAGGAGAAAAGACCTTAGGAGTTAGGAGTTCTCCAGCCTAGTCACTAACTTGCTATGATACCTTGGGGTGACATTTCCCCTTTCTGGTCAGTCTCAGTTTCCTTACCTGTCAAATGGGAATAAGAATCAAAGCCCTTCTTGACTTGCAAAGAAGATATTAAATGAGATCATTTTTGGAAGGATCTAGTCCTGTGATTTTTTTCTATGTGGGAAAATTTCGGTGTGGAAATTCCTTCTCAGACACAGAGCAGTAACTCACCTATAACTTAGAGCCTTAGAGAGTTGAGTGGGGCAATGAAGGATTGCCCATGGTCGTATAGTTATTATGAAGCAAGACTTGAATTCAGGCTTTTCTGACTCCAAAGCCAGTCTTCTATCCATTACCCTTCTTTTCTTTTCCTAGTGTGATTATAGATGACTAAAAATGACTCAAAAATTATGAAGTCTCACATAAATATAAGAGATTGCCATCTCCATAGAAGGAGGCAGTCTTGTCCAATGGAAAAAATGATGGACAGGAAATCCCAATTCTGCCAAAATATGTGACCTTGGGCAAGTATCAGCCTCTCCTGGCCTCAGCTTCTTCATCTGTAAAACAATGAGTAGGTTAGACTTAATAGTCTCTACAGTCTTTTACAACTCTAAATCTGCAGTGCTATGATCCTCACCCTTTTCACTATATTACTTATTAATATTAAATCTCAGTCTGTGGAAATTAGGCAAGGACAGATTGTTAGCATAAATACACTATTTGCTCTCTAGGTCACCATTCTTAGCACAGGATTTGGCACCCAAGAGGTGCTCCGTGAATGTTTGTGAGGGACTTGACATCCAAGGTTGGACAAATTCCACAAAGAAAGCAATAAATTCCCACAATTCTCAGATTAACCTTATGTTAAAAAAAAAATAAGTCTGCTAAACTGGAAAATCAGGAGAATACTATTTAATTTACCTAGATGCTGGTAAAGCTTCTGACAAAGTCTCTCATCATATTCTTATGGAAAAGGCAGCAAGAGAGATTTGGGCTAGATAACATTAAGATGAAACATTCAGGACTGGCCAAATAACCAGAACTAAAGAACAGCCATTCATAGTTTGAGGTCAGTTTGGAAAAAAGTTTCGAGTGATTTACCCTAAGGACTTGTGTGTGACTTTTGCAGGTTGTTATTATGATCAGAGACTTGGATAAAGGCATAGACAACATAATTATCTATTGGGTGACACCAAATTGGGTGGGACAAGTAATTCATAGGATTTTCAAAGATGTCAACAGGTTAGTGTACCTGGCCTCATCAAACCTAATGAAATATAGTAGTCATAAATGAAAAGTCTTGTGACTGGGCTCAAAAAGTCAATTTTGCAAGTGCAAGATGGGAGAGAAATTACTAGCTGGCAGTTTGCCTTGAAAGTTCAAAATTAGCCTAGAGTACAATCAGACATGACAGCTGAGGTAATTTGGGGAGCATAGAGAGAGCAAAAGGCTCCAGGAATAAGAAGTGATAGTCCCATTTAAGAAAGATTACCTCTCACCATTTAAGAAAGATTTAATCTTCACAACAACCCTGAGAAGTAGGTGCTGGTATTACGATCCACATTTTACATTTGAGAAAACTGAAGCAGATCTTAGAGATTAAGTGACATGACTAGAGTCACAGTACCTAAGTGTGTGAAGCTGGATTTGAACTCAGGTCTTCCTGACACTAGAACTGGCACTCTATCCACTGCACCACATAGCTGGCAAAGATTTAGAAGAGAACATTTAGAGGAGACATAATTGTCTCCTGGTATTTGGGAGGATATCCGGTGGTAGAAGAATTGCACTCAGTTTGCTTAGCCCCAAGGGGCAAAACCAGGAGCAGTGGAGGAAAATAACAAGAAGGTAAATTAAGATTTGATAAAAGGGAAAACTCCCAACAAATAGAGCTATCCAAAAGTGGGGAAGCAGGAGACAGAGGATTTCCCCTCCTTGGAGGTCTTCCAACAAAGGTGGGATAAGGGACCACTTGAAGAGCATGTTGGATTTCAGGTGTGGGTTGGACATGATGACCTTTGTAACTATGTATTTCTATGATGCTATAATTCCAGAGTTTATCAGGGGTGGAGGCTCATTGTCTGTCCCCACCCTGGAAAATAGTACTGGTTTATGCATTAGCTGCTAGGAAAACGTCTGGCTGCCCTTAAGGATAATATGAGCTGGGTCATGTCTCCTACCAGATGGAGAGCCATCCAAGACATTGACATCAGCTGGCTGATATTCACTTATTCATTCAACAAAGACTTTACTTTGCCTTTTCTATGTTCAGAGAATTGTAGCAGTCACTAGAGGGATACATAAAGATACATTAACATGGAATCTTGGTCCTCCAACAGCTCACAGTCTAGTAGAGGAGGTAAGGCATGCAAAAATGACACAATAAAGGAGAATGGGAGAAGTGTCATAGGCAAAATAAAAGTCAAATGAGCTCAGAGGGGAGGGGAGGGAGGATGAGGGAGACAGAGACAAAGAGAGACAGAAAGATAGACAGAGAGAAAGACAGAAACAGAGGGATGACAGTGACTATGCCTAAATTCTCCTGAGAGATCAGAAAACATAGCTGAGGAATCCAGAGATCTGCCTGTGGATTATAGAATCTGGGTTAGAAAGAGACAGAATAGTCCTGTGGGTGCAAGGTCCTGAAGGAATTAGACTAAGATTTGGGACTTAGATGAAATAGGAGGTGAGAAGGGATGGAAGGAGATGGGGAGATATAAATGTGGAATGGGGAGAGGAAAAAAAAGAAACAAGATAGACCTAATCAGATGCAGACCCCCAAAAAAGTCCTCATCATCACATGCTGGACGAATAGCCAGCCAGTCTTTGCTTGAAGGCCTCTCTTCGGGAGGAGGCTCCTAAGACAGCCGGTCCATTCTACTCTGAGGGAGCTCTAATTGTTAAGAAGCATTTCCTGACATTAATTCTCAATCTGCCTCTTTGCTCCCAGCTCCACCCCATCCTACCAAACAGAACAACAAGTTGATTACTTGTTTGACAGGTCAACCCTTCAATTACTTGACAGTTTTCTCATGATTCCTCTTTGGGAATTATTTTCCCATCTTATAAAGTAAGACATTGGCTTAGATCAGAAGTTCTTAACCTGGAGCCTCTGAACTTGCTTTTAAATATTTTAATAACTGTCTTTTAGTGTCATTAGGTTTTTTTAATCCTACATACTTAATTTTATGCCTCCAAAAATGTTATTCTGAGAAGGGGGTCATAGACTTCTCCAAACTGCCCAAGGGGTTCAGGACACACAAAAAGTTGAAAACCTCTGCTTAGAGGATCCCGAAGTTCTCTCCCAACTCTGAAGTTTTAGGGGGCAGCATAGTGTAGTGGCAAGAAAACTTGTCTGAGATTCAGGAGCCCTGAGTTCACATTTTGACTTAAAGCAATATGATTGGGTAAATCCCTTAACCTCCTTGAGCCTCTGTTTCCTCATCTATTAAAATGGAAGCGGGGGAAAGAGTTTGGATTAAATGAATAAATGACTATAAATTTCTGTGTATGAGTCAGTCAGGGTCAGTTCAATCCAGCTGCTGGGGGAAAAAAAAACAGCAGATAAACTGCTTATTAAAAGGCCTTCACAGCTGGATTATACTGCTGACCAGGTCAGTTCACGTGCAGCCAGGGATGGAAAGGAGGAAGGGAAGAGGAGGGCATCGTAAAGGAGCCCAGCTCTCACTCTGACCCCTGAATGTCTCTACTCCAAATTCACCTTAGCCTGCTCTGTCACCTTCCCTGCTGGTGAGTAGAGGAGGTGGCTAGGGACAGTTGCCAGCCCTAATCATCTGGGACAGCAGGACAGCCCATCGGAGGCTCCCCTGTTCTCTGGCCCACAAGAAATAGATCAGCTGCATTCTTACATGACACATGGCCCAAACATCCAAACGTGCAGCAACTTCTCTTCCAGAACTAAATTCTTTATTTTTTTTCCCTTTCCTTCTCCCAGAGCTGCTTTCAAATTAAGTTTAGGAACCCAAAAGGAATTTCAAGACCAAATAGTTACTTCTTTTGGCAAAAACAAGTCTTGCCTCTTTGTTGGGCCCAGTCCTCAAAGGCCCTACCTTTCTCCTACTTGGGGACAAGGTAGTTCATAGAACATGAGAAGAGGAAGGGACCTTGAGTTCACCCAATCCAAGCCCTTCATTTTACAGAGAAGGAAACTGAGGCCCAGAGAGAAGAAGTAAAATTACATAGCCAATTTATGACAGGACCAGAACTAGAACCAGACCTTTTCCCAAGGATGTGTCTATCCTTCACTGGAGAAAATTTGATAAAGGGGGAATAGTATTGGATGAAGAATCAGATGATGTAGGTTTGAATACTGGCTTTTCTGTTTATTAGCTATATGACAGTGGGCAAGTCAATTAAACTTACTGGTCTTCAATTTCCTCCTTTGTAAAATGAAGGAGTTGAACAAACTCATCTCGAGGGTCCATTTCAGTTCTAAATCATCTATCTTCCTATCTGTCTCTATCTTTCCTTTATCTATCTCCTCTATCTATTTTTCTGTCTATCATCTATCTATGTAGATCTATACATCTACCTTCTTATGCATCTATATTTATTTTTATCTATCTACTTTTCTATCTATTCATCCATCTTTCCATCCATTCATACATCTATCTCTGTAATCTATCTGTCTGTCTGTATATAGATAAACTTTCATATTGTCCTTTGGATGGGAAGGCATATAGTCACTAAATGGCATCTCTAATCTTGAAGAACAGAAGGTACATTCATACTTCTTGAAGTAATGTGGTACATTAGAAAAAAGGCTTGCACCTGGATTCTAATCCTGACTGCCATTAACTCTATGCATGGCGTGTCATGGATTCCTAGAATGTCAGTTAGGAGGAGCCTTGGAACATAGATGGGAAAAATGGAAAGCACTTTAGAACATTGAACATTGAATTGAAATTTAGAACATTGAATGTCACAAAATAGAATGGTAGAGCTAGGAGGGACCTAAGAGCTCACCCAATTCTCAGATTTTTATAGATGAGAGAAGAAATCCTGGACATTTCCAAGTACTACAGCCCTTAAGACTTGAACACATTTGAGGCTTTGAAAAAAACTCCAGTGTGGTTTTCCGATGGCCAGAAAACCCAAATAATCTGAGCATGCATATGTATATGCATGTGTGTTGGGATGGGGTAGGAGGGAATAATTACATGCATCTACCTGTGCCTTTATTGGAAGCAGATTTTTAACCTAAATGATTCAGAAAAGTATTTCAGTTCTTCTCCTTGATCACGGTTACCTGACCACAAAGTGGCAGTCTGTATTTATAGTGGATCAAGAGAATATTATTTTATTATTATTATATTATTTCTTACACAAATTAGGCAAAGCCCAAACACATCTGGGGGGAAAAAGTATTTTTGCTATTTATAATGGGTTTCAATGTCCTTCATCTCATTTAAGATGAGATAGGTTAAAGGATCATTATCCCCATTTTACAGATGAGAAAACAGAGGGGTGAAGTGATTTTCCTAAGGCTACATAGCTTGCAAGGGGCAGAGTCTAAGATGAAACTCAAGTATCCTGAACTAGTCATATTTAACCTGGGAAAGAGAAAAAGGTCTTCAATTCAGTGAAGAGCCTTCATCATATTGAAGAGGGATTCACATTGTTCTGCTTGATCTCTGAGGACCAAACCTTTTAGCACCAGTCAGCTCCAAGTACAGAGGGAAGAACTCCATGACAATTACAGAGGTCCCAAAGGGGAATTGGTCTGTGTCAAGAGGTAGTGAGTTTCTCATCCATGGAGATCACTGAGGAATGATGGATGAGCACTTTTGCTAAGTGTTGAAAAGGAGACTGAAGGAGGAGCAGAACAGAAAGATGGTATTTGAGGCCCCTTCCATGCCAAGATTGTGGGATTCTCTGCCTTCAGGTGCAGAGCCTTTCCAATGCTTTTTGACCTTCTTTTGATCTTGATATATATGAATAGGAAAAAGAATAGAGTAGGTATTTGAAGCCTTTAGGTTAGACATGAGAAAGAACTGGTGAAGGCAAATTTTTAGATACAAGTGGGAAAGATCGACCCACATCATGCAGGGCTACTTGCTGAAGCGTCTCTCCAAAAGATACTGCATCCCTGGCCCCCATCTGCACCAAAGACTGCTCCTTTTCTCGTGCCCCGGATAATGTTGGGCCAGGAGAAAGAGTATGTGCCTCGCTCTTCACTCCCTCTTTCAGAATGTACCTGTGCTGTATCATTCTACAAGTTCCTCGTCTTTGAGGTTTATTCCCCCTACGTTGAAACCCCCTACCTCAGGCTATTGTCCTATATTCACTGTCTTTCCTTTCACAAACTCCTCAAAGAAATCCTCTCTCCTAACTGCTTCCACCACCCACTTACTTCTCAAACTCTTGCAAACTGGCTTCTGATCCACCCACTTACCTGAAACTGCTCTTTCCAAGGTTATCAGTGATCTCTTGGCTGCTAAACAGGCTCCATTTTCAACGAATTCTCTTTGTACCTTTTGTCATCCAACCAAATGCTCCTTCTGAATTGTCCCTTTTCCTTTGACTTCTATATTAACGTCCTCTCATTTCACCTTTACCTGTCTTCGTCAGTTTTCTTTGCTGACTCATCATCTATCCCTAGTCCCCTTGAGTGTGGGGGTCCTTCAAGTTCTATCCTGAGCCCTCCTCTCCCTACTGTCTATCTCTTGTTGGTCTCAACCACTCCCACACCATCTATCCTCTCTCTGTAGATTACCTCCCAATCTAGTTATCCAGTCCACTTTCTCCCCTGAGGTACTGCCCCACATTGCTATCGTCCTTCTATACTATACATCTCTACCTGATGTCCCATCAGCTTCTCAACTTCAACATATTCCAAACAGAGTTTGTTATCTTTCCAATTCAAAACTTTCCTATTTCTTGACAAGCAGGATGATTTCAGAAAAACCTGAAAAGACTTACATGAACTGATGTAAAGCAAAGTCAGCAGAACCAAGAGAATGCTGTACACAGTGACAGCAATATTATATGATGAAGAACCGTGAATGACTTAGCGGTTCTCAGCAAGACAATGACCCAAGACCTTCCCAAAGGACTCATGATGAAACATGCTATCCACCTCCAGAGAAAGAACCGATATTATCTGACTACAGACTGAAACATGCTATTTTCCATTTTCTTTCTTTTTTCTTCATTCTTTTTTTGTTTGAGTTTTCTTGTACAAAATGAAATTGTGGAAATGCTTTGCATAATTGTATTTGTATAACCTATATCAGATTGCTTACCACCTTAGGGAGTGGGGAGGGGTGGGAGGGAGGAATAGGATTTGGAATTTTAACCTTTTTAAAAAAAATATTAAAATCTGCTTTAACATGGAACTGGGGGAAAATAAAATATTTTTAGAAAGAAAAAACCACTTCCCTATTTCTGCTGAGGGAACCACCATCCTTCTATTCCCCCAGGTTTGTAACCTTAGTGTTAACAGTGGCTCTTCCTCTAGTCAATGTTTCCAACTCCTATTGGTTCTCTCTCCCTAACATCTTTTGCATGTTTCATCTTCTCTCCACTCATAGCCACCTTGTTTAGGCTCTCCTTGCTTTTCACCTTGGTCTCACTGCTTCCAATATTTCTATTCTCCAATCCATCTGCCACATAACTTCGTTTTAAAATAATGTTTTATTTTTCTCCAATTAAATATAAAAGCAATTTTTAACATTTATTCTTATTTTTTAATAATTTGAATTCCAAATTCTATCCCTCCCTCTCCTCCTCACTCCCTGAGACAGTAAGCCATTTGGTGTCAGTTATACATGTGCAATCATGTAAAACATTTCCATATTATTCATTTTCCCCAAAAGTTCAAAGTAATCTTCCTAAGGCACATGTCACTTCATCTGGCCATGTCACTCCCTTGTTCTAAAACCTCCAAGAGCTCCCTACTGCCTTAAGGGCAAAATAGAGATTTTTCAAACTGAAGTAGAAGGACCTTCACAATCTAGCTTCTATATACCTTTCTAATTTTATTCCAGATTACTCCCTTTCATTCACTCCATTTTCCAACCAAACCAGGCTACTAGCTATTCCTTCATTCAACTTTCCAAGATGAATGATACCCCCATCTACTGCCTCTGTACCTTAGCATAAACTGAAGAATAACTAGACGTCATGCCCTTCTAATGTTTATTTCTTAGAGTCTTTGATTGACCTTAAGGCTTAGTGAGGAGGTCATGTCCACTACAAAGCATTTCCTGATCTCTGACATGGTTATTGCTCCTTCATGCCTCAATTTCCCCTCTATTATAGCTATGTATATGTGTGTTGCATGTCCCTCCCTCTTCCAGTATATACTAAAATGCATGCAATATATAATAATAAGATAATATAAACTCCTTAAGGGCAGCAATGTTTCGGTCTCATCTTTGTATACCCAGCACCTAGAGCTGTAAATGTGTGATGAAATGAATTGAATTGACTTACAGTCAGAGCTCATTAAGAATCTCTCTGGACACCTTTCCAATCAAGAAACATTTCCATCTCTCTAGCCACTGCCTGGAGACAGTGAAATAACCTTTCAATGTCAGTTTTAGCTCTTGATATCTGTAATTAATTGGCATATGGCAAACATCAAAGCTCCATCTTCCAATGATCCTTGTATTTTGTGGCTTTATTTGCTTCCTATAATTTCATGTTTATCCTGCTCACCTCTCACCTTCTAATAATTTGATAATAATAACCTAACTATAACATAATTATTATGATCTTCCCATAAACCATGCTGCCTCTACTCTAGCCATCCTCTTCATTCTCCCCATCCTGCTCCCTTCCAAATTTGGCACCAAAGTGAGGACTCTGGGCTCCGATAGGTGACCTCACCTTGCCCAGAACCAGGCCTCCACCCCATAGCCCAGCCCTTACCAAACTATGCCACTGTTTGAACACCTGACCTCCCTTCTAGCCCAGCTTTGTGCAGTCTTTCTCCATTAGAATGTAAGCAGTAAGAGCCCTCTTGTTTGTATTTATATCCACAGTGGTTAGTTCAGTGTCTGGCACATAGTTAAGTGTTTAGTAAATGTTCTATCATCCATTCATCATAATCATTATGGCTATTTATATAGCCTTTCAAAGTTTTCAAAGTACCTTGCATACATTATTCCACAATTAACCAATGAAAACATATTAACACTAGAAAGAACAGACTTTAAGAATACCATGAAGAACCACGCTGTGGCAATTGACACAGAGCCTTTTTTTAACCCATAAGGCAAAGAAAACAAAAATGGGATGAAAATTGTTAGCTTATGAAATTCTGTAAAATCATGATAAAAATATTTACCATTGATAGAAATAGGGAAACTTAGAAAGGGAGTTGGTTTGAGGAGAAAGGGAAGATAAGTAGTTTAAATGAGCTTGGACTGCTGGAACATTCCTGGCCTCTGCATAAGGTAGCAGTTCAGGAAATATCATTGACTGAACAACAGTATATTACAGCTCGGAAGGGTAATGACCGCATTACTTTGGCACAGTGAGAAAGGCAGATAAGCCATTTCCAGGGTAAGAAGGCAACAATTGCAGGCAATGGAAGTTGCAGTATTATCTCATTTTGAGCCTCACAATAACTCTGTGCGGTAGGTTCTACAGGTATTATGATCCCCATTGTACAGACTGAGGAAACTGAGGCTCAGAAAGTAAAGTAACTTGTCCAGGGTTACACAACTATTACACAACTATTATCAGAACCCAAACTCTATCCACTATGCTCCCATGCCTCACAAAGCCTTCTTCGATTTCTACAGTTCAGATAGTTCTCTCTTCTCTGAACTTGTTTTACGTACTGCTTCAAGTTATTATTTGTCATTTCCCAAATACTGTGAACTCCTTGGATCCAGGGATGACTTTTTCACCTTCCTTTATATCCTCATCTATGTGTCCCAGGACTGGGCACATAGTAAATACTCAATAAATGGCATGAATGAATGTCCAACAGATCCCAAACCCATTTTCAAATCCCTTGGAAGGCAGTGTTGTCATCCTTAAATGAGAATGCTCTTCCTCTCTGCAACCTCTCCTAATGATGGGCAGAGCTGGATGAGACTGCTGGCAGAATTCCCAAACCCCTATATTTTGCAATGAATTGTTCACTGCCAAAACACATGGGAATTCTGGATTCTTCAACAGTTTTTCAATTCCTTGGTCTGTTTCCCCTCTGATATAAAAAAAAAAAACAAACCAGGAGGACTGCCAGAAGAGGGTGACAAGGATGGGAAGGGGTCTGGAAATTGTGTCATATGAGAATTGGTTGAAAGAACTGGAAATATCAAGTCGGGAGAAGAGATTTGGGGATGGACATTATGGTTGACTTCCAAAATCTGAAGTGCTGCCATGTGGAAGAGGTAGCCAACTGGTTTTGTGTGACTAGAGAGTGCAGTCCTAGGATTAAAGGAGAAGGAGGGGAGTGGCTAGGTTACAGTGAGGCAGATTCTGTTTCATTATAATTAAGGGCTTTCTAACAATCAGAGCTATTATAAGCTCTAGATCTGAAGTCAGAGAAGACCTTGGTTCAGATCCGAATTCTGCTGCTAACTTATTTGTGTGAGCTTGGGTTGATAACTTTAAACTACCTAATCTCAGGTTTTCTCCTCTGTACAATGAGGGAACTTAGACAAGGCAATTTCTGAGCTCCCTTTCAACTCTATATCCTGTGATCCTATGGCTGAGATGTCCCAGAAGGTAGCGATCTCTCCTTTTATGAAGGTGTTTAAGCAGAGAGGCCGGACAGCAACACCTCTAACAAAGAGTTTCAAACATTGGCTTTTGGAGCTTTTGCTGTGTCTTCCAACTCTTGGCTGATATATTCTTTGAGCCTCCCCTCCTCCACTCCTACCCACCCACATCTTCCTAATGGAATCTGTTGAGCCCAGAATTAGTGCTTTCAGAGCACTAATTTTGGAGTTGTTACTGTTATTTGAAGGGGAGGGGTAGACATATCCTCAATAGACACAATTCATCCCAAGGCAGTTTTAGGATTGCAGGATTTTAGAATTAAAAGGGGTTTTAGAGATTAGCTATTTCAAACTGTCCATTTTACAGATAAGGAAAATGGAGGCCCAAAGAATCTAAATGCCTTGCCCAAGATCACATAGGTGTTAAGAAGCAAGAGCTGGGATCCAAATCTCAGATCCCCTGGCTCCAAAACCAAAGCCTTTGCATGTCACCAGATGCATCAGCCTGGTGTGTAGTGAAGTGGGGCGGGGTGGGGAGACCAGAGAAGAATTCCAAACTGCAATTTCAAGCCGCAGCCCAGCCAGAGATGGTTTCCCTTCTCAGGAGAGGCTCAATTAAACCAGATGGCGTCTACCATGTCAAGATGGAAACTGAACCAAACCTGATTTGCTCTTGGGATCGTAGGGGGTGGCAACTGAAATCCAGCTAACAGAGGGGTTTGCTTTCTGGGCTCTGTTTACACTTGGCATTTCCATCAGACCCAGCCTGTAGGGGAGATTAGTGCCCTGTTTTCAGGCCCTGGGCCATTTAAATATAGCAGCAGGAAAAAGAAGGTTTGTCCAGAGGTGGAACCCACCCCTATGAGCCCGAAACAATCAGCAACAGGAAAAGGTCATCAAAAGGGAGTTTTCAATGAATTATAGAGCCATTGTTTACTAAAGGGGGCCCAGGCTGCCCAAGCCCACATTTCCAGACCTCCCTGACCCTGCTGCTCCCTTCTGGTGGCAAAATATTTGCCTGAAGCTACGTCAAGACAACACAATATGTGTGTCCCAAGGCCAAAAAAAAAAAAAGCAGAGGAAGAAAAATACTGGAAACTCCCTGGGTCTGAAGGGTGGAAAAGGCTTTTCTTGAAAAACAAGAAGGTAAAATATCAGTGAGATGTTTTGAATCTCCCCCCTCCCTCCCAAATATTAAGGCTGTCACCCTAAGCTGAGCCAAGGTGGTGGGGCCAATGGGACTGGGGTGGGGGAGGAGGACTGGAGAGGAAACTACCAACATATTTTTAATCTTTTGTTTGACTTTTTCATTTTCCAAAACACAAACCCGCCTCCTCATCGTGGAAAGGTCATGGTTCATCTTGGCCCAAGTGTGGGCTGGCCTGGGGGAGGGGGAGGGATGGAGCAGGGGCAATATCAACCCTGCTCTGACCCAGTTGGAGTCACTCAACCAACTCTGCTTGGTTGGAGAGCTGCCAGCCGCTTCCAGGACTATAAATGTCCCAGGTGTTCTTTGCTGGCAGATCTCAAAGGATCTTCCTAGTTCAGCTTTGGTTGGGACATGAGTCCAGTATCCAAGTACAGTGAGCAAAAGCAAAAACTATATGCCTCCTTCTCTTCTGGTCTAGATTAAGAGTCTACTGTGGGCCCCATCTTGAGCTAAGCATCCACAGGGAAGATAGGGAAATTAACAAAGAACATGTTCCCAAATTGAACATGGAGGACCTGAGTTCAAATCCTCTCTCTTGCTACCTACAACCTATATCACCTTGGGCAAATCATCTCACCTCTATGGGTATGTCTCCATGTTTATAAAAACAGAAGACTTGAATTAGAAGGCACCTAAGGCTCCTGTCAAGTCCATGCTGATGGAATCTGGGCGTAAACTTACAACTTCTTACTCCTTGTCCACATTTCTTTCTATGAGAGAGAGACAGAGAGATACACATACATACATAGATATATGGTTGATTGGATGGATGGATGGATAGATAGTTAGTAGATACATAAATAGATAAATAGAGATAGATAGTGGATAGATGATAGATGGATAATGGATAGAGATAGATAGATGATAGATATGTCCATACATACATACATGAATAGATATAGATAGTTGGATGGATAGGTAGATGTATGATGCAAAGATAGAGAGACAGAGACAGATGGATAGATAGATAGATAGATAGATAGATAGATAGATAGATAGATAGATAGATAGATAGACAGACAGACAAATGCTCTTTCCAAAACATTTATTAAGCATAGCAGGTACTTTGTTCAGAGCTGGAAGTAGAACTACAAGCAAGCAAGGCAGTTTCTACCATTAAGAAATTTACATTTTAATGAGGGCAACTAATAAAGAGGGGCTAAAAAGATAGGGGAAGGATTCTTCAAGGAGGAAAGAGGGCTGACCAGGAGGACATGGAGAAGTACAGTCATGAGTAAACTGGAACATGACTGAAGTCCTCCCTGAAATAGTGGTCCTAGCAAGCGGTAGTTAATCAGCAGAGTTGGGTTTTTAAGGTGGAGGTTTTCCAGGGTCACAGAGGATGGATTTGTCTTCCATGTCCTACTGGGATAGCTGGCAACTGATGATAAGCAATGGGAACTGAATTCTTAAATGAGCTTTTAAGAACAGGTTCAATTTGGGGCTTGAAAGTGGAGAAAGAAATTCTGGGACACTAGTCCATGAAGGGAGACAGAGGCACTGAACTGCCCAACACTGTTGCTAAGGAAGCGATCCATAATAGCTTCTAATTTTAACTTATATTCTTCTTAATGAGATAATAAGCTAAGTGGTTTCTACACTACCAAAGGGCTATGAGTTCCATCACCAGCCAAAATGTTGACACCCTGGTAAGCCCTTGTCCTCGGTACAGCTGAGATGGAATCCTACCTACGATCTTTGGGCCCCTCTACTGCCTCTTCCATCATCCCTGGGGTGGGGGTGAAGGAGCTGCAGGGCCAAGCCCAATGCCTTGAAAGTGTCCTCCTTCCCACTTCATCCACCTTCAGCTTCCTCCCCCGAAGTGCTTCAGGCTTCAAAACCTGTCCAAAAAAGAACAGATCAAAATCTCTCACTGATGATTTCCATGTTAAAAGAGGAATCTGTTGACCCAAAGAAGTTTCTACATTTCTAATATGGGGGTGGATTTTCAGCAGAATCTTTCGTAGGACTCATATGCCGCCAACAGTGGCCCCCAAAGAATAGGGGTCAGCAACTTACTTAGCACCAATATCTTCAGAGTGGCCAACCCCTGAGTCACAATCATTTAGCATTTACAGACAAATCACCAAAAGTTGCATTTCTGGGGAGTGTCAGGCCAATAGACACTTGTCTGTCATTGCCAGGAAGATCAGACAGTGCTCCTGGGAGCAAGTGTGAAAGATTTTTTCACCCTGCCAGCTTAGACCAGCATCCACAGCATCAAAACCCAAAGTGATGAAAGCTACGCTTTTGGGTACAGATGTCTCCTGCAGAGCTGAAAGTTCTCTGGCAAGAAAGTAGATGCTTCTCTAAAATGACTAATCCTTCTGGAGTCCTCTTGTCCCTGACTGAGTGGCCAGAAGTCTCTGAGCAGTTTTAGTAAGATTTGGTGAGACTAGAGAAGGAAAAATATAAGTACTGGATAAGCATTTGTGTGTATATTGGGTAGGACATAAGGATAGCCAAGAGTCACAAACTTCACAGAAAAGGAGCTGGGAGGCTCCTAAAGACAGAAACATTTTGTTGTTTGGTCATTTGAGTTGGTCTGACTCTCTACGACCCCATTTAGGGTTTTCTTGGCAGAGACACTAGAGAGGTTTGCCACTTCCTTCTTTAGCTCATTTTTACAGAAGAGGAAACTGAGGCAAACAGGGTTATGTGACTTGCCCAAGATCACATAGCTAGTAAGTGTCTGAAGCCGGATACAAACTCAGGAAGATGAGCCATTCTAATTCCAGGCCCAGCACTCTATCCACTGAGCCAGTTAGCTGCTCTCAGAGAAACATGATACTGCATTTCTTTTCATTTTAATTATTCTTTTAACTTATTTTTATGGCAACCCTTGAGGCCCAGGAAACTTTCAGAATTGATGAACTTGGGAATGTCTGAGCTTCTCAGATCAAAACCTTTCTGATCTCTCATGCTGATCAATACAAAAGGCATGGAGATGAAGGGGATCCCCAGACTTGACGACCTTGTCTCTTCTACCTACCTAGTCATATTCCTGGCCTTTGCTATATTGATATAGACATCCAAGGCCTGATAGAGCTTTGAGCTCATATGTATACATGTTTGTATATGAGTCCAATATAATGAAAGTCCTCCTGGTAGGAACTCCATAAATATTTATTGAACTGAATAATAATAGCTAAAAGTTACATGCATTTCAAGGGTTGCAAAGCATTTTACAAATATTTTATGGCATTCTCATCACACCTCTTCGAGGGAGGTGCAGTTATTATCATCATTTTACAGATGGGAGAAGGGGAAGACAAGTGACTTGCCCAGATTTACCCAGTTAGTATTTGAGGTTGGATTCAAATTCAGGTCTTCCTCACTCCAAATCCAGCCTTCAGTCCATTAAGACACATAGTTTCTATCTGTAAGGAGTTAACATGATCCACCACCACACCAACCCCAGGAGCTTTCTGCTCAGTTACTTTATTATTTTCAGTCTTAGTTCAAGATTTTATCTGCACAAGTGAGGATAATAATGGGTCCCACAGGGCAGTTGGGCATCCTCAGCCTGGGAGATGCTCTGAGGTAGCAGGTCTGTGGTATCAGGAATGTGGGACTCCATGAAGGGAAAGGAAGACCAAAGTCTGTCCCATTTTAGGAAGCTTCCTCCTATCTATGGCTATTTCAGGGGTAACTGAACAGATAAACATGTAAATGCAATTCCATGGGAACATTTAGGTACATGGGGAAAGTAAAAAGTAAATGGCATTTATATAGAACCTTAAAGTTTGCAGAGCGCTTCAAATATATTTCATTTGATTCTCCCAGCTACCCTGTCAGCTAGGTATTTTTACTATCCATATTTTACAGATGAGGGAACTGAGGTCCCAAAGAAGTGATTTGTCCAGGGTTACATAGCTAATAAATTTCAAAGGCAGGATTAAAACTGGTCTTGCTAACCCCAAGCCCAGAGCTCTGTCCAAGGTGCCACTTAGCTTCCTAAATTGATGGGGGACATTTGGAGACAGATTTGAGACCTGGAAGCACAGGATTATGTAGAAGTAGAAGGGGTTGCCATGAGGGTGTGCTCTGCAAGGGTATTCATGAGAGATTAGCAAGTGGGAAGGTTAGTATGAGCCTGAATCTTTGGGAAGCTTGTGTCTTGGACGTGGTAAGAGAAGGGAAAGGTCTTAGAGAGTGTGAATGTGGCCGAGACCTTAACCATCTGGGGTGTGGCTTGAGGGGGGAGAGGAGAGTTAGGACAACAGGTGGGCAAGGAAAAAGGGTTAGAGTTTTGATCTGATTACTTTTTGTTTTCTAGCATTTTTATTTTCTATGGTAGTCTATGCCAATATGGAGTGAACTGTGATGGAAAGCTGTAAGGTTAGATTCTAATAAATAAAATGTATGGACTTCTGAGTCCTTAGGTTCTGTTTTATGCATTGATTGTGCAGAAATGTTGGATTACTTAAGGCCAGTACTGGATGGAATTTAATGTAATAAAGACTGGTTATGTACCCACTATGTTTGGGGCACTGTGAATACATTTCAGGATACAGGTAGCTTTGTTGCCTCCTTAGATTTGTAGGGGGAAGGAATCATATTCATATAGTGTCTGCTGTGTGCCAGGCACTCTGATATAAGTTTTTTTTTATAAACATTATCTCATTTGATCCTCACAACAACCCTGTGAGATAGGTGTTATCGCCACTTGAGAGTTGAGGAAACTGAGGCAGACAGAGATTAGGTGACTTGCCCAGGTTACGCAGCTAGTCTGATGCCAGATTTGAACTCATGAAGATCAGTCTTCCTTGTAACTATCACATAGGCAACTGCCCACTCAGCCTCTGGTCTGACTGCATTTGTCCAAACATTCCTGTTTAGAAGGATGGGATGGCCCACTGTCTCCTGTGCAGACCATGTTCTAACTCAATGACTGGCTTCATGGACCAGTTGAACTATAACACTCTCTCACCATTGTTTCTGAGTCTCAGCTTGTAAAACACAATTGTCATCTTTGCAGTTTTTATGATTAGGATCTTGACTATTTATCACCTCCCTAACTCATCTCTCCCCTCCCATCAGTACCAGACCTTCTGGTTATCCATCAAATACAAGGACCCACCAGGAGAAAAGGATAAAGGCTGGGCATGCATAGCCCTGAAGGCTGCCTACTCTGGGTCTTG
Organism: Bettongia penicillata ogilbyi; assembly: GCA_023548195.1. Classification (NCBI taxonomy): domain Eukaryota; kingdom Metazoa; phylum Chordata; class Mammalia; order Diprotodontia; family Potoroidae; genus Bettongia; species Bettongia penicillata. The sequence goes on along the minus strand of JAJHZJ010000067.1, from coordinate 8,487,851 downwards.
TTTCTAAAGAGGAGCAAGGGGCCACTGGCTATCAATCAAGCTACTATGGGAAGGCTGCAGAGAGGCCCCTTGCTGAAACCTTCCGACCAAGATTCTTTTGGCTCCCTCTGCTCTGTGCCATCCTTCGAATTCCTGCAGTTTCCAAGTATTCCACTTGCTGTCCTAATAACAAAGCCGGCAGGGGGGCTATGCAGAATCCAACACTGATGCCTCTCCTCCTCCCCCCCTTTCCCCAGTCATTACCTTAATCAGTTTCCCTTGAAATTCAGAAAGAAAAAGAAATGGAAGGAAGGAAAGAAAAAAGGAGGGAAGGAAGGAAGGAAGGAAGGAAGGAAGGAAGGAAGGAAGGAAGGAAGGAAGGAAGGAAGGAAGGAAGGAAGGAAGGAAGGGAGGAGGAGAGGGATCCAGGTAGGGAGGGAGGAACAAAAGAAAGAATAAAGAGAGGGAGGAAGGAGGGAGGGAAGGAAGGAAAGGAAGGAAGGAACACAGTGAGAGAGGGGGAAAAAGAGTAAAGGAGAGAAGAGGGAATGAAAGGAGAGGAGCAGAGGGAAGGAGAGGGGAAGTTAGGAAAAAAGAAAGACAAAATGATTTTTCCTAATGCAAAAGTATAAAGAAGTGAGAGCCTGTGCTCTCGGTACCATAGGAATAAAATGATATACACTTTTCTTTCTTTATGAAACATGTTATTGCATGTATCAATAAATCAGCAATCATTTATTAAGTGCCTGCCCAAGTGCCAGGCACTGTGCCAAGCCTGGGGGTTTTATTATCGTTGTTGCTCAGCCATTTCAGTGGTGTCTGGCTCTTTGTGACCCCACTTGGGGTTTTCTTGGCAAAAACACTGGAGTCGTTGGCCCTGGGGACACAAATCCAATCAATGCAACAATCTCTAGTCACATGGAGCTTACATCCTATGGGGGAGACAGCACGGACTTATCCAAGTACATACAAAATAAGGATGAACAAATACAAAGTAGTTCCATACAAGGCAGTTGAGGGGGAGGGGGGCATGAACAGGAAAGGCTTTAGGTAGAAGGTAATGCCTAAGTTCTGTCTTGAAGGAAGAGATTCCATGAGGCAGAGGTGAGGGAAGGTACTCCCGGTATGAGCCGATTGCCAGTGAGATGGTTAATAGTAATGAAGCACCATGTGTGAGGAACAGAGGGAACAGACAGGTTGCAAAGAGTGCAAGAAGAATGGTGCCTAATGAGGCTGGAAAGATCTGTTGGCATCAGGTGGTGAAAGGCTTTAAAAGCTAACTAGAGGAATTTATTTTTGACCTTAGAGGTAAATATCAGGCCACTGGAATTGATTAAGTCAGAGAATCCCACAAATTTGCACTGAAGGAGAACCACAGTGGTAGCACTTTGGAGACTTGAGGCAGGGAGGCTGATTGAGAGGCTATTATCACCTAGATGAAAAGTCCAGTGGTTTGAACTAAGGTGGGAAATGTCTTCATGGCGACAAGGGGTCAGATAGGAAAGACATGGAGGCAGAAAGGGCAAGATTTGGTAACATGGGGTGTATGGGGTGTAGGGTAAAATACAAAATCCCATTTGGACATTTAAAACATTTCTCTCCCTGACCTCAGCCCAATGTTTCCAAGTTTATTGCACATGACTCCCCTTCAGGCACTCTCCTTTTGTGATCCCCCCAGTCAGTAGTGGTGCCCCTCTATTCACACACACACAAACATGCACACTTACACATATACACATACGCCCAAACACACAACTATATATACATATGCACATACACACATGCAACACATACACCCAAATATACATATGCATACATAGATATACATATACAAATACACATATGCACACAAACAAAAAAACATACATGCAGCTATACATACAAATACACACAAATACACATACAACACATATACCTAAACACATACACACAGATACACATACACTCATACATATACATATATGCCCACATACACATATACACACATATACTCAATGCCTTTGTACTTATGCTGCATCTATTTGGAACATACTTAACTCAATTCCCTCTAATAAGAACATAAGTTCCTTAAGGAAAGAAACTGTTGCATTTTGTCTTTGTATCTTAGTGCTTAGCACATAGCAGGTTCTCAATAAAAGCTGGTTGAAATGAATCCCAGTCAAGCTGGTCAGCCTGTTCCTCCCCTGGATGCCTCTTCCCAGGGCCTCTGCACAAGCTTCTCCCTACACCTGTAAACAGGCCTCCCTCTCTCACATCCTTGGGCTTCCTGTCAGTCTGTGGTCCAGTGCCTTCTCTTCCATGGAGCCCAGCATGATCCACCCACCCTGGCCCCCAAGCTGGAGGTGCCCTCCCCTGAAAAAATGATTACATATCTCCTTAATATAGATTTTGTACTGATCCATGAACCTATTGCTTCCCTCAAATAGAATATAAACACCTAGAGATCAGGGACTATTTCTACCTTTGTAATCCTAATGCTTAGCATAGGAAACATTTAATAAATGCTTTCTAAATGAATACTGGTTTTCAATAATGATAGCTGACATTCACAGAATGCTTTGCAACATGATCTCATTTGATTCTCCCTAGGAGGTAGGTACAATTATTATCCTGACTTTCCAGATGAAGAAACCAAAGCAGACAGAGGTTAAATGATTTGCCCAGGGTCATACAGTTAGTAACTGTCTGAGGCCAGATTTGATCTCAGGTCTATTCCAACTCCAGGTCCAGCACTCTATCCACCGCACCATCTTGCTTCCTCTTTTAACACACAGGCTTTTCTTTTAGGAAGCAGCTTAGCAAGTTTGAAAATGCTTCACAGTTTCCCAAAGGCAGCCCACTCTTTTCCACCTACCCAACTGAGGATTCAGTTTGCCTTCTATCTGATGCATCTATAGACTATACAACTTACTTCACATCAGGATAGTCGGGCCAATAACTGTTAGTGTCGTCCTATCAAAGGTTGCCTTAGGTCTGCTTGGGAGGTTGTTAGTCAGTGTCTGACTCTTGGTGACCCCATGGACCATTGCATTGCCAAGTCTTTCTATGGATCTGAGGGCTTATCTTCTAGCATCATCTCCTTTGGCGTTTGAATACTGGCCATGGGTTTTCTTGGCAAGGAGACTGGAGTGGTTTGCTGTTTTCTTCTCCAGGAGATCACCTTTGGTCAGAACTCTCCACCACGACCCATCCTCTTGAGTAACCCTGCACAGCAGAGTTCATAGTTTCACTAAGCCATGCATGCCCCTCTGCCACAACAAGGCAATGATCCAGGGTGGGTTGTATAACCTACATATGTACATAGTATTTCCCCAACAAAACATAAACTCCTTGAAAGCAAATTCTGTTTCCCTTTTGCCTTTGTATCCCCACTGCCTCAAATATTGTAAGTACTTAATAAATGTTTGTTGACATAGTTTTTTTCATCTCCTTCACTTTTTCTGGGTAGTCTTTCCTCAGTTTGACTCCAACACTAATGTTCTGAATCTATTTTACTCCCTCACACAGACTTCATGTATCAGTAAAGTTAGACTATTCACCGTTTTCAAAATATTCCTTAAGTTTTCCAACCACCATGCCTTTATTCACACCATTTCATTTTCCTAGAATGCCTTTCCCTGCCTCCCCATTCCCTCCCTACCAACCTCTGCCTATTGATCCATCCTTCTAGACCCAGCTCAAATTTCACCTCCTCTATGATAAATTTCACAGTTCCCTCCAGACAGAAGTGAATTCTCCCTTCTCTGTGTAGTCAGGGTCCAGCGCCAAAGTAGAGAAAGAAGACTGGTCCTGATTTGTTATACCATTCTCATGCATTGCTTAATAAATTGACATGTTCAAGAGCCTGAAATATTGGCATGCCTGAGAGACTCCAACCCTAAAATCTCTTCCTTCCTCCTTATGGTAGTACTCAAAACACCACCATTCATTTGGTTCCTTACGCTTTTTCTGGTTTTCCAGAGATGCCCAAGAAAATGCAAATACCTTTCCAGAAGAAAATCTCTGATCTCAAAAAAAGAATTATCCATTTAATGATCAACACACCCTGGACTCATAATTGAGATTATGGGAGAGATTGGACCATAAGAAGGAGAGACAGAAAGGGAGGGTAGAAAATGAAAGACAAAGTTCACCTTTGGATAATTTTGTCAGGGAAAGGGCTAAACCCAAGGAAGACAGTAGGATGTTTAAGTCTTCCTTAAACCCCTTCATTCCAGAAAGGAGGAAGCTGCAGGGAAGAGTCAGTTAATAACTAACCCAATGTTACAAAGTTACTGACTAACCCAAATGCCACATGAGAAAGCCAGGACTAGAACCTAGGACTACTGATTCTACCTTGTGTGGCTTTCATTGTACCACTCTGGCTTTTTAAAGGTCACCTTTCACTATTGAGGCCCCTTCCTTGCCTACCAAAGAAGTATGGCACTGATTGGGGATAGAGTTCTGGACCTGGAGCCAGAAAGACGAGTTCAAATCTCACCACTACCACTCACTGTCTATATAACTTGGGGGAAATCACTTAAATTCTCCAGGCCTCTATTTCCACAACAGCAAAATTAGGGGGTTGGATAATATGATGTCTGAATGCTCTTCCAGCTCAAAGTCCATGAATATAAAGCACTTTCCAAACATTAAAATGTGCTATACATGTCTGTTATTCACATTATTATTGCCACCTCTCACCATGTATATGTATAGACCAAAAAGACATTATTTCCCAAAGAAAATCCCACCTTATCTCCTTGGCCTAACAAATTCTCAGTACTCTGCTGCCATCAGGTAAGATCTATGCATTATCCCAACCATCTCAGATAAGGGCAGCAGAGTTGAGAGGGATGGTCTCCCATAGAGAGCTTGAGAAAGGGAGTAGGGTGGATCTCCGTGGCTCACGTGGATTAAGGTGGAGAGAGAATCTCATTTGTCACTTAGATGGGGAAAGTTAACTCCAGCTTATTGATTCAGAATGTTTATTATTCACATTGATCATCACGATCTGACTGGCCTCCTGGCCACCAGGTGCTTCATCACGTGCCTGATGGACCCATTCATTTCAGACCAGCCACCTCAAAGGGAATCATCCCCTCCTAGGCTCAGCCCTGACTCCTTCAAAGTGGATGCTTCCTAGGCATACATGTGAACCTGTTCATAAAAGGATGCCTTCATTCAACAGATATATCACTGTCACAGATAATTAGAAGAGGTTTCTCATTAGCATTAGTGCTAATAAGACCTTAAAGAACTTATGAAAGAGGAGGGAGGATGGTGTATTAGTAAAAACAATGAATTTAGAGTTTGAGAGGTTTGAATCCTGGTTCTGAACTAGGAGCCACTAAACAAGTCATTTTCCTGAAGGACAATATCACAAGCTAGATTCATAATTAAGAAGATCTGAGCTTGAATCCTGCCTCTGACACTGCACTGCTGTGCAACCCAAATGCTGATGACTTGGTTTTTCATTCTCCTCCCTTTTCCTGTGGGAACTCTCCACATTCTGGATATACCCTCATATTCTGTATTTACATGGCTGCCTTTTACAGATTCTCTGAAAATTGACACTAAGTTTTGTCATCTGTAAAATGGGGATAATAGCATCTTATCTAATGGGGCTGTTGTGACAATCAAATGAGAGAATAGATTAAAATGTCATGCAAATTTAAAGGTACTATATAAATGTTAGTGGTGTTAAAAAGCAGTTAGGTGGTACCTAGATAAATCACTAGTCCTGGAATCAGGAAGACCTGAGTTCAAATCCTTCCTTAGATACTTACTGCTGTGTGAACTTGAGTAAGTCACTGAAACTTTGTCTGCCTCAGTTTCCTTATCTGTAAAATGAAGATGATAATAGCACCTGCCTCCCAATGAGCTAATATTTATAAAGTGCTTTGTAAGCCCTAAAGCACTAAATAAGATACCAGTGCTGATTATCATCACGTTTGTATCCTCAGTGCCTGGTATATAGAAAGTCCTAAATAAATCGTTGATTGACTATTGTTTTAGTTGTCATTATCTCAGTGGAAGACTGGACTAAATGATCACTGGAGAACCTTCCAGCCCTATTTGCCGTGATTTTATCACATTAGGGGTCCCCGCTATTCCATATTCATTCAATGTATAGTCATGGACAAGTCACTTAAACTCTGCACCTCAATTTCCTCTTCTATGAAATGATAGGTTTAGATTAGATGACATTTCCTTTCTACCTATTAGCCTATGGAAACATTTTAAAGCATTTTTTTAATGGTGGTAACTCTGCATCTGAGAATAAGGGTTTTTATTGATGGGCCAAAGTCCTTTGGGACCACACCTAGTGAAAAAGGTTGAGTGAACTGAGGATCTTGGGATGGACCTAGAACTGGATGTGTCTAGAAAGTAATGAATTTCTTGACTCCCAAATATCCAATGACCTCATCAAGGCTATTTGTCTCATAGGAGGATCAGAAGATCAGAGCTCTAACAGTTGGAAGGCATCAAAGAAGTCATTGAGTCTAACTGTCTCATTCTACAGATGAGGAAACTAAGGCATAGGGTCAACGCCTCATTAAGCTCTCCAAGATTTTCTCCCTAAGTGTCACACTGGTCAGGCATGTTCTAAGCTCGTGAATAAATGGAGAATAAGTAGAGGAAGGAATCGGCCCTAATATTGGATAAAGCTACTTCCTTTACTATAGGATTCTGTGACAACTTTCTTGACTTCCTTCCCATCATGCTTATGCTGCTTTCTTCCTGGAATCTTCTTGTGTCCCAGGAGTAATCACTGAATCTGAACATCATAGAATTGGAATGGGAGGAGCCCTTACAGGTGGAGATCCATCAAGTTTAATTTATACCAATGCAACATTCCCGATAGGCTTTCCTTAAATATTTCAAGTTTGGAGCTCGTTCCCTAACTTTTGAGATAGCCAATTTCATAGGGAGGTAACTTTAATTTTAATGAAGTTTTTCCTCATACTGAACGACCTCCCTATCATTTCTGATCACCACCACTCCCCAACTCTACTCCCAGGTGTCTTCTCTGAGACCACACATCATAGGTCTAACACTTTTTCCACATATCCCTGAAATATTTGAAGACAGCGGTCCTATGCCCACTCAATTTTTGCTTGTCCAAGCTAAATGTTATCCATTCCTTCGAAAAAATCCCCTATGGTATGAGCTCCTAGCTCCCTCACCAGGCTTGTCAACCTCCTTCGGATAGACTTTTAGCTTATGGCACCCAGAATTAAACACGTACTCCAGAGGGGTAGAAGGGGAGGTCTGACCAAGCCATAGTGCAGCAGAACCATCTCCTCCTTCATTTTGGACACTCTATCTCGCTTCATCTACCATTTTGCTCCCTGATTTCCATTACAGAACCATATTTGTCTCATAGAAGGATCAGAAGATCAGAGTTTTTACAGTCAGAAGGGATCTAAGAGGTCATTAAGTCTAACTACTTCATATTACAGATAAGGAAACTAAGGCACATACAACTTGGTCACATAGCCAGTCAGTGCCTGAGGCAAGATTTGAATCTGACTCCAGTTCCAGTTCTCAACCATACGCTGGCATCGGCTATGCTTGAGTCACTTTCATTCCTGACCCGGAATTTCTAAATTCCTAAACTCTCTACAATAGAAAAAGCAATGAAATGAAGATCACAGGAGACATAGGTTAAAAAAGCTTTGCTGCCTAGCTCTGTGACTTCAGCTCTTGTTTCTCCATTTGTAAAATGAGAGGGTTAGAGTAGACATACTCCCTTCTAGCATGATCCTATCATCTCTTCCATCTTGGTTTAGATCCTAGTACTCCTTCCCTAGGAGAGGGGCTTTCCCTTAGCTTTGATGGGCACTTGTACCTTATCACTGATACATGCTATCACCAACTTCTTGAAAGGAAAGTAGTATTTAATGTCCCTCAAATTCCTCTAAAGAGAGCTGCTAACTTTGCCTGTACATACAACTAGACCTTGAGACTATGCACCTCAGCAAAGTGGAGGCAATAGTGTCTTAGAAAGAGCGCTGGGTGGGATTCTGAGAGCCTAGACTTGAGTCCTGACATATGTATGTGCGTATGTATGGCATATGTATGTGTGTATATGTATATGCCTATACACATACATACACATATACATACATACACACACATGTGTGTATTTGTATATATGTATATATGTATATGTGTGTATATATATATACACACATATATGTATATGTATAGCCTTTGTAAAATGATAGGGTTGAACCAGATAACCTTCCCATCATTAAATCCTATAATCTGGCCTGGTCTGAACAACATTTTCAGTTTCTACTTTGAGAAGCATGGCACACCAACATTCTCACTTACAATCACTAGGAGCAAAGGTGACGCATTCATCCCACCAATATTCCAGGATTCATCCAGAACTTGAGTAATCTAGGAGGAGGGGCAGGTGGGTACTTTTTCAGGCAACCAAACAGTAAATAAAAAGGTTCCAGTTTCCTTTCAAGATGAAGGAAAACATGTTTTGCCATGTTCCAACAGCACAGGCTAAGGGAATGGGGGAAAAAAAAGAGAATGGAGGGAAAAGTCACCCCACGCTTTCCTTACTGCACTAGGGCCATCAACCATTGTGGTGCCCAGTAAGGAAGTCAAAGGCTGAGAGAGCAAAACATGTTTTCCTTTTGCAGGACATCTGTAGGAACTTTGAATCAATTATCAGAAAATACAAAAATAAAATAAACTTTAGACCATGGTAAACACATCTAAAAAAAAAACAAAAAAAAACCAGGACCAGATCAGAGGCAACATGTTATGATGGAAAGAACACTGACCTCAGAGTCAAGGGGACTTGGGTTTGAATCATGATTCTGACCCTAACTTAGCTGTGAGATCCTTAATCCTTTTTGAGCCTAATCTGTGAAACAAAACAAATGACATAGACTTGCAGTACATAGTTCAGAGGGTTATTGAGAGAACAGTGTTTTAAACTGTAAAGGTTTCTATCCATGGAAGCTTTTATTAGTATTATTATTACTTTCTAGGGTCCCCTTCCATCCTGTCTAACATTCTTGGTTCTAAAGTCCCTTCCTGCTCCAATATTCTATGCTTTCTATTCTAACATTCTATCTTGTAAGGTCACTGCTAGCTCTGACATGTCACACTCTAAGGTCCCTTCTGGTTTGGCCATTCTACAGTTTTTATTCTAACATTCTGCATTCTGAGGTTGCTCCCAGCTCTGACATTCTATATTCCAAGGTTGCTCTCAGCTCTAATACTCTATGGTCTAAGGTCCCTCCATCTCTAATATTCCACAGTCTGTATTCTAACACTTATTCTTCTAAGGTTTCTTCTCCAGTTCTTCCATCCTGGGTTCTATATTCTATGTTCTAAGGTCACTGCCAGTTCTGACATTTCATGTTCTAAAGTCACTTCCAACTCTGATTTTCTCTCTTGTAAGATCCTTCCAACTTTGACATTCCATGCTCCAAATTCTTACTCTATATTCCTGTGAAATGTTCTGATAGATTTCTTTGTTTCCAGCTCGTAATCTGTCATGTGGAGGCATTACCCTTCTTCCAATAAACTCCAAGCATTTAACAGGCCTTTTCCCGCTAATTCTCCCAGCATCCCTGCCAGCCAGGTAAGAGGTAAGTAGTATTCTTTTTAATTTATTTCCACTTAAGTTTAAAGAGCCTGAGTTGTTTAAGGCAACTCAACTAGTCAGCGGCAGAGAAGATTAATGGGTTCAGCTCAGGTAATTCCAGATTCATCCCTTGTTTCTGCCTAGAGAATGAAGGATTCCAACTAAAACAAGAATCTGGTTCACATGAAATTACTAAATTCATTAAGAAATTGAAGCTAGGGGGATGATTAACTTTATCCATAGACAGAAGGAAGGGTATGACTTGAGGAGTACTATAAAGATCCCCTTCCCAAGAAATACCTCTGTCTAGGGAGCATCCAGAGAAATGCCTACTCCTCACTCTTTGAGATCTGTTTTTGTCAATGTACAAGTGCTATTGGTTATTAAATGAGTTAAAATTATTTGCCTATTTTCAATCATTAATATCTTAGCTAGGATTAAGATTATAAAAACCAATCCCTCTTCTACTGAAGAATCCATACATCCTCCATTCTTAGTCTTGGCATAATCTTCAAAAGCAAAAAAAAACTGAATCTTTTCCATCTTCTGTCTCTCCCAGATGTGGCCCCAGCTCCCAAGGGTGGTCAGGACCTAGGACAGATGTCACACAATTAGAAAATTGTGTCTGTCACATCAGAAACTTTTAGTTGGTAGCAACCTTTGCGATCATCTAGCCCAAGTCCTTCATTTTGTAGATGAGGAAACTGAGGCACAGAAAGGGGAAATCCTATTCTCTGGTTCCTTCCCAAAGGCTATGTTGCATTGTCCCCCCATTAGAATGTGAACTGCTTGACAGCAGGGACTATCTTGCTTTTCAATTTGTATCCCTAGAACTTTGCGTGTAGTAAGTATTTAATAAACATTTCATTCAATCATGCATTTATGTCGTAGTAAGGCAAGTTGTTTCATCATTGGATTACTTCTTATTTCCTAGTAGAATGGAAAGAATCTGAAAATCAAGGTGAACTCAGATTGAATCCTGGCTCTGACAATCAATTGGCATTTGACCTTGGACAAATTACATCTCCTGCAGCCTCATGTTTTTTTTCATCTATTAAAAAAAGAGCTCAGATTACATCTCTAAGATCCCTTCCAGTTTTTGTACACGGTGGTTCTGATCAATCCTACTACTGCCCATGGGGACTGAGAAACATGAGGATTCCTCAGTGACTGACTTCTACAATATCTGCAGTGGCTTCCAGGAACTGCTACTTTGAGTCTCACTTTGTTGACTAATCTGAGACATAGCACTGACCAACTTCTCATCTGAATAGCATTTCCTTAGGACCTCTTCTGCTGAGAAATGGGATCTTGCTTGTCATTTAATGTGCCCTTGACTGGTTCTCTTAGCTAATAGTTCACAAGGGAACCTAATGGTTCACAAGGGATCTGATGAGCCAAGCCTTCCTAATACCTTCCCCAACCCACATGTGCAATAAAGAGAATCAGTGTGATGATGTGCTGGAGAAATTACAGATTTGCAAAAATGGAAGGGACCTCAGATAACCACCTAGTACAACGCCCCCATTTTGCACAAGAGAAGATGCAACCAATGACTGTGTTAGTATTTTGACTTCTGCTTCACACTTTTGTCCAATATTAAGTTTTCTGTCCATTAAAACATCTGATTTTTTTCACAGTCTTGTCTAGTCACACCTCCTCCATCTTGCTTCTGTAGTTGACTTTTTAACCCATTGTAGTACTTTATGTCTCTCCCAATTGAATTTCATCTTAATAAATGTGGCCATGATAGCCTGCCAAGACCTTTTAAATCCTAACTCTCTCATCCACTATCTTAGCTATTACTTTTATCTTGGTAATCACTGAATTTGACAACGATGTCTTCATTGAAGTCTGATAAATCACAGGGTTAAGTACAAATCCCTGAGGCACCTCCATTAGGGACATCCCTCAAATGATCTATTGATAGTAAAGCATTGATTCTGGTCATTCATCCAGCACTGCATTTATCTAACTGTACATTCATCCAGCTCACATATCTCCATCTTTCCAGCTTGTCCACAAGAGCAGCTCCAGAGATTTCATCAAAAGCATTACTGAAATATGTGTTTATTATTTTTAGCTGAATACCCTTGATCCATCAGTGTAGTAAGAAATGAACATTGGTCCTGTGATTTAGTTACTATAGGGAACTCCCAGGTGAAAACATTCCCTCTATCAATACAGATTGTTACCTTTTCTGAAATTTATGCTCTAAGAGCATGGATTCTTTATCTTTTTTTGTGCCATGGACCCTTTCTCCGAATAATGTTTTAAATTTCATCAAATGAAACACAGGATTACAAAGGAAATCAATTATATTGAATTACAGTTATTGATTTTTTAAAAATAAGTTCACAGATATCAGATTAGGAACCTCCATCTTACAGAGCTGCTTAAAGCACTGAATTTGAAATGACTTGCCCAGCATCAGTGTGTTTCAGAGGAAGGATTTGAACCCAGGTTTACTGGCTTCCAGCCTGGCTCTCCATCCGTTGTGCAGCATGTCTCTCATAATCCCCAAAAAAAAGATAGTTTAGATTAGAATGGCAAGTCAAAGAAAGTCTCGAAACCCTAGTGGATCTCAGTAATCACCACTTTTCTGTGTAAATGCTCTCTAAAAAATCAGCGGCAAATCTAAGACTCTAGGATTCTATATGCTGTCAATATACCTTCCAGAATTTCACCAGGAAGCAAGGTCAAGTTTGAAGAGACCTCCCTCTTCCTTGAAAAAAAAATGTGAGAACATTTGTTTATCTCCATGTCGTTCTCAATGCCTGTGTCCATATGCTAGTTGGGATCATAGAGCTAGAAGGAACCTTAGCAATCAATGAGGTCACTCCCTGTCTCTGCAGTGGAAGAAACTGACTCAAACAAGGATTCATTCAAATGCATCAGTAGAAGAGGTCCTACTGGAAGCCAAGCTTCCTGTGCCCGTGCCTTTAGCTCCCACAACGGCTCTCTGCTCTGGAATGCCAGGCAGAGGACACAGAGTTTACATCCTAAAGAGAATCTGTGTCCTGAATGCCAATCACTTCTGCTCAAGATCGGTAAAGTGGTAAGTGTTTGCTATTGGTCATCAGAATTACCCGAGCAGAATGAGAGGTTGTTGTCTAGGCAGAGTCGTGAGCAGCAGTTCAACCCCTGACTCTCATTGGTAATGCAGAGGGAAGCACCACCATCGAGACAGCTTGGGAATTATGCTATCCCTGCTCCAGTGGGGCTGGCTGACTCAGACTCTCTGACTTCTCTATCTCCTGCACCTCTGCTCTTCCATCGTTATCTTGGGATCTTGAGTTGGAAGTGACCTTAGAGGTCAATTTAATCCGACTGCCTCATTTTATAGAAGAGAAAATTGAGACTTGGGTAAGGGAAATGTCTCACCAGAGGTCACGGTCGCAAGCCAACTCCAGGTTATCTGACTCCAAATTCAGAGTATGCTTCCTAGAAAGGACTTTTTCATGGGGCTGGTCTTTCTACCTAGCAGAGCTTCTGTTCCCTTATCTGTCAAATGAGGATAGTAACCCTTACTCAATTTATCTCATGGGGTTATAATGAGAATTAAATCAGATAATGGGTATGAAATTGGTTTAAAAAAATAAAGGACTCTGTAAGTATATATGACTGTTATCATCATCATCATCGTTATTAGAATTAATAAACCCAGGCAGTTAGCTCTCTCCAGTAGGTTTCACAGCAGAGGACAAAAGGTACAAACTTCTCATGCAAACCCCAATTAATTAATTAAGTTGCATATGCGCTTGGATCTAGCTGAAGAGGGAAGAAAGAGAGGGGAATAGTGCAACCCTTGCTTCCTGGTTATATCAATAATTTGGGGTTAAGCCTGTCAGCCTCACGCCTGTAAATTCAAACACTTAAATAAATGAAATGGACCCTAATAAGAGAATTTAATTAAACAGCTTGGCCTCGCACAGCCTGCATCAGTGATTAGTAAGGGCAGCAGACCCTCTGCCCTCATCCGGCACTTACCATAAATATGAAAACCACAGCACCAGGCATAATGACTCCGTTTCAGGGCACCTGCAGAAACTGACTTCTTTTTGATTTCTGGCAGCCAGGATACTGACTCCTCCTTTGGTCTGGGGAAGTAGGTTATATAGTGATCTTAATATAGCTTTCCTGGGATCTACAGTTGGGATCAGAAATGATCATCTTATCCAGACCCTGACTTCTCTATCACCCCACTTTCTTTTTTAAATTTAATTTTATCTCCTGCTCCACTTTCTGCCCCCAAAACAAACTCCCATTCCAAGTCATCGCTCTGCTAAGTGTCATAATAGATCAAGGCAGTTCAAACCCTCCCTCATATACCAATCAGCTAAATGAGGAAGTCATTTAGCCTCTGTCTGCCTCAGTTTCTTCATCTATAAAACCAAGTTATTAATAGCACCTCCCTCCTAAGGTTGTTGTGAAGATCCATTGAAATAATGTATGTGAAGGGCTTTGGAAACCCTAAAGTACTATAGAAATGTTAGTTATTTGATAAAGCTAATGATGATCATGTGTTGTCTTTCCCTAATAGAAAGTAATGGGAAAGGCAGGGTCTATATTTTGTTTAATCTGTATCCTCAGTACTGAGCACAATGACTGGTGCATAGTAGGCACCTAATGAATATTTGTTCATTCATTCATTCATTTTACAAAGATGTGAGAAAGGGAGAGTCAGAGAGATAAAGTCACTGACCAAAGGTCACACAGGTAGAAAGTAATCGAACTGGGCTTCCAACTCAAGCTTCTCATTTCCAAATACAGCATTTTTTTCCAGTGCACCATACAGCCTCCCTCTCTCCCTGCTCTCCTCTGGCTGGGTGAAATATGCTCAGGGTCCCCCTTCATTTGCCTATGTGGCAAAATTCAATTGTGTTGACCTTTAAAAATATTGACTGTATGATGCATTGTGCTTTTGTGATAAGATCTGGGAGACCTTTAGGGACAGAAAAAAAAATAGTCATGTCCTCTGTAAGAGAGGGTTACTATTACAATGTGCTTTGGTTTCATGAGTGGCACGAGGGGCAGGTGCTCTGCTGCAATCTGAGTGTTTGTTGGACACAGATGAGAGGAACCAGAGGGGCTCTAACTACTGCCCATCTCCTCTAGAGTATCTCATATGTAGCGCCTGATTTCCATGTTGTATCACCTGCTAGAAAATAAGCGCCCTGGGGCCAAGGACTGGTTTTGTCCTTCTTTGTATTCCCAGCATCACAGAGTAGACATTTAATAAACACCTGTTGACTGGCTATCTCTAAACTAGTCAGAAGGGACAGGTTGCCCACAAGGAGAGCCAACAAAACATTGAAAGAAAGCCAATGCGTATCAGTTTTAGCTGTGGATTTGACAGCAGATAAAGAAGACTTGAAGCTTCCAGGTCAGGTCACTGAGCTAATCACAAAGATTAGCCTAAGGAGACAAATGTTTCATTTAGCAACCAGTTAAAGAGCATTTATTAAGCACCTACTGTGAGCCAGTCATTGGGTTAGGCAAAAATGACACAAGCCTTGTGGAAAGACCACTGGGTTCAAATTCTGACCTCAAATACCTGAGTGACCTCAGGCAAGTCACTTAATCACCTGGGTCTCAGTTTCCTCATCTGTAAAAAACAATAAAGTAGGGGTTGGAAGATATAACATCTGAAATCCCTTCCAGCTATAGATCTGTGATCCCAGATTCCACAGGGGGTAACAAAAAGTCTTCAAGTCATTTTGTAAAGAGAGACTGCCCAGAATTTCACATTGATTTCAAAATTCGGTTTATTTCTTTGTACGTAACTCTTCACAAAGAAACCTTCCCACTTGTTGGTAAATAACGATTGTAGCTGGCATTTACATAAAATACTTTAGGGTTTGGAAAGCACGTTATCTCATTTAATAAAGTCATGTCCTAATGACTTGGATTTCTTCCTCATATTCTCCCTTTCTTTCTCCCCTCCCTCCCATCCCTGTTCATCCCCCAACTAATCTAACCTTGTCAATATCTATCAGTGTTTCTCACCTGCTGGCAGAGACTGGGACTGAGGAAGAAATAGGAAGTGGAGTTTCTTTCCATACCTCAGAGAGGCAGTGTGGCACGG
Organism: Bettongia penicillata ogilbyi; assembly: GCA_023548195.1. Classification (NCBI taxonomy): domain Eukaryota; kingdom Metazoa; phylum Chordata; class Mammalia; order Diprotodontia; family Potoroidae; genus Bettongia; species Bettongia penicillata. The sequence goes on along the minus strand of JAJHZJ010000067.1, from coordinate 8,472,183 downwards.
TGGGTAGACTCTTGGATCTGGAGTCAAAGGATACAAGTTCAAATTTGGACCCAGTGTGACCTTGGGACAAGTTACTCAGTTTCTCACTTGTAAAACGAGAAGGTTAGACTAGATGGCCCTTCCGGTCTCTTTAATCTGTACATCTATGATCCTGTGATCAGGAACCTCAGAAGCACCAAAAATAAAGATTTGTTAAGTTACTATGTGCAGATCATGTGCTGAGAGAGATGCCAAGTTTGACTGTCATTGACCCTGCCCTCAGGAACCCTACAGACAAAGAGGGTGGTTAAACTCCAAAATCACTAATAGTTGATTAGCTATCAAACTGCCAAAACTGCCCCCATGAAGGGGATGTTCCAAGAGAAGCTTGGTTAGTTAGCTGTTTTCAGTCACCTCATATGGAGCAAGCATCTTAACATTGGACCTTCCTAAATGGAGCATCTTTTTTAAGGTGTTGTGCTAATTCTCCCCTGAAATGGAAAACAATAAAGCAGGTATTTTCATAAGCTCCAGGATGTTAATTCTCCAGATCTGATCAATGCTAATCATTACTGATACCCTGCAGCAATTTGAAAATTACCCAACACAGAGTGGCTTACCATTCAGCTTTTTGCAAACACTTAAAGACATCATCTCCACTTCTACAGACTCTTGAGTGCTTGCCTGTTAATTATACCAGACAAGGAAGGACATGTAAAACTACTGTGTGTTCTCCAGAGCCAATAAGCCCTCTACTATGGAACTACTGAGACCTGGTCCATGCTTCCCACGTATCAAGGGTTATTTATTCCCAACCATGGGAGATGCCCTTCCAAGATGACATAAAACCACTCCCAACTACGTTCTGAGTCTAGTTACTCAATTATGTCTACCTAGTGCCATCATCAAACTCATTTCTTCCTATCATTTCCATGAGAAAAGCATGAGATTTTGTTAAACGCTTTGCTAAAATTTCATCTTTCCTTTATCTACCAGTTCAGTTACTCTGTCAAGAGAAGAAAACAAAGCTAGTCTGGCATGACCTGATCTTGATTTAAGGCCAACACTGTCCACGTGACTTAGAAGGAAGTAGAATTTGTGTTCAGACTCATGGAGAAATGAAGTGAAGTTCAGAAGCCCTGACTTGTAAGCTCTGCCCAGTCATTAACTGGCTATATAAACTTGAGAAAATAACTCACCCCCCTGAGCCTGTTTCTTCCTCTGTGATGTTAAAGGGTTTCTACTCTCTGGTTCATTTTTCCTCAAACTAGTTTGACCCTAGGACACTTTGGGCATTTCAACAATATCTTGATAGAACCTATATATGCTGGTCTATGGAGCCTAGGGGCATGGAAGACCATGGATAATAAGGAAATATTGATAAAAGGAGAAGAAAATCTTGGAGCAAAGATAGAGGAAATGACACCTATTCTTAAAATTTAAAAAGTCACCTATAATGAATATTTTGGCAGATAATATTTTATAGAAATAATATTTCATATTTTATGAAGATAAAATAAAATTTTTCTCATGCATCTTCCCAGCTCCCAAATTTCACTGCATGAAACACAACTTGGGAAATGTCAAGCAAGATGACCTTGTGCACTTGTTGGGTATGCCAAAGTTTGTATTTAAGTTAGAGATAGACTAAATACCCTAGGAGGTCCCATCCACCTCTGAGACTGATTGATCCTTTTCCTTCTAGCATTCCCTTCAGATCTAACATCCTTCAATATTATTATTATTTTTCCAGCCTGCAGTTCAAAGATCTCTCTTTTGCTGATATTGTTCAGTCATTTTAGTCATGTCTGACTCTCCTTGACCCCATCTGGGGTTTTCTTAATGAAGATATTGGAGTGGTTTGCCATTTCTTCCTTCTCTCATTTTATAGATAAGGAAACTGAGGCAAACAGGGTTAAGTGACTTTCCTGGAGTCACACAGCTAGTATGTATCTGAGGTCAAATTTGAACTCAGGCCTTCCTTATTCCAGGCCTGGCACTCCATGCACTGAGCCATCTAGCTGCCCTCAAAGTGTTTGCTCCTTAATGGTCAATCTTCTTTTCTTGAAAAAAGTTGAAAAGCCGAATGGGGAAAAGATCAAACTTTTTAGTGGGTGTTTGGGAGTGGAGAGAGAAAAGGGGGAAGAGAGAAGGACATTATTTTTATTATAAAGATACATATTTCTTACATTTGGTCACATACCCAGAAACATGTGGATTTGGTAGGTGGGGCAAAAATGGTTGGTTGACTTTTATTTGTTTTGTACAGAGAGGCCTTGCAGAAGAGAAAACTACTGTAAACAGTCTTGAAGAATTACTCAGGAGCATCAAAAACAAACTCAAAAGAAATAGGGAGCATTTTCCTTTGGGACTTCTCCCTGGTCTGTGCAAAGGGGGAAGGGGCAGGGTGGGATTGTGTGGAGCCAGCTCTTATATTTTCAGTATAGACATTTATACCTCAGAAATGGTTACCAACCAGGGCTTGATTTACTGTTCCATTGATTGTCTAGACTTTTTAAAAAAGTGATGGGAAAAATGTTAAATCTCGCAGAATAAACTAATAGATGGGATGTGCCTACATCTTCTTTGTCGGAGAACTAGTTGTTAGACATTTGCCAGTATAACTCGGCATGTGTGTGTTAAAGAAAAGTACTCTCCTGACAACATGTGGTGTGTTGATGGAATGAGGCCCAGGAGAAGAGCAAAGAGGGGGAGGTAGGGTGATAATAATAATGACTCACTTTTAAGGAGTATTTTCCATATATTTTCTCATTTGATGCTTACAATAAGCCTATGAGGTAAGTACTATTAATATCCCCATTTTACGTACAAGGAAACTGAGGCAAATAGGATTAAATGACTTGCCCTGAGAAGATGAGTCTTCCTGACTCCAGGTCCAGCATTCTATCCACTGCCACACTCAGCTACTTTACTGGTATTATGTCATTTAATTGATAAAGTATTAGACCTGGAGTCAGTAAGACCTGGATTTGAATCTCGCCTCAGGTACTTACCAGTTATGCTTACAAGTGTTGTCAAACATAAGTAAAAATGGAGACTACTAAACCATACACTGACTTAGAAAGCCACATGGTAACATTATCTATGTTCTATTGTATTTTTATGTCTTTTGTTAAATATTTCCCAGTTACATTTTTATCTGAGTACCGTGGCCTGCAATAATGTCAGGAGACTATGTGTTTGATATTTCTGAGCTAGATGACCTTGGGAAAGTCTTTTAACCTCAGAACCTCAGTTTCCACATCTGAAAAATGAAGATGACCACCTTTTGCTACCTGCCTCAAAGAGTGTATCTGTTCTTTCACCACAGAAATAGGAAGTGGGTTGGCTTTTTTCTTTTGCTTTTCTTTGCTTTCCTAGGGCTTAGCACAGTGTCTGGAAGTCAATGAGTTCTTAACAGAGGATTGTTGATTGATTGAAGGTTGCCCATCAGCAGGATTTATTAAGTGGCTACTACATTGCCAGTAGCTGTACTAGACGTGAAGTAAGTGTTCACAAATTTTCAGGCGCTTTATAGGTGTAAATTGTTGTTTAACAAAATTTTTTGGGATAAACTTTACTAATGGAACTGAGACTACAAAATATGTCCCACAAAAAAAACATGTGATTACTATCTATCATATTCAAATTAACCAGAGGGGGGAAAAGTTAATGACAGGGTGAACTATTTGAAAACATCTGGTAACTCCTCAGGTTGGAACTGAAAGCCCTCTGCAGTATGGTTTCGGCCAATGGTTCCAGGCTTACTTGACACGACTCCCATTACTGTCATGTCTTCTCCATCTGACCATTCCATATCTCCCCCCCTGCTTTGCATAGGCTGGGTCCTCCTACCTGGAATGCACTATCACCTTGGCCTCTTAGAATTCTTAGCTTCTCTCCAGGCTCAGCTCAAGTGGTTGGTCATCTACCCCTTGATGTCTTCTACGGACACTTTAACATCATGCCATGGACAACTCCCAGGGTTTGCAGTTTCCACTTTGGAGACTACTGGTCTAGTGAAGGAGAATATAAGTCCTGGGTTTGGGAGTCACTAAGTATACCTACCACTGACCTGCTGTATGGTCAGCAAGTCATTGGTTCACAGGAAACAGCAGAGTTCAACCTGATTTTTATGGGATAACTCTAAAATTCAGACTAGCCCTATACCTGGTCAACCATCGTCATGTAATTTAAAAGTGTTCTTATGTCAAGTCAGAGGAACTGGGCTCAAATCTCCCTTCCTCTCCTTACCCTCTGATTGACCTTGAGGAGTAATCTAACCTGTCTAGGTATTTTCACTTTCTTCTGAAAAATGAGGGCATTGGAAGAAAGGGCCTTTCCAGATCTAACATTCTATGATTTTAAAGAGAATAATAGAACTTCAGTTTTTGCATCCATAAAATGGAGCTAGGGATCCACTTCCTGTTTATTCCACAGGGTTGTTGGGAGGAACAAATGATGTAGCTTGGCATGATAGCAGAAGGTTTATTGCAGGTATCAAACAAATCCCCCCCAATTGGGGCCTGAGCTAGATTAGACTGTAATTGGAAAATATTTAGCAAAATAAATAAAATACAATAAAAACGTAACATTTTAATAATATTTTCTCCGCTTACATGCAAAAAAACCTTAACCTTTTTTATGTTCCAAATTTTCTCTCTTTTTTACTCCCACCTCCATGAGACAATAAGCAGTCTGATATAGGGATAATATTACATTTTAAAATTGAGCGACTGTGTGGCCAGAAGGGATTCTTATGTACAGATGAGTGGCCCAGTTCCTATTTGTTTGATGCCCACTGGTATTGCCAGCATATGAAATTCAAATCCTTGCCTCTTAGACTCCCAGAGCTCACTTCAAGTACTTGAAGAGCACTTGAGTACATCTCCTCATCACCTTCAAGGATGTGCTGATAAATATTTAACAACTGGCTCTCCAGAAAAAAAAAATGTTATTAACACATCGCCATCACTTTCTAAGTCTAGACAATAAAAAGAAACCCACTAAATCAAGCCCAATGTTTACTGAATTCTGACAATCTGCTCTCCATAGCCATTCAGAACCAGTTTGAACACCCTTGCCTTTCACCCAGCTGTTAGGGCCTGCCCTCAATACTGTGTATGTGTTTTGTCTTTATTTTCCTTTGCACATGATATTTCTCCTTAAATAGAGTATAAACTCTTTGAAGGGAGGGACTGATTTGATTTTTGTCTCCATATCCCTAGTGTCTGGCACAGTGCCTGGCACACTGTACATACTCATTGAAAGCTTGTTCATTGCTGCAGTTTCAAGCTAGGTCCCAAGACTGGGCTCACAAGGCTTCCCATCTAAGGGTTAATAGAGGCCTCTTTGTCCCATGGTTGCCTGGGGGACAGTTCCTGTACCTCAGGAAGCAGGGAGAGCAGTTTCCTGTTTTGAAGAAGGCTTAAGGACTGTTTTCCTCCAATCAGCCCAAAGATGTGGGATCAGGAAATGTTGGGCCTGGCTGCTCAGCTCCTGTCCCTTGTTACTATTGTCATGGCGGGGAGGGGGAGCAGATTCCCCTCATCCCAATCTCCTCAAACCAAATCAGGACACTCGTAGGAGAGATGACTGTGGAAAAGGGGCCTGGAGAAAGAGTTAGATTATACTAAAGGGAAAATAAAGGGGATGGGGCCTGGGAGAGCATGGCAGGAAGTGGGTGGTCAGCCTCCTTCACATACAAACCTTGGAGAGATAAAAACTCCACCAGCACTTTCAGAATTCCCTCCCAAGCTCCTCCCCCACCCCACAACAAAACCTAAACTCCACAGCAGCTGCCAAGAACTCCCCACTATCTATAGGATAAATTCCAGACTCCTTGGCCCACCCTCCACATCTTGGGCCAGTCTGCTCCTCCAATCTTCTTGACCACTCCTCCCCTCTACATATGACCACCTTCCTCCATCCCATGACTTCATAGGAACATGGACTTTTTCATTTTTCCCAGAATATTCCTTATCCTTTCCAGTCTGTATGCCTTTGCCTTAACTGTACCATAAGAGATATTCTATAAAAGGTTTGTTGATGGATTGGTTATATCTGGTTACTTCTCCTAGATAAGGGGAAATGGATAATTAAATCCAAGATCCCGAGTCTGTGTTGGAAGGGACCTCAGTAACTACCTAGTTCAACTTGCACCTGACAAAGAATCCCCTTTACTGTATTTCTAACAATTGGTTGCTTCGCTTCTGCTTCAAAACCCTCCCATGAATGGGAGCCCACTACCTCCTGCCCTAGCTCATTCCACTTTTGGATGACTCTACGTTAGGGTTCCTTAACGTTTTCTATGTCATAGACCTCTGTAGTAGTCTGGGGAAGACCTATGGCCTCCCTTCTCAGAATAATGTTGTTAATGCAAAAATTAAAATACATAGTATGTTGCAAAGGAAAACCACTAAATTGAAATAATGATCAAAATATTAAAAGCTCCAAGTCTCCAAGTTCAAAAAAGCCCTGAAATTTAGCCACAGGTCACAGATGCCAGCTTAAGAACTCCTGCTCTAAATAAATGCTAGGAAGCTGGAAACTTTCTTTCCATGAAGCTTAAATCTATTTGCCTGTAACTTTCTTCCACTGTTCCTATTTCTGCCCTCTAGGTCCCATCGGAAGAAGGATGACAGCCTTTCAAAAATTTAGATGAATATTATGTCACCACCAAGTCTTTTTATTAGGTTAAATACCCCTATTTACTTCAACTCATCCTTGAATGGTCTATTCTCCAGTGTTCTCACCACCTGTCAGTCACCCTGTTCTGGACAAGCTCCAGCCTGTCTATGAAATCTACACAACCTCCCAAAAAGCTCATTTCAGGCAGCAATAGCGTTCAGTTAAGAGATCTGGTTACTGTGAGCATTTCTGTGAATACATATATGGAAGGGGTCACATCTCCCTGATACACACTCTCCTCTCCACTTCCATAGCTGTATAGGGACTTCAGACATCACCTAATTCAATGTCTCATTTTACAGAAGGGGAAACCAAAGCAACAAGAGCTGAAGTGACTTGCCCAAAGTCACTCAGGTAGTAGGTGACAGAGCACGGATTTGAATTTGGATCCTCTCACTCCAAAACTATTATTCTTGTACCAGATGGCTTATTGCAATTGGCTTCTACCTGCTCTCCCTGTTTATAGATTCTGCCTCCCTCCAAAATCAATAAAAAATAAAAAAAGATGACACTAACAGAGTGCTTGCAAAGTTCTTAACCCGCATGATCTCATTGAAGGCTCTTGACAACCCAGGGAGGTAGATGCTACCTTATTTTCCTTACTTTACAAATAGAAAAACTAAGTCTCAGAAATTCAATGATTTGCTTATAGCTTGGCAGCTCATTTCAATTAGTAATGGTCAAACCTAGCTCTCTAGTGTTTCCGAGTTCAGCCTTACTACTTCAATCGATTTTGTATGTGTTCTCAGATTAGTCATCCAAAACTATGCATAAAAATATCACCCCCATCACTGTTCTAGACCCTCTATGTTTTCCTTCTTCCTTTTTATCTCTATAATCATAAGCATCATTTGTAACCCAGTTCCAAAACCACTCCTCCATGGAATCTGTCAAATGACAATGTTCTCACTCAAGCCTTGTACAGCTTTATGTTTTGCACCAATCTCAAATATTTCTCATATGTCATGATCCTGTGTTGGTTGGCCTAGGTCCCTCCCCAAAATGGAAGCCCTGGGAGGGACTCACCAATGAGAAAAGGTGGCTGGCACAGCAGAGGGATGCTCCCCGATGAGAAGACCAGGGGTATAGTGGGAAAGGATGTATCAGTCTACTCCCCTATGGCACTACTGGCCATCCTTGTAACTCTCCAAACCAAAATATCCCTTCCAGGATCTGGTCCCCAAGTGTGATGTCTCTTCCTATTAGAAATGTAAGCTCTTTTTGAGGGTAAGAACTGTTCTCTTTTCTGTTTGTATCCCCAGTGCTTTCAATGGTATAAATATTTTTTTCATTCCTTCCTTCACTCATTTGCTCATTAGGTCATTTGACATTGCCTATAGAACAGAGCCCAAGCTCATCAAGCTGGGCTTTCCATAATCTTGCCCCACTCTGTTTTTCCAGCCTTAGTTAGGTCTCCTCTTCTACAAAAACATGTCTTCCCCAAACACATCCTCCGTACCTTCAACCACATAATTGCTCCTGCCTGGACTGATATCCCCCTTTCCCTCTACACAGGACTAATTCCCAGTCTTTTGTTTTTTCTCATCAAAATCCAACTCTCTCACCTCTCTAAAGTCTTCCCCAGTCATCCCAGTGCAAAGGGATGTCTCCTCTGAGCACTTAACTCCTAACATTATTGATTGAGCCTTAATTGCATACAGCTGTAAACCATTCCAGGAGGAGAGATCAGAAAAGGAAGGAACCCCAAAGATGATCCAGTCCCGTTCCCCTCCTTTTACACTAAGGTCCAAGGAAGTAAAATGACTTAGAAATGGAGTTGATCTTTTTATTTACATGCCCTTTGATTCTAACTAGCCTGTAAGCTCCCTGAGGGGAAGACTCACACCTTATACCTGTTTCTAACCTCATTATGCCTAGAACCATTGGCCTGCACTATAGTCATTGTTCGGTAATTGCTCGAAAATTATACTGATTATAAATAGGAAAAGGGATAAGTATTTATTAAGTACCTACTTTATGCCTGACTATGTGGCTAAGTGCTTTACAAATCCTCCACAACCCTGTCAGGTAGGGGTTATTATCATCCCCATTTTACAGTTGAAGAAACTGATGTAAAGAGCGACTAAGTACACTGGGCTGCTTCTCCCTGGTCTCAAAGAAAAGTTGACCAGAGGCAAATCACTCTCGTCTGCGCTACAATCTGGATCTCAGTGTCTTCATCTATAAAATGAGGTATAAGACTCCATCATCTCTAAGGCCCCTCCTATAAGGTACCTTGTGACTCTTTTTCCTTCACTTTCTTAGCTTTTTCCCATGTAAAGCGCTCTCCATTCCTATCTGAATAGAGCTTCTTTTCTACTTACGCATTCCCAGACATGGTAAAGGACTCATTGAGGACTTAAGGATGTTGAAAAGGTTGACTTTGCTGGATGATGCAATTCATAGCACAGAGGACACTGGGCTGATTCTACTTAGGGGGTGGCACTGAGCCAAGAGGCAAACTCTATTATTTTCCAGGGAAAGATAAGCCCCTGATCACAGATAAGACCGATGCAATAATTCAGGCAATGTCTCGTGTTAGATATCTACATCCCTGGTTTGATGAAACAAAGATCAGAACCTGAGCAGGGGAACTGATAGACTGAGTTATCTTAGGAGCAAGAAATTCCCAGTTTGGTGAATTCCCAGAATTGGGAATAAAAACACTGAATCCTCAGTGGTAAATAGGGCAAGCTGTAGTTGATGCCTTCTGGCTTCTAGAATAGCCCAGAACTTGAAGAACGAAAAATGAGATTAACATTTCAGACTCTGGAGAGGGAATGAAGAAAAAAATGTACTTTCCTTCATCATTGGAGAGTTGAGGAATTAAGGGTGTTGAATTTTGCTTATGCTTTTAGACGTGGTGGATGTGTTCATTGATTGTATGCAATTGCTTTTAATGTGTTAAAAAGGAAGGCTCACTGAGAGGGGCAGCTCACTTAAGGAGAAGTACATCTAGAAATGACTTCGAATTTTAGAAAGCTTTTATAAGACTTCAGAATTCAATTTCAGGTGGAAACTAGAGGAATCCAGAATAGTGATATAATGGAAAGGCTACTGGATCTTTCCAAGAGACCTGGGTCGAATCCTGCTTTTCCATTAATTTTCTTCCTTTAAAAATTGTTACTGATGCTTTTTATTTGTTATCGATGTTTATATATTATTAATGCTCACAACAATCCTGTATGGTAGGTGCTATATTATCCTCATTTTATAAATGAGGCTGATCTGAGAGCAGTTACATGACCTGTCTACACTGCTAGAATGTATCTGAAATAGGATTTGACTTCAGGTCTCCCTAACTCCAAGTCTAGTACTCTCTCAACTATACCACCTAGCTGCCATCTTTTTGAGAGTTTGAAGGAGGCAGTGTGGTGTAATGGATAGCGATTCATCCTTGAAGCCTGAAAATCTGCTTCAAGTCATGCCTCTGACATTGGCTATGGGACCATAGATAGTCATATCACTTTTCTGGACCACAGTTTCCTCATCTTTAGAATGGGAGAAGGGTACAGATCCAATCATCTCGAAATCCCTTTTATCTCCAAATCTATGATCCTAAATTGCAGGAAAAGTGTCAATAGTAAGAGTTCTCAGACCCAGGAGTTCTCTATACCTATGAAATTATAGATGCAGTCCCTATTCCTTTTGGATTTTACAACCCGTTTCCTGATACACTCCAATCCCCACTGAACTGTCATTTGTTACAGTATAAAAGTAAGACAAAATGACCAACAAAATGGCCATTTCAGTCAGCAGGTAAAACATTTTTAGCCCTAGCACCCCACCTTTCTACCAAGAGGAGGTCATAGTGTGTTTCGTCATTTCATCATTCAACATTCAACAAATGATCTCCAGGACCAAGACTGGTCACTGGAATCGATCTGTACTGGTTGCCTTTTGAAACTCTTTCATTTGTATTATTGACATCATTACTTACACTGTTCTCCGGCTTATTCACTCTACATCAGTCAGTACAAACTACTCCTCTCATGTTTCTCAGAACTCCCCCGTTTACCATTTCTTATGGTAAAATAATCTTCAATTATTTTAATAAACCACAATTTCTTCAACCATTCCTTTGGTAATGAGCACACACTTTGTTTCCAGATTTTTGCTACTATAAAAAGAGGTGTTTTTTTTGTTTTGTATTTTGGTATATATGGGATCCTTTTTTTGTTTTTGACTTCTTTAAAATATATTCCTAATATTGGGATCACCGGGTCACTATATAATTCCAAATTGCTTTCCAGAATGATTTGACCAATTCACATGCTTTTCTTTCCATCAAATGAGTATCAATGTTTTCCCATAATCCCTCCAACATTATTTATGTAATTTATTATCTTTGCCAATTTGATAGATATGAGGTGAGACTTCAGAATAATTTTAATTAACATGTTTCTTGCTCATAACCTGGAGCATTTTTCATATAGTTATTGAGAAGTTACTTTTCTTCTTTTTAAAAGCATTTGTTCATATTCTGTAACTGCTAATTCACCAAGGTGGTCATATATTTGTGTATGTATATATATATTATATATACATACATAACACTATATAATGTATATGTATATATGCATATATGTATGTGTATCTATATATATTATTAACTATCAGAAATTTTTCATAGCTATTGTGGTGTAAAGATTTTTTTCCCACTTGACAGTTTCTCTTTTTATTTAAGCTGCATTCACTTTCTTAGGGAAAAAGCTTTTTAATTTTATGTAATTAAAATCATCTATTTTAACTTTTATGGTCAATTCTATCTCTTGTTTGGTTCAGAATTCTCTCCTGACAGTAGTTCTGAAAGGCCCATCCCATTTCCCTCTGATTTTTAAAATGATGCTGACCGTTTGCATTTAGGCCAAATATCACTATATTTATAGCTTACTGTGATATAGTATGTAGTATAAAATGCTTATTTTTCTGCCACATGCTTTCTAGTTTTCACAGAACCACTAGTTTGTCAAACATCAGGCACTTGGGTCCTGCTTTTAGCTGTTGTTCAGTCATTTCTTGTCATACCTGACTCTTCATGACCCCATTTGGGGTTTTCTTGGCAAAGATACTGGAGTGGTTTGCCATTTCCTTCTCCAGATCATTTTACTGATGAGGAAACTGAGGCAAACCGGATTAAATGACTTGCCCAAGGTCACCCAGCTAGTAACTATCTGAGCAGGATTTGAATTCAGGTCTTCCTGACTCCGGGTCCAGCACTCTACCCACTGTATCACGCAGCTGGGTCATGCTTACAACTTTCTATGTGATCCAGATCAAATTATTTAATGTTTCTAAGTCTCAGTTTCTTCACATGTTAAAAAAAAAAAAGGATGTTGGATGAGATACTCAAAGGTCTCTTCCAGCTCTAATATGCTGTGATTAAAAAGAAAAAGAAGTAAGCAGTCAGAGTGAACATTATGGAGACTCCAAGCCCTGGAGTACTTTATAGCTCTAAAGACATTGGACTTTTTGAAATGCTCACATAGACAGGATTTTTTTTTTTTTTAAGGATATGGCCAGATACATTTCTTTTCTACTCTGGCACTTGCTCAACAATTCATTTGTGCCTAGAGGGCAAGAGGGAAGAAAAATAGACAAATTTCAGCAGTTTTTATAGGCTACTTATTTGCATTTTGCTGTAAAGCTCTCAAAGCTGCTCATTGTTTTGTGTAGGGGTAATTATACCCCAGATTGTCTTTCAGAATGACAATAAAAAAAATTGTAAGTCATTTGCTTACACTGAGCATTCAGAGCTCTGAAGATGGATGAGGGGAGAGGAAGAGGAATTCCATGGGGGATTCTGAGAATGGTATCCTAATAGCCCAATTAAGCGGAACCTCCAATTTCAGAACTCAACCAGCAAAGAATCGAGGAGTCAAGGATAAACTTTGCATATCATCAGAATCTCTGTGTCAAGTTGGGAGGCAATGTAGCATGAAATTTCTTCAGGAAATTTCCTAGCATTAAGGAGACCTAAATCTTAGCCCCAAACTCTGCCATTCACTCACTGTATAACCTCAATGAGACACCACTCCGAGCCTCAGTTTCCTCATCTGTAAAACGAGAGAGAGGGAGATTTTTACTACATACCTTCTAAGGCTCCTCCATCGTAACATTATATGTTCCAAAGTCCCTTTCACTTCTAACAGTTCGTGTTCTAAGGTCCCTTCCAACTCTGACATTCTAAGACTATGAAAAAAAATTGATTTGTTGATTTCCAACTGACCTGAGTCACTCCAGTAAGGACTTTTCCAATCATTCATAGAAATGGTAATGTATGCCATGCTTGCTTCTAAAATTCATGATTTCAAGCAGTTTTAAAGATGTATTCTCGAAGCAAGGCCAAGAACCAAACAAGGGCAGGCTTAGGAAAGGGGAAGAGTTTTATCTAGTGGCCAAGTCCCAAAAAATTAGAACTTTGAAGATGTTATAGAGAAACCAAGCCCATCTCCCTGGATCATCATGGCTTTCTATAGCCTCTATCACATTTCCACATGGGTTGAAAACAGAGTAGAAGTTATTATTTGCAGTTTTAGCTAGCCCTCCAATAGATTCCCAGTGCCTTATCACTACAGAGTGGAGTTCATGGGTACTTGGCCTGAGCTCTTTGTTGGAAACTTACCTGCACAGGTAGTAATGCTCCTTTCCTATTCCCATTCCATTTTATTAACTTACCCATGACCATCTAGTTACCAACCCTGACCTCTAACTCCATTCACAAACTGAACTTTGATCCAAGCCATCAACTGACCACTAAAACCCACTATCCCACTATTCCCTGCTATACACTAACCCCTTATCCTAACCCCAGACTGACTCTCTAATCCTAGTTACTGGTAGCTTGGTACAATGGAAAGCAGATTGGATTGAAGTTAGAGTTTCTTTATTTGAATCCTGCTTCTGTCACTTGCTAACTATCTGACGTTGGGGAAATCACTTTAGGTCTCTGAGCCTTAGTTTCCCCATCTGTCAAATGAAAGGACTGGACAGTCCAATATGGGTTATGACCCACAGTTTACGAAGTGGTGTAGAAAGTTTAAAAAGCCCTGAACTAGATGATTTCCAAGGTTCCTAAATCTATACTTCTTCACCCCAGTAATGAATTGGCCCTCAGCCAACAACCAGTATTCTCATAGCTTTACTTTTTACCACTATGCCTACAATGAAAACTCTTTAAATGATAGCTCTGAGATTTAGTGTTAATTTTTCTGTAGATCATGATTTTTAATCTACATTTCTAATTACCAGTGTTTCTCCTCTACCCAAGTCAGGACTCTTGTTGTCACTTTAACACCAACAGATCTAAAACCAGACTCACCCTCTTCCCTCCGAAACTAGCTCCCTTTCCAATTTTCCTGTTTCTCTCAGTGCTATCACCAGTGTTCTATATATGCCTCCAGGTCCCAGACCTCCAATGTGGAACCTGTCACCAAGCCCTGTCCATTTGGTTGCTCTCTCTACCTCAAACAGTACCCTGCTCAAATCCATCCTCCACACTGCTGTCAAACTGGTCTTTGTAACATGCAAATCTGACCATGTCACTTCCTTACTTGAACAGCTCCAGCAGCAACTTATTTTCTCAAAGCTCAAATATAAAATCTGTTTGGCTTTTAAAGCCCTTCCTAACCTAGCTCCTCCCTACCTTTCAGTTTTCTTATACCTTACTCACCCACGCTCCATGCTCTTCAGTCCAGTGACACTTCACCTCTTTGTATTTCTTGAACACAACACTCCATCCCTCGATTCTGGATATTTCCATGGCTTTCCCCGATGTCTCCCTTCTCATCACCTCCTGGCTTCTCTGGCTTCCTTCAAGTCTGACCTTGTGCAAGAAGCCTTCCCCTATCTCCCTTAATGCTAATGCCTTCCCTCTGAAATTATCTCTCATTTACTCTTTATATATCTTGTTTTATGTAGTTGCTTCCCCAATGTGAGTTCCTTGAAAGCAGGAACATTTTTTTTGTCATTCTCTGCATTCCAGTGCTTAGCACAAAATAGGCACTCAGTAAGTGCTTCTTGACTTGACCTGACTTGAAGCATCCTCCATCTATAGGTCAGTTTTCTCCTTGACCATGGGAATGAGTCACCTCTCACCTTACTAGATTATAGTAACCAGTTCCTAACTTGTTTTCCTCCTTCTTCTCCTTCTTTCCTTCCTCTTCCTCTTCTCTTCCTCCTCTATTTCATCCTGAGCTCAGACTTCAGATAATTTATCCCTAAATCAGCAGTTTATCTGGGTTTTTTAAACTTTTCTGCTCAAAATTTTACAGATCTGTTCCCTTTAGTACCTATCTAGAATCCTCCACCTTGACTGTAAGTAATCTAGGCTTATTCATTCTGAGTTTTAGTGAAGCCCAGATAAGCTAAAACATGTATAAGTATTTTGTTACTATTACAATCAGCACCATCCCACTGCCCAACTACTCCACAGTAAGAAACTTTCATTGTCCATTCTCAGTCGCATGGATAGGCCATGCTTATTCTGCTAGACAGACATATGCATAATCACCATTCCTAAAATGAGGAAAACTTAGGTTTTGATACCATTTCCAATATGTACTAGTTCATGGCCAACTAGATCATAGCCAAGTCATGTTACCTAGATCATGACCTGTCTATACCTGATTATCTATAAATGGTCCTAAAGGCTTGTCTTAGGCCCAGAGAGGTTAATGAGTTGGCCACCTTCATCGAGCCCTGGGCATCATTTGAACCTGGGTCTTTCTGATTCCAAGTCAGTCTCTATATTTACTACCTTATGATGCCACTGGAACCTTGAGGAAAACAGGAAAAATCATAGACACCATTCCTAACCTTGAGAAGCTTACAGTCTCATTAATGAGATGAAAGCACCACACATAAAGGCCTAGGGGAACCATACAGGATTGCCTGGAATTGAGTGAGAGATTGCTTGACAGAGAAAAGTAAATGCTCCCTCAAGAAGGGAGAGGCTAAAGGCTATTAAGAGTAAAAGCTATCATTTTAAGGTGATTCTAGGAAGAACTCTAAGTAGGGTAACTTTATCCTGGTTTCAAGAACTTTAGAAGCTGCTGACAGCTCCACGCTAGGACATGATCCTTGCCATACCTGCCCCTCCATGGCAGGGATGGGGACTTCCTCTTACAGATACTCTCTTCCCTTCATCAGCTTAGAAACCTAATGGTGTCCCAGAGTGTGATCAATCTCCACAAAAGCCACATGCATGGTGAGTCTGGCCTCCTTCCACCATCATCACGATTACCTGCCCAGAGGCAAAAATTGCTACTTAAGATCCCGAGTGAGAAGCACATTAGGACAATGTGTTGTTCAGTCATTCAGTTATGTCCAATTCTTCTTGACCCACTTTGGGGCTTTCTTGGCAAAGGTACTGGAGGGGTTTGCCATTTCCTTTTCCAGCTCATTTTACAGATGAGGAAACTGAGGCAAACAGGGTTAAGTGACTTGCCCAGAGTCACACAGCTAGTAAGTGTTCCAGACTAGATTTGATCATAGGTGCTTGTGGACTCCAGCTGGGCACTCTTTCCACGGCACCACCTAGACCAATATACTGAACAAACAGATGAAAACTGCACCAGTGCCATAACCCCTAAGGATGTACACCCACAGCTGGATGATCAGGGAGGTTTACACATTTTTCAATTAATTATCCATAGGTCCCAAGCTTCAAGAGGATGAATAGAAAGAATACCGGGCAAGTAATTCCAGGCCTCGATGCTTCTTCGGCCCTGTCACTTTTTCACTGTAGGATCTCAGACAAATATCTTAACTTCTCTAGGCCCCACTTTTCTCATTTTTGAAATGAAGGTGTTGGCCTAGGTAGTTCTCTAACAGCCCCTTCCTGCTTTTGATCAGGACATGACAGTAGGGATGCAAACTGGTGGAGAACTTTAAAGGGAAAGATCAAAAGTTCGTGTTTTTATTTTGTAACGTTCTAAAGCATTAATAAGTAATATTGACTATGAGAATTAACTGTGTTATCCCATCAGTTCTCTCCTTGACTATAGGAATGAGTCACCTCTCACCCTTCTGGATTATAGTAACCAACTCCTAACTGGCTTTCCTCCTTCTTCTTCTCCTTCTTTCCTTTCTCTTCTTCTTCTCTTCCTCCTCTAATTCATCCTGAGTTCAGACTTCAGATAATTTATCCCTAAATCAGCAGTTTATCTGGGTTGTTTTTTTTAACCTTTCTGCTCAGAGTTTTCCATGTCTTTTCTCTTTAGTACCTGTCTAAAATCCTCCACCTTGACTGTAAGTAATCTAGGCTTATTCATTCTGGGTTTTAGTGAAGCCAAGATAAGATAAAGCATTTAAAAGTGTTTTGTTACTATTACAATCAGCACCATCCCATGTCCAACTATTCCACAATAAAAAACTTTCATCCTCCATGGGCTGTTCCATTTCGAGTCGCCATGCTTATTCTGCTGGACAGAGATAAGATGGTCATTGTACCTAAAATGAGGAAAACACAGATTTTGATCCCACTTCTGATATGTACCAGCTCATGGTCAGCTAGCTCATGGCCAAGTCATGTTACCTAGCTGATGACCTATCTATAAACTTTATACCTCCACAAGCGCCAAGCACAGTGCCCTACATATAGTAGATACACGTTACATTCTTGTTGACTCCCAAATGAAAGTGCCCACAAAATCCAGTAATTTAATGACATTTTAATAATAGTGATGATGATGAAGATGAAGATAGCCTTAATAATAGTAGCTCACATTTCTATAATGCTTTAAGGTTTATAAAGCACTTACACCCCTATTAATCAGGCTCTACTATATGCAAAACACTGCGCTTTGAAGACAATGAAAAAGTTGCACAGATTTTCACAGTGGTACAATGGAGAGATCGCTGGATTGGATGTAAAGATTATTTAGTTATTTTTGGTTGTATTTGATTCTGCTTGATCTCATTTGAGGTTTTTGTGGCAGAGATAGTGGAGTAATTTTCCATTTCCTTCTCCAGCTCAGATTAGGAAACTGAGGCAAACAGTGTTAAGTGACTTGCCTAGGGTCACACAGTTAGGAAGTGTCTGAGGTCAGATTTGAATTCAGGTCCTCCTGACTCCAAGTCTGGCACTCTATCCACTGTGCCAAATCCTGACCCTGCAGCAACCCACCTACATAACTTAGGGCAAATCATTTCACTTCATCGACAACATGACTTCTAAAGTTCTTTCCAGCTCTAAATCTATATTCCTTTGATCCTAGAAAAAAAGACTTAGAGGAAAGCTTACAGCATGTTGATAGATTATCTGTGGGGGGTTTCTGGACAAGAATAGCAGAAAATGAGAGGCACCACTGGCTTTCAATCTGAGTTTTAATGGACAGGGCATACCTATATCGAGGCTATTATCTGAAGGGATCAATCTTCTCAAATACAAGAAATTGAATTAATTAAACCATGGTCATGACAGAAAATCACCAGAGGACGTTCTGGAGCAGTGACAAAGTTAAGTCAGAGGAACCATGTATCAGGTACTTAATGGAAATCAATATGGGAAAAGCCTTCGAAAACAGAGGAGGTAGTGTACTGGTGGTTAGATGGTAAGAGATCAGTTTCCTAGATCTGACTCAGTTACTAATTCAATGTGTTTTAACTAATAACCCAGTTTCTCCATCATTAACGATCAAGAAATGAGCCAGAATCAGGAACTTTCAGATCCAGGGACTTGACTCTCAAGGTCCTAGCCAGAGTAAACTCCACTGGTTTGCTGAACACTAATCAAACCAATTCTTTTTACCTCCAAAAAACTCTCAGAGCTGTTTGACTCCAAATTAGACCTGTATTGCTGTGGGTTGTTATAGTTTAATATTCAACCTGAAAAGAACTCAAACATCACAGGCCTCTGAAATGAGTCTGTTTGGAACCAGCAGATTTAGAGCCTCAAGTAGAATGTTTTTTTTGTGCACCCCAGAACTGTTACTTGCTCCTACACCCCACCAATAAAACAGACTCCCATTGACGTCTGCTGTATCCTCAGGTCCAGTCCTGAATTTGCTATAAAACTGACAAGTATACTCTTAACTACATTCTTAAGTGCAACTCATCTTGAGCTCTCTTTTTTTTAAGGGGGGGGAAATTAAACTCTCTCCTTGTAAAGTCAAAAGAGCTACTGTATCAAATTATAAGACAAACTTTCAGATTTTACAAGACATGATATGGTGGAAAGAACGGGAGAATGGAAGACAGGAAACATGGGTACCAGGTCTAGCTGAGCCACTGACACGTTTTATGACTCTGAGAAACTCATTTCCCCTTTCTTGGCCTCAAGTGTCAAATGGGAATAATAAGCCCCATCCTGTCTGTCTCACAGAATGGCTATAAGACACAGTCAAGCAATCAAAAAATATTTATCAAGCACCTGCTCTATGCTGCTCACTGTTCTAGGCTCTTGAGGCTTCAAAGAATGAAACAGTCCCTACTTAAAGCCCCTACGCAAAGCGTCCACATTCTAAAGAGGGAGATAATAAGTGTGTGTGTGTACATATACATATACATACATACATATACATACACACACATATATATATGTAGCACAATTATAAAGCAAATCAATAGATAAAAACAAAACAATTCTATACCAGGTAGTTTGGGAAGGAGGATACTAGCATTTGGGTGGGATCAAGAAAGGTTTCATGCAGAAGGTGGGGTCTGACCTGCATCTTAACGGAAGAGAGGAGATCCAATGAGATGTCAGTAAGAAGGAAAGTGTTCCAGATATGCGGAACAGCCAACGTGAAGACAGAGAGGCCAGAGATGGAGTGTCCCATGTGAGAAATAGAGAGAAGGCCAGTTTGGCTGGATTACTGAGTGTGGGAAGGGAAGAATGTCCACCAAAGCTGCAAACATAGATTGGGTCCAGGTTGTAAAGGGCTTTAAAAAATTAAATGGAGGAGTTTCTATTTTGGTCAAATGACAACATCCATACAGTTGTAACTGTATAGTTGTAACTGATGACAAGTCAACTCAACATTTAAGTGTCTGAAGACAGGATGCCATGCTAAGTGCTGGATAATAACTAACACTTTGCTAGTGCCTTGGGCTTAAATATTTTCAACACATTACCCCTTTAAGAAAGGTAATATAAATATTAGAGTTCTCCTTTTGCCGAGGAAGAAACTGAGGCTGCATAACTGGTTCATAGTCAGAGGATTGAAGCTTTTTCCAGGCTATTGTGACATCTAATATTAGTAAGGCAAATATTGTCACATCAGCTTCAGATGTTAACAGTTTGCCCTCTCCCCCTTCCTCCTCCCCCCCGCCCCAATTCACTAAAGGGTGGTTTCCTGGTAAAGAAAGACAAGGAACTGGAATTCTGGCTTCACAACTAGACACTTTGCTCATGAATTTGGCTGCTCTTAAATGACTTGGATTTTAGTTTTTGTCCCACCCTCCTCCCATATCCCCCATCTTGGTTTATGGGCTGTTTCAAATAGAATCTATTTAGCATCAAAGACTCCATCTTTCATCAGCTAAGAAGGTTCTGGAATCCATTTCCAGAGGAGCCAGCTTTCCCTCCCCATGCATCTCTCCTGGACATATCTCACAGCGAGTGGTGATGGCACTGGTTATGAATGAAATAAAACTGACCCCTGCTTCTGTCATGACCTCTCCATGCTGAGTTAGCTTTTATTTTTTTGGTCCGTAGAATCAACCTGAAGAAAATAGGGTCTTAATAAGAATCTTAAAATAATAATGCTGTGGTTACACTATAAGGAGGCTGTACAAGATATAGGATAGCATGCTGGAGTTGCTGGGTGTCCTTGTATAAAAGAAAGAGGACTTGATCTAGAATTGGAGGATCTTAGATCAAATCCTGACTCTGTTATCTGCCACTCATGCGACCTTACTTAGTTCTATCACCTTGCCTGCTTTTGACCTGGTTTCCTCATCTATAAAAGGAGGAAGCTGGATTAGACAGCCTCTAAAGTCCTTTCTAATTCTAAATTACAATACTAACAACAATTACAATCATTGTGAAATAAAATAAAATAAAATGCAGTGCTGCTATCGGCAATTCCCCTAAGATGTGGAGGAAAAAGAAGAAACATTTATCTAATTTGGTCCAGCAATTATTCCACAATATCTGTGGCTATGAATAAAATCCTGACGAAAGGCTAGACAGATGCAAAGGATGCCCTTCCTTAGATTAGCAGGAGGCCATATAAATAATGTGTTTTAAGGGACTGTGAGGTCATGCCAAAAATATCACTGCCACCCAGCTTCCATCACTCTATCACATTCTACTATTAGAGATCCATTTTAAGAGGGGACCAGCAAAATCTTTTCCTAGTCTCCTTTTTTCAAGGGCACTTTAATTCCTCTACACTTTGACACAGATGCCTTTATCAGATCACGTTCTTCCCTGCCAGAAGACAACTGGAGAAGTGGTTAAGAAATACTCGTTTGTTGACTTGAAGAAAATTATCTAAAAAAGAAGACAAATCTGCTGATGTCATGATTTTGGTCAATTCCATGGAAAGACTAACATCTTCCATCCATTTGTCCCTTAACGTCCTGGCTATGAAATGTTCCTGTAAAAAAAAAAAAAAAATAGCATGAGGAATGTTTCTTTTCTTGATTCTAGTTTGATTACTTCTCCTCTGGGGTGACACATTCCATTACGCTTCCCAATAGTCAAAGTCAGAAGCAACCTAGGGAGCCATGACACATAGATGACTTTGCCTCTAATTTACTCAGTAATCTTGAACCTGTCACTTTTTCCCCAAAGAATTGAGAGAATCTTAGCTGTAAGGAACTTTAGAGATTATCATATCTACTACCACTACCACTATTACTTCATTTAACATTTGGGGAAAATGAGACCAACAAAGGTAAATTCTCTTGTGATTCATGTAATGCTGCTAAGAAAGAAGTCATCAAAACACAGTGGAAAGAATTCTGAATTTGGGACCTCAAGATTTGGTTTGAATCCCAGCTACTCCATTTACTACTTGGATGACCTTGGACAAATCATTTATTCTTCTGGGGCTCATTTTCCTCATCTGGATGGTCTCTGAGGCACCTTCCATCTCTAAATCTACAATCCTACAAAACTGGAGGAACACTATCTCTTTTCTCTAAATTGATGAGAAAATTAAAGCCAGGTCTCCCACACAGCAGCACATCTGGTAGGAAGTAAAAAACTCAGTAAAGTCATCTGGATTATTCATCTGAGAGAAGCTGAACACCTGAACATATGGGAACATCTGGGGAGTGGGCTACATTTTTCAGTTTTGATCCAGACGTCTGGCATGAGATAGACACAATTAAAAGTCTGGGAATTGCTTTAGACTTCTTGAAATATACCTATTTGAGAAGTGGACTTCATTCCAGCATCCATTCCACCTCCAGGGGGAGGGGAAACATTCTCTCTCTCTCTCTCTCTCTCTCTCTCTCTCTCTCTCTCTCTCCTCGTCTCTCTCTTCTCTCTCTCTCTCCTCTCTCTCTCTCTCTCTCTCTCTCTCTCTCTCTCCCCCCCCATGCCTGCTTTAGGAATCTCCTCCCCTGTACCCCTGCCTTTGCCTTCCCTCTGCTGGTAGTGCTAAAACACTTTCCCAGAGACAGAACAAAGAATCAAAAACTGGCTGATCTACAAACTAGATATAATCATACCTGCATTAACAAAAAGAGTGAACACATTTGTTATCAGGTACTTCCTTATCAGAGGTGATAGTAAGCTTAATAATAAAATAACATTTTTATTTCTTCTAAATAATTCTAAAGTAGAATAATAATTCAGAGAGTACTTCACAAACATTATTTCATTGAGCTGAAATATATTAAGCAAATATTTATTATTCCCATTTCAAAATGAAACTGATGACCAGAGGAATAAAGTGGCTTACCCTAAGTCACATAGCTAGTAAAATTATGAATCCACAATGAATACAGGTCTACCAGCACCAAATTCAAAAACCTTTCCACTAAGCTATATTTGCCTCCTTTAATAGGAGAGATAGCAGTGTATGGAGGATAATAAATTCCCTCCTTTACACTATGCCACTTAGAGTCCTGATTATGTCCCCTTCACATGAGATCAGATGTTTTCAGGGGCCAGACTGGCCAAAATGGAAGTCACTTACATTCCTATTACAGCAGAATTTGGGCAAGTCATTTCTTTCCCTGGGCCTCAGTTTCCTCCTCTGTAAAATGAGAGAATGAGTGTGGATAAGATAGTAGTAAGATCTCTTAACATTTTATGACTAAATTTATGAACTCTGCCAGAAAATGCAGTTCTTAGGGGACAGCAGGGACAGTCTACCAATACAAGAGGCTGGTACTTAGGCTGGAACTTGAAGTACCACTTCTGTCTCCTCCTCCATTGCCTTCGACCAGACCCAAGAAGATACAGCTTGGTATGGTGGATAACACTGGGCACTAGACTTGGAACCTCCACACGAATCCTACTTCCTCTACTTATTAACTTGTTACCTTGGGCAAGTTAGTGACCTTGCTGCCTCAGTTCCTTCATTTCTACTATGGGGGTGGGGGTGGGGGTTCGATGGCCTCTAAGTTTCTTGACAGCTCTTAAATAAATCGATGATCCTATGAGATAGGACCTTCTCCAACCCTCTCTGGTCTGAAGAACTCTGTTAGAAGGAGTTCTATTCCCAGAGGATTGTTGAGGACTTGATTCTCTCCCCTCCCCACTACAGTTTGCTTTTTTTTCTATAAGGAAATCCCGCCCGGCTTCCCCCTCCCCGCCCCCCCCCCCACACTTTCATTTCACCTCTATTCTTCACAGGTGGAGTTCCCCCTAATTAAGTCGAATACACAAAAATCCACACTCATAAAGTGGATACATTAGAGAGTGGTGATTTGCATTACAAAAGGAGCCTCAGGCTGGTTCCTTTAAGTACTAGGCTCCTCTGGTGTGCTAAGGGGGGTAGAGAAGGAGGGATTTGATTTATTTTTTTAAATCGATTTAAACCAAACTTTTCCACAAGCCTATCTGTTGCGTAAAACAAGGTAAACCTAAACACAGCAGGGGTCCCAAAGAAACCATACTCCCTATGCCTGAGGAGAGGAGCTCCAATCTGATTCCGCGTCCGAAGGTTTGCGCCCAGACAGACCGGGTACACTTTGTACCCACCTGGCAAGAACGCTCCAGTGTGGCTTCACGTTACCCCTGCCGGAGGCTTCACCGCCTCCTGCTGCTAGACCCGAGTTTCTCGGAAAGCGAAGGTTGCTCTTAGTCGGTTACACTAACATAGCCTTTCAACTCTCTCCCCAGCCCAGCCCAAACTCTCCAACACCTCTAACACCTAGGGCCGGGAGGTAAATGACACAAATCCACCACAGTCTCTTGAAATCATCCTTAGCCTGGAGGGCCCGGGCAGCCTTCCTGTTCTGAGGGGAGCCTCCCAGGGATGGAGGATGGGGCCAGAGGGGCGGGGGTGGCTTAGAGAGCTACCACTGTCCCTTTAAATGTCCGCTTGTTTGGCTGCTGTTCGCCCCCCTCGGTTTTCTCCACTGCCTTCAATCCCTGACTGAGCAAAAAAGGGCTTCCTCTTCAGGAAAGGAAAGGAAATGTCTAGCAGGGGAAAGAGGAGGAGGAAGAGGAGGAGGTGAAGGAGGAGGAGGAGGAGAGGGAAGAGGAGGAGGAGGAGGAGAGGGAGGAGGAGAGGGGGGGAGCAGGAGGAGGAGGAGGAGGAGGAGGAGGAGGAGGAGGAGGAGGAGGAGGAGGAGGAGGAGGAGAGCTCGGGCCACCAGAGCGCAGCCAGCACAGGGGACCAGGGGGGCTGACCGCGAGTCTGCGCTCGCCCTGCTCTGGGCTCTGGGAGGGTGGGAGGGCGGGAGGGGGGCAGAGCAAGGGGCCGGGCAGCAGCACCGGCGGCGGCGGCGGCAGCCACAGAGGCAGCAGCAGCAGCCGGGTCCGAGCCGCGCCCCCCGCGGACGCTCAGCCCCAGCCGACCTCCCCCAGGCCGGACTGTCCTCTCGCCCAGCTTGGCCGCGGTCGGCGCTCGGGCGGCCCCGCCCCCGGAGCCCCCTACTCAACTTCTCCGCGCCCTCTCCCCCGGCCAGCGGCTTCGGGGGCTTCCCGTCCTTTGCCTGCCCAGGCGGGATCCGCAGAGGGTGGTGGAGAGTGCACGCGCGAGAAAGACGGAGGAGGAGGAAGAGCGCTGGAGGGGAGCCGAACCCGGGACTGCCAGGGCCGGGGGACCATGATCTGAGGCGGGGGGCTGCAGCGAGCGCGGCGGAGAGTTGGCTCCGCTCTTTGGAAGATGAACAACGCAGGTAGGTGTGTCCGCGGGGCCGGGGAGAGGCGGTGGTGGGGGCGGGCGGGCGGAGGAGGGCAGCTGCCCAGCCCCAGGCTCCTGGGGCTGCAGCACATCAGACCCCCGACCTTCCTAGAAATGATTCAGGATCCCAGAGTGCCCAGCCTCGAGATGTCCGTCCCTGCCAGCTGCGACCTCTGGGGACTCAGGGTGGCGGGGCTGGGAGCCTGACCCGCGGGGCGCTGCCCCTGCTGGGAGTGGGACCCGCGAGCGGGGCGCTGCCCGGCACTGGGAGCCGGATCCCTCCGTCGCGCCCGGCCGCGAGGCAAGACAGAGCGAGAAGGGGACGCTCTGGACCTAGGGAACTTTGGTACTCCCTGAGCCCCTGGGGCGAGACGGGAAGGTTGCAGTTGACAGGCAGAGCGAGACATTTCCAGCAGTCGCATCCCCAGTAATGGTAATAAAGAAATCAATTCTTCCCCACCCATCCTGGGGAGGGGCTCTCCACGCGGAGCAACTGGTGTGCGCCCAGGGAACCAGCAGGGAAGTTGGAAAGCTCGAGCCTTGGAGGCCGGTGGAAGCGATGAGGTTAGGGCTGGAGGAGCTGCAAACGTCGTGGGAAGGGTCCTCTTAGCAGTAGGTGTCCTGGGGCCCCTTTCCGCACTTCAGGATCCTCCTTTAGGCACAGAGGAGTTGGGACTACCCAGTCGGGCTAGTTCACACTTCATTCTGAGATTTGAGCTGGTTATTTCCTTCTTTTTTCTCTTGGAGTGACCAGATTAGAGAAGAGATGGGAGACAGTTTCTAAAAGAGCCTCTGAATAGGGAGGTAGGAAAAGTAACACCCCTCCCAATATCAGTTATTCCAAGGCTCCCCTAGCTGTATCTGAAAAGGAGGTGCGCGCACCCCAGATGCCATTTCGAGCCGGGGTGGGAGAGGGAAGCTGTTCCTGCCCCTTCGCAGCCCACCATGTCCCCGTTTCCGGAGCCTGAGAGCCCGGACCCCCAGCGCCTCTCCCCTTCCGACCCTTTGAAGCGGATGCCCAGAGAACAACCTGGCAGGCAGGCTGCGCCAACAGTGCGGCTGCCCGACCTGCTCCACTCACTGGCCCTCTCCCACTCAGTCTCTGGGTCTGGCTCCGGGAGAGTAATCTACTATGCACCGGCCACCCTCCCCGGAGTCGGGGTGTGAAACGAGCTCTCTTTCTGCCCACGTTGGTGCCAGTCTTCGAGAGCTCTCCCTTCAGCGGTACTGTACTCTCTCCTTGTGAGTTTACCCACCAGAGTCCTGAGTTCACAACCACGAAGAATGCGATTAAAAAAACCAGAACAAACAAAAACCAAACACTTTTCCACATCTCTCTGAACCGTCTGTACAACATCCCTCCCTCTCGAGCCGCCTCTGGCTTGGGGCTCCTTTTCTATCTCCTCTCTTTCCTGACTTCATTCTGGAGAGAAATATCCTTTTATCGGTTCCAGATAGCACTTTGCTGGGCCCTGTTCCTTCATCTTCTATCCCAAACCAGGGGTTCAGAACCAAGGAGGAACGCCACTGGGATGTACTTCAGGGGTTTTGGTGGGTCTGGGAGATGTTCCGCTCTTGTGCATCTTTGCCCCCCATTTCTTTCAAACCCAGAGTAGGAGATCCTTCCTTGATGATATTACGGGAATAAAGTCCCCAAGAGGCCAAGCCGCAATGTGGAGGCAAACAGCCTTATCAACTTCATTTACTCATACAAATATACTTAAAAGACCTCTTCCCCCATTTAAAAAATTTGCAAGATGCATTTTTCATGTCCAAAAAAAAGTGAGCCCACTTGCACGTCATTTAAGAAACAGGAAGCCACCATTTTGCCTGTCTTGGAACCCATATCCTGCTGCTTGCTGCTTTTTTTTACCCTTTTAATGCAAAAAAAAAAAAACAAAAAAATCACATTGTCTGCTTTAGGAACTAAGTGCAGGCTGGTGGCAAGGATCGGGACTGAGTATGACAAAGAAAAAGAAACTCCGTCGACTCAGGATTGAGAGTCAAAGGAAATCGGGGTGTTTTCAGCAAAGACACATACTGGCATAGGCATTTGGGGGTTTCAGAGGGTGATTTTTTTGGGTATGTGGTATTTGTAATTAGTGTGTAGATCCAGCCAACATTTCCTGGAAGGGGGTGGGGAGGTGGAGGGGAAGGGGGCATGGCTATTAGCTCCATTATACAGAGGAGCAGTCTAGTAGAGGGAGGTGTAACTGTGATATCATGCACTGTGTATAGGTAGTGGAGGTGGAAAGAGAATTCTGAGCCCCAAGTCTACCGCCTTGGACCAAGGTCCCCACTACTATCTCACCTCCTCCATCTGAGCAGCCCTACTGCAGCCTTAGTCATTTTTTTTTCCTATGCCCTAACTCTCTTTAAAACAATAGTGAGAAAAAAAATGAAACAATAGTGAGAGTTTCCAGCTTTCCAGAATTGCAGGGATAATGGGCCAGATGACATCTGCCTCTGTGAGGCCTTTCCTCCCTGTTCTGCGGCCACCAGCAGCTTGTGCCTAAGCTACTGCCATGTTTAGGTTGGAGTCTTCTAACAGATATCACTCTATTGACTGGGAAGGGGCTGGAACAGGGCAGCTGTCATGGAGCAGCATTTTTATAATCATGCCAAGTGATTGGTCATTGATTGGAGAGCAGAAATACACAGTCTTTAGAGTTCACCCAAGAACAATGGACTGGGTGAATAGCAGCTTAATTATAGATCATTAGGTCATTGCCTAGGCATTTTAGGGGTACTCAGTACTAAAAGTTAAATTAAAATTCAATTGAATGCTGATATCTGAACATCTGGGTGTGGGAGTTCAATTGGGAACTGGGATACATCACAATTAAAATGAACTCCGGGTCATAAAACTTGAACTTCACTGTAACTGTTTGGAAGCTCAGACTTGGGACTTTTTTTTTCTGAGAATCACAGACCTCCAGTCAACAGAGACCTTCAAGATAAGCTAGTCCACACTTTTTATTTTACAGGTGGGCAAAGAGAGGCCCAGAGAAAGGAAGTGACTTGCTAAAGGACATGGACATCTCCTAATTGGAGGCAATGGGAAGATTAGAACCTAATTTGAATCTTGGCTTAGTGCTCTTCGTAATAATCTCTACTGTTAATAGTTCATTTTACCTTAAAAAAAAAAAGTTTGTAATCCATCCATGCTTGTAAAACCACAGCATAATAGAAGAGTCAGAGCCATAGACTGTGTTTGTTTTCTCAAGAACCAGAGAAGCTGAGTGTGGGCCAATTCATCACCAGTAGATTGGCCACTGGGTGATAAATTCCTTGACCATGGGAATCCATGAAACAGACAAATACAAAATGGACTTCAGTGCTGTGTGGCTGGCACCTGCTGCTTCTGCAGTAATGGTGACCAAGTAATTGAGAAGGAGGCAGAGCCCTAAAGATCAGATGGTTTTGAAACCATCTACAAACATTAATTATAGATACCTAAGATATAACTAGTCATTCTTTTACTTAGAATTCTGCCAAGATAAGAACTGGGAGTAAAGCTAGTGGGATAGGACGCTGTGACAGGAAAAGAAATGTTGACACCCTGGGTCAGAGTCCCAGTCAACCCACTCTAGTTATGACTCTGACGGACACTCTTGATGTGATCTTCTTGTCCATTGACCAATAAGTAAACATAATACTGGAGACATAATGCTTGGTATATAGTAAGCACTTAATAAATGCTACTTCCTTCCATAGTGAAATCTGAAGAGATAAGAGGGAAAAGTAATTAAGGAAATTTCTCCCATCAGAAACCATCAATAGAATTGCTGTTTCTATCATTTTCTTATAGGCAAACATCACTTGGCATCTAAGTACTGATTTCTTTCCTGCCAACACTTAAATTGCTGACTTATGGAGATAAACTCAAAGAATCTCAGAGCAAGAGTAAAGAGCATCTGCCTACTCCAATTGCCTCATTTTACAAAGGTAGAAAATAAGACCCTAGGAAAGTTCAAAGGCTCATAGAGGCTAGCTAATCTAGCCCCTTCTTTTTGAAGGATTAATACATGAGATCCAGAGAGCTTTAGTGACATTCCCTGGAGGCAGGTGGCCAGTTAGTAGTTGATCTGGCACTAGAAACCAGGTCTCCTGATTCCCAGATCAGGGTCCTATCCTCTATACTGCACAATACTGACTTTTCTAGTGCCCTCATAGTGGCAGGTCAAGGAAGCACAATGGGTCAAGGGAATGATTTCTCTGGCTGGCAGAGAATGGATGTAAACACTGTAGTGAGAAGTAAGTGATGACCCAGGATTTATATAGCAAGGGTATATTTTATGACAAGAGATCTTACTTTCCACCCCTTCTCCTCAGGACGTTAGCCAGGGGTGAGGAGGAGAAAGGATCAATTCATGCCTAGAAAAAGGAAAACCCAGTTTGGCTGTTGGAGTAGATCCATTTTGCCTATAGCATGCAAGTGTGGAGATGATATTGGTATCAGAGTCAAGTTCAGTTATGTGGTTAGAGCTAAGATCATAAATGTGATACTCAATGAATCTTTTTTGATTCTGTCCATATCTAAGATACCAAATTAAATGAGGAAAGGAGAAGGTACCCAAGAGAAAGATGCTAAATGATGCTTGTCTGAATGAAAGGCTTGGTAATGGCAATTCTATTGATGATTTCTGATGAAGGAAGTATTCCCAACAAGGTCTCCCTGGTATTTTTTCATATTTTGTTCGCTTGTATGTCTCCACTACTATGCCTACTCATTTGTCCCTGGACAAGAATCTCACATATCAACCAGAGCCATAACCAGTATGAGGCAATCAGGGCTTTGTCCCAGGGTGCCAACATTCAAAGATTACACTTTGTTAGATCTACTTCCATTTTACCTTCCATAGACTAAACCCAGTCACAGACTTAGCCAAACTTTGGTCACAGACTAAAATCAGATTTGGACCATTGACTGAACCCAAAACCCAACCACAGAATAATCCCAAATTTTGGCAACAGTCTGACCTTTAATTCTACTTACAGCCTTTGCCATAAATCTTGATTAGAGTGCTCCTTTAACTCCAGCTACAGCCTTGACTCCTAACCCCAGCCACAGAAAGACCCCCTAAATCCCAGCTGTATAATAACATGTACTAGAAAGATGAGCCAGGAACAGGTCCAAGTTCATTTTCTTTGCTACCTGCCTCCTCAAATGTTATTTGTTATTGTTCAGTCATTTTCAGTTGTATCCAGCTCTTTGTGACCCCATTTGGGGTTCTCTTAGTAAAGATATTGGAAAGTTTTGCCATTTTCTTCTCTAACTCGTTTTACTAATGATGAAACTAAGGCAAGCAGGATTAAGTGCTTTGCCCAGCACAGCTAGTCAGTGTCCAAGGTCAGATTTGAACTCATGAAGAGGAGTCTTCATGACTCCTAGTCCAGCCAGCACTCAATCCACTACTCCATCTAGCTGGTCCCCTCAAAAGGTAACGCAATCACTTAACATGACCCAACATCTCTCACCTCTCTGTCTTTGCACTGTCAGTCCCCCTGCTTAAAATGCTCCTCCTCCCCATCTCTGCCTTTTTGAAGCTCTGGCTTCCCTCCAGACTCAGCTAAAACACTGACTTCTGTAGAAGACCTTTCCTGATAGATTGGTTGCCAAAGCAGTCCCTCTGAGTTTCCCTCTGTATGTATCAGGTAAAACCCTATTCATGTGTATGTCCTCTCCCACTTGAATGCAAGCTCATTTAGGCAGGGACTATTTTTGCTTTTTGCTTTGTATCATCAGTGCTTAGCACAATACTGGGTCCATGGTAAGAGCTTACTACATTCTTGTTACTGATTGATGGATCTGGGCAAGTGCTATTTATCCCACTGAGGGCAGGGACTGGTTCTTGTTTTAGCTTTGTAGCCCCAGAGTGGGACACCATGCCTATCTTCATGGTTTCTTATTCTAACACTCTATTAGATTTTTAAAAATCTAATCAGTATGGTTACTCCCCCCAGCTGATGCAAACTGGTGACTCCACCCCTGCCCTGCCATAGAGGGTCAGGTCCACAAGACTTACTAGAGGTCCTCATCTCATCCTATTATCTTGAAATAGCCTTTCTGCTGCTCCTTGAAACTGACGGCTTTTGTCAATATACCTCCAGTGTCTTTCACATAATAGGCACTTAATAATAGTTGACTGGTTGATTAATACCAACAAGGATGTGGGCACCATGTTTCTTCTTCAGGCAGTCTCAGGTACAATGGATGGATTGGCTGAAGGGCCTGGAATCAGGAAGACTTGAGTTCAAATGTGGCCTCAGACATTTACTAGCTTTGTGACTCTGGGCAAGTCACTTAACCTCTGTGTGCCTCAGTTTTCTCATCTCTAAAATAGGGATAATAACAGGACAAATGAGATAATATTTTTTTGAGGATCAAATGAAAATAATATTGGTAAATCATGTAGCACAGTGCCTGGCACATATAAAATGTTAGCTATTATTGATTATCATTAGTTCTCACTATGTGTGTGATTGGCCCATCTTTTTTTCCTGGAAAATATTCATTTCCTGGTGCTATCATTTACACCACTTCCCCCGTGTAATTCACTCCATGTCTCTGAGTTGTGTTTTGGGGCGATTCTGAACTTCAGTTGTTCTGAGAGTATAGTGACTGTAGCTACACATACAACATGACTGAAGGAATATTAATGTTAAAATATGAGCCTTTGTCTGAGCTTGTGTTCAGAGAATTGGGCTCATAGTGAGCGTTAAAAATAAGTGGTTATTAAATTGAGTGGAATTTAACCAGTTTCAGGGAAGATGGAAGGTAGATTCCAGGAAGAACTTCCTGAAATGGATCACCCAGGGACATTATGTGAAATGTTTGGGGGAGGGGAGGTAGGATGTGCCTGGGTCCAGTCCAAGATGTAGGGTCTGGCTTTTGCAAATATTCTCTACCCACATCCTCACAGTCACAAGAAGACCGCCTTTGTATGTTAACGAGTTCATCAAGGAGGGAAAGAACCATGAGCCATAGAGAGCAGCTGGTACTTTTCTGCAAGGCTGGTGTACTGGGGGTAACACCTGTGTCCTCTAGCATGTCCTTCCTGAGTCTGACAAATGCCGCTGTTCCCCTCAGGATGTTGAAAAGAACATAGAATCCTAGAGCTTGGAAGGGACTGTTGTGGTCATGAAGTTCATCCTCCATTTTTTAGGGAAAGATCACTGGACTTGGAGCCAGGAGAGACCTGAATTCAAACCTGTCCTCCGACTCCTCCAGCTGGGTGGGCACGAGCTTCAGTTTCTTCATCAATAAAAGGGGCATAATGATGCCTGGGGGTTTTTTGTAAGGATCCAATAGATATAAAGTACTTTGCAAACCTTGAGGTGCCATAGAAATTTCAATTATTATTTCCTGACAAGGAGACTAAGTAACTTGTTCAACATCTCAGAGATGAATGCGGCTGAGGCAACGTTAGATCTCATAGCTGCTGGCTCGGGGCATATTTTTCATGGTA
The DNA here is from genome assembly GCA_023548195.1 of Bettongia penicillata ogilbyi. Lineage (NCBI taxonomy): Eukaryota > Metazoa > Chordata > Mammalia > Diprotodontia > Potoroidae > Bettongia > Bettongia penicillata. The sequence goes on along the minus strand of JAJHZJ010000067.1, from coordinate 8,439,785 downwards.
GTAAAGCTGAGCATCCTGGGTTACCACTGACACTGAGCAATCTGAGACAAGTCACCAGACCATTCCCAGGCCTAATTCAATCCAATTCAGTAAGTTTTTATTAAGCATCTGCTATGTGTGAGGCATTGTGCTTGCCTCAGGGGTCTATGAAGACAAATTTAAAACAGCCTCTGCCTTTAAAAACCTCTCTAGCTTAAAAGGGGGATGTGACTTGTAGACAGGTGGGAATATGCATGATAATCTGAGAAGCAGGGAGAATAAGGAGATCAGAAGAGTCTGCCTGTGGTGCAGGGAAGTGTTGGACCTAGCATCAGGAAGACCTGAATTCACATCCAAGCCTGAGTATACCCACTTAACCTACTTGCCTCAGTTTCCACATCTGTAAAGCTGGGATCATTATATTACTCCTTCCCAGGGTCATGGTGATGATAAAAGAAGGCAATATTTGTGGAGCATTTTGCAAGCCTTAAAGTTTTATATAAATGCTAGCTATTGCTTTTGCTAGAGGATATGGCGCATGAGCTGATCCATGAGGGATGTAGAGATACAGAAGGCTGGAGGTGAGAAAGAAGGGCATTCCCTGCAAGAGAGAAAGCCTGTGCAGGGACGCAGGGATGACAGATGGAATACTAAATTGGGGGAAGCAACAAGTAGTCCACATTAGGCAGAAAGGAGAAGAAAGTGCAGAAACATGCATTCTTTAACGCAGCCAATTGAGAGAAAGCCTCTGAAGAAATTTGACCCAGAATATGCTATTATAGTATATTATCCCCATGTAATACATGGCAGAGATGTCAGGGGCATGGCATGAGTAGATGAAAGGCTCCGTGTTTGGGGAAAGAAGCTTGACCCCAGGCCTGTGCCCAGGTTAAAGGCCAGGTGAGGGAGGCAGCCCAGTGGTTTGAAAAGAGTAGTGATCTGGAGGTCATGACATAATCCTGGACCTTTAACTACATGGAGAACCTTGAGCAAGTTACTTTTGCTCATGGGACCCTAAGCTCAGCAACAGATGTGATTTCACCTAATCTAACCCAGAACCAGGCCACCATGCTGTTTCCCAGCCATGCTAAACCTCATCTACCCTTTCTTCTTCTTTCCACATCTCTCCTTCATGAGTTATAACCTTCTCAAGTGCAGGGATTGTCTAGCTTAGCACAGTACTTGGAATATAATAAGTGCTTAATACTTATTTTTATTCATTCATTCATTTTGAATCTCCCTTTCCTCTTCTGTAAAGTGGGGACAAGGGACTTGGAGAGAAGTTGTGTTCGATGACCAGTTACAAAGTTCCTCCCAAATTTAACAGTTTGTAATCTCTGAGATGGAACAAATAAAAAGTGATCTTCTAGGACCCAGATGTAAAACTCATTATTCAAACTTATTAGCAGTTTGGTTTGGTAGACATTATCTGGAAAGATCACAGCTCTCTCTCACCTACTGTAACCTTTCCTCAGGAGTGCCTTACCCACGGATCAATAGGATGCCTTTAATGAAGAATGGGTTGGAGGGGTGGGAGAGAGAGGCTCTTGGGAGAACACCCATTTTTCATGGCCCTGCACACTCCTATCCCCCTTTCCTTGACATCCCTGCAAAATGCCAACTGTTAAGGGTGAAAAATGAGTTCTCCACCCCCTGGGAGAATAATATTACACAAATGGTTAATATCTGACATGAGATACCTGAAACCAATATAAAGTAGTGCATACTGTGTAGGGCTGGGCTTACCCTAAGTGAAAAATAGAAAGTGGGCAAAATGTGTCTTTCAGGGCAGAGCATTTGGCACCTTGCCTCAACCCCTCCAGTCTCAGCTAACCCAGGTCCCCTTCCCTAAAGAAAGTAGAATCATAGGATTTTAGTTGGAATAGAAAGGAAGGCAAGAAGGCAGGAGGGATGGAGGAAGGGGAAAAGAAGAAAGAGAGGAAGGAAGGAAGGATGGAAGGGAGGAAGGAAGGAAGGAAGGAAGGAAGCAAGGGAGAAAAAGAAAAGAGGGTAGGAGGAAGGAAAGAAGAAAAGATTTATTAAACACCTATCATGTGTCAGGCACTGTTCTAAGTGCTTTACAGTTATCTCATTCAGTCCCACAATAAAAGCTAAGACATAGGTGCTATTGTTATCCCCATTTTACAGTTGTGGAAATTGAGGCAGACAGAAATCAAGTGACTTACCCAGGATAGCATAGCTAGGAAGTATCTGAGACTGGATTTGAACTCAGGTCTTTCTGACTCCAGACCTGCTGCTCTATCCACTGCACCATTTAGCTGCTGCTAGGGGGTCATCTCATCCATGGCACCAGCCTCAAACAGAAAAGGGGGAAAACAAATCTGCACATAAGGGTCCCGGAAGGCTGCATATTGACTTAATTTAAAACTGTAATGTTAGTGGTGCTAACATTTTTAATTTTATTAAATTAAATTTTATTAAATTAAATTTTATTAAATATTTCCCAGTTACAATTCAGTCTGCTTCTGCCTGTATTTGACAGCACTGTTCTAGTTCTTCCAACCTTTTTATTTGATGGACAAGAATAGCAAGGTCCAGAGCAAAGAAGTGACCTGCTTGAGATCATGTAGGTAATGACATATGCGGGATTTGAACGCAGCTTCTTTGACGTGTTTTCTCCTCCCCTGTTGCAGCCTTGCTGTCAGGCCTTATCAGAATTCCTACTCAGGCAGTCTCTGAGAAACGTAAAATATTTCCTCCTCAGGGGGATTCATGAATTCATAGTGAGTTCAACTGTGGAATGAATCAATTGATCAATCAATCATCAAAAATTTATTAAGCACCCAGTATATACCAGGCATTTTGATGGACCCTGGAGATACAACATAATTCTGTTCTCAAGGAATTTATATTCTATCCAGAGAGTCACAATGTACATGATTGAACATATGCCAAATAAACAAAATAAATTGGGTGGTTGAGGGAGGCCTAGTAATTGAGAAAGATCAGAAAAGGCTTCAATGTAGAAAGTGAAGGGGGAGCCGAGTTATACATGAAGTGAGGGATCTTTGAGGCAGAGGAAGGAAAGATAGTGTTCTAGGCATGGGAAGTAGGCAGGGCAAAGACATGGAGACTGAAAATGGAATTTCTTGTGAGATACAGCAGACAGGTTAATTTAGCTAGACTTGTAGAGTGTGGGAAAGAGGGGTTAATATATGATGGATGCTGGAAGGTCAGTTGGAATCAGATTATGAAAGGTTTTAAAAGCCAGCCCACCCTTCCACCCCCAACCTGATAGTGCCTTCCTCTTATATTTGATATTGTAGATAGGTAGTAGGGATCCAATGGAGTTTAATTATTAAAGAAATTATATAATTAGACCCATGGTTAAGGAAAATCACTTTGCCAACTATGGGAAAGATATAGATCTGGTGGGATTTCAGACTTTGAGATAGTGTCGATGGGAAATCTTGGGCCAAGAAGACTTTGCCAACTCCCTCTCAATACTACTCAATACCACTACCTACTTAATTATAAGACTGGTGCTAAACAAGTCAAGGATACCCATTAGCCAACAGTTTAGAATCCTTTCTTGGAATTATCTGATCTTAAAGATGGAAGAGATTTCCAAGCTCATTCAGTTTAGCCATGCCCAAGTCATGAAGGTCTTCTGCAATCCAAATGGTCATTCAGCCTTCCTTCAGCACCACTGGTCAAAAGGAATCTAGCCATCTTTTGAAGGAGCCCAGCCTACTTCTGAACGTGTTCCATAGCTAGAAAATGTTTTCCTTATATTAAACGGAGATCTGTTTTGCTTTAGGCTTTACTTTAAATATACTGGATATGAGACAATTGAGTAGAACATGGCTCCCGTCCTCAAGTGCTTACTGTCTAGAAGGGGTGTGTGGTTATATAAATACAAACAACCATTCAGAATGATTCATGCTAAGGACATCAAAGCCATCAGAGTGCTAGACAAAGTCTCAGGATTAAAGGGCGTTCCTGAGTGGAGAGGTCAGGGAAGGCTCTAAGAAGCCCCCTGCTCAAATCTCCCCTGTGGTGCTTACTGTCTGTGTGATGTTGGATAAGTCACTTAACCTCCCTAGACCTCAGTTGCTCATCTGTAAAATAGGGAAGGGGTTCACCTTGATGAGCTCTGAATCTCTAGGTCCTAGATCTGGGGTTGGAATTAAGCTGGAAAGTATTGGCAAGAATTTGTAGACTGAGAAAGGAAAGATCATTTCAGACACAGGAACTAGCATGAGTGAAGGTGGAGAAGTGTGAGGTCTGTACAGGGGAAAGCAAGGAGTCCATTTTGGCCAGAACATAGGACATATGGAGGTTAACGGCACAAGGTAAGGGTAGGATGGCACCACATTGTGGAAGGCCTTGAATATCAGCTAAGGAGTTTGAAGTTACTTTGGTAGACATTGCTATTGTTGAGTCATTTCAGTTGTTTCTGACTCTTCATGACCCCATTTGTGGGGTTTTATTGGCAAAGATATTCAAATGGTTTGCTGTTTCCTTCTCCAGCTCATTTTACAGATGAGGAAACTGAGGTAAACAGGGTTAAATGACTTTCTCAGTATCACACAGCTAAGAAGTCAGATTTGAACTCAGGAAGATGATTCTGAACCAGCAAAGGAGTGATAGGACCAAGTTCGTGCATAAATAAGATTTGTGGGTGATGAAGTCAACTGTGGATTACATAGAAGAAAGTGTAGAGGTGAGAAGACCTATCAATTGTTCAACAAGTCAAGTCATCAAGCATTTATAAGATGTAGTCTATATACCTGGCAGCATGGTGAGTCTGAGAAAAAGTACAAGGAGAAAGAAAAATGATTGTTGCCCTCAAGGATCTTATGTTCTAATGGCAAAAGATAAGGCATAAAATGAGGCTGAAATGGGTTGGGTAGCCTCTAGGTCCTCAAGTGTGTCCCATCGATTGAATCCAAACTTCCCAGAACAAATCTAGTTTGGATTCAGTCAACGGGCTACACTTGAGGACCTGCAGGGACACATGGCCTCAAGGCCAAAGGTTCCCCACCCTTGGTAGAGAGTCAGAGTTGGAGCCTGGAGAAGAATGAAGGCATGATTTCCTTAAAATGGAGATTCTGGGAAAGACCAATTAGAGGAAATAGCCTCAGGGGAAGAGTATGTTTCTACTAAGAGAGAGCCAGGGGCAGTGAATTTCCAGGGTAGGAAGACTGCTGTGGCATGGTGGGAAAAGTCTGGAGAAACAAGAGAATGAAGGCATGGTGGTCTGGGCAATTGCTTTAAAATGAAGGTTGTGACCATCCAGGGGAAAAAAAAAGGCTGCAGGGGTAGAGTAGACTCGCAATGGGAGAAAGCCAGAAATAGACCTTCCAGAGTGATAAAGGAGTTGTGATCTTTATTAAGTGCCTGCTCTTAAACACTGTGCTGGGTATGGGGACTCCAAATACCTAGAATGAAACAAATACCTACCATGAGGCTACCACAGTAAGAGAGACGAATAATGAGAACCTGGGTCGGGTGGTGGCAGTGGGCAGAATTTCAAACATGAAGGAATAGGTGGTACCACTGGCAAAAAAAAAAAAAAAGTAATGAATTCAGAAATTAGAGCAGGTTTTGAGATGAGAGAAAGTAAATTCATTTTGGGATATATTGGACTTGTAGTATAGGCCACCCAGGAAGACTTATCCTAAAGTCAATTACCTATGTGGAAATGGAGATTCAGAAGAGGTAAAGACTGGAGATACAGATTTGGAAGTTTCCTTCATAGAGAGAAGGTAGTTAAAGCTATTAGAAGGGACGAATCAACAAGAAATTGACAAGCATTTATGAAGTCCCCCCCTCGGTGCCAGGTATTGTGCTAAGCATTGAAGGAAATGCCATAGCGAGGAACGCTGAGGGGAGACTCCTGGGGAACATTGACCTTAAGGGATTGGGGAAGAGGCAGAGTAAAGATAAGAGCAACAATAAAAAGAATGACTAGAGAAGTCAAAGAAATGAGAAGATGGAAGCCAAAGAAGGAGATGGCATTTAGAAAGAATACAGTGTTGAGTGATTCAGAGAATGAAGGAGGATGAGAATTGAAAAGGGATCATTGGATTTGGAAATTCAGAGGTCACTAATGAAATCCTGGAGTACAGTCTCAAGGGCAGTGAGGATAGAAGTCATATGGGAAGAGGCTGAAAAGAGAATGATTGGGCTGTAAGAAAATGGAAGCGTTGGGTGTGGACTGCTTCACCAAGAAATTTGGCAGCAAAAGGGAGGAGAAAGATGGGATGATACCTAGATGTCCTAGATTAGAACTGAAAGAAGTTTTTTGTGGGATTAAAGTACCTGTAGGCAGATGGGAAGAGTCCTGTGGAAAGAGATTGAAAATGCATAAGAGAGAATTTATTATTGCTTCTGAATCCTGTAGGAAAGAGATGGGCATAGTTTGGAGGGATTAGCCTTACAAAGATCAAGGTACCCCTTTCTGTGTGACAAGAGGAAAGAATGGTCAAATTTACTTTGATAAGTCAATGGGGAGGTAGAATGATACCCAACTATACGCTTTTCTCCAAGTCCTCCCATAAATTGCTCTTTACACATTAAAGCATCATCTAAGATTACATCCTTTGATTACAGCAACTGAGCTGGAGAGCAAATTCTCTCTCCTTTTCATGCAGGTCACATCCTTTCCACTGCTTCTCCTTCTGAACTCTCCATTGGTAATTGATTTGTGTAACAACGAGGTGACTCAATGGATAAGAGCACCAAGCCTGGAGTCAGGAAGACCTGAGGGCAAAGCCAGCCTCAGACATTTACTAGCTGTATGACTCTGGTCAAGTCACTCAATCCACTGAAAAAGGAAGTGGCAAACCACTCCAGTATCTTTGCCAAGAAAGAAATCATGAAGAGTCAGACAGGAGTCAACCAAAATGGATTAGCATCTCACCTAGCCCACCACGTACCTCTCTACTGCCCTTTGAATGAACTTCAACTTTTCATTTTTCAGAGACAGTGGGCAAAATTCCCACTAATAGTAATTGCCGCTCTTTGCCCCGGAACAAGTTATGTGTTCTCCCTTGTAAAGTAGAAATGTTGGACAATAATGATCTTTAGAATCCTTTCCAACTATCATTTTAGGATTTAGTGATTCAGGGTGTCTTATGATGGTGATCATTTCCTGAACATTCCCACGAGGGAGATGTTATTATTCCTTGTTTATACCTAGGAAAGCCACAGAGAAGCTGAGTGATATCAAGGCTGCCAGTAAATAAGTAAGTGGACTTGAGGTCTACGTGTTCTTGTTCTCTGGAGAATGTTGTCACTTATATCTGCCTTTCTTACACTTTTCTGGGCCTGTTCCAGAAAGAATTTCTTTAAATGGTCTTTATAAGCTTACCTCACCTTCCTGCTTTCTTGACTAGATTTGGTTTTTTTTTATAATCTCCCAATTAGGAGGCATCAAGCAAGGGAATGTGTTTGTCAAGTTGTGTAACTGTGATGATTCACAATCCTCTTCAGGGAAAGGGCTCTTCAACATTGGAGAACTTTCCAAATAACTGAATCTGATCCCTTTAGTAAGCACTCATATAACTCTATTTTAACTGTTTTGGACGAAATTCTTTCTACAATGTATCATATGCTTTTCTGCCAACTTAAACAGAATACGTTGAATATTATATTTATCCTCCTTGAAATGTTGCTACCACAACTGCTATCCCTTTGATTTTTCTTGTTCACTCAGAGTTATCATTATAAACATCGGTTAATTGCGCTGCTTTGTTGTATGATGATACCTTCAGAGGATATTCACTAATCCATTCAATAAAACATTTATTAAATCTCTACTGTGCTGTGCACTAGAGAAGATATTTAGCTGAGATATGGCTCCTGTTTTCATAGAACTTATAATCTAGTAAGGGTATGAGGCAGACAGAATTATAAAAATAGTTAACATTTATATAGCTCTCTAAAGTTCAAGACAACTCAAATCCTACCTACTATAGGAGGCCTTTCCTGGTACAACGATAACAATAGCAACATTCATATAGTGCTTTAAAGCACTTTACAAATATGTCATTTTATCCTTGAAACTCAGAGAGGTAGGTGCTATCACAATCCCCATTTCACAGATAAGGAAACTGAGATAGACCGAGGTTAAATGACCTGTCCAGGGTCACACAGCTAATAAGTGTCTAAGGCTGCATTTGAACACAAGTTTTCCTGATTTTAGGTCTTACTTTCTATCCACTAGCTACTAATTCCTTCCCCTTTGAAATTATCTTCCTTTTACTCTGCATATATCTTGTATGCACCTAGTTATTTACATACCACCTCCCCCATTAGAATATAAACTCCTCCAGGATATTATCTGAGTATTACCTCCTTCCATTCAAGGTGAAATCCATCCACTCCCTATAATTGCAGCAACTTAGGCTGTCCTTCCCATTATTTTTGACTCATATGTCAAATCACAGAACTAGATTCAGAAGGAACCTTAGAGATCCTCTTGATCAACCTTCTCATTTTAAAGGTGAGGACACTAGGGTCCAAGAAGGTTACACAGTCAGTCATCTATGGAAGGGAAATTTGAACCCAAGCCCTCTTCCTCCAGAGTTACTACTGACATAGGGTTAGGACAGGGCAACTTCATTTGAAACCTTCCCCAAGCTAATATCAACTCCTTAAGGACTGTTTTCTGGATCTGGTCATTAAACCATTTCCAAATCTACCTAAATGTATAATCACTTGAAAGTTATCATCCAGCCTGAGTGCTGCAAGCTACAGTGAACGTGACTGGGAAATGTTGAATAAAATAAATAAAAATATAATGTAGATCTCATTAATTTGTGATTTTCTAAGTCAATATGTGGCCACAGGGATCGGTTTCTGTTTGAGTTTGGCACTACTGATCCAGCCCATACCTCTCCATCCTGGCCATGAGTGTTGCAGAAGAGACTTCTTAAATATCTAAGTATACTACGTCCATGGCATTCCTCTGGTTTATCAGTTTTGTTGCCTTTTCAGAAATAGGACCAGATTAGTCTGGCATGATCTGTTCTTGATGAAGGCTAGTAACTTTCAGTGATAACTGTATCTTTCCTAAATGCACAAAATCGTCAGTGAATCAGGGGGATGTCTGCTTCATGCATGGGAAGACTTCCCCCAGTGGAATGAACAGATAAGGATAATTTGTTCCAATAGCCACAAAGGTTGCCGAAGCAGGCACTGCCAAGAGCTTAGACCTTGGTCAGGCAGCAAAGACACCAAGGCATTGCCAGCTGTCCGGACTTTTGTCTTGCCACTGGACTTGGATAATTCTGGAAGAGAGAATGAGGCTGATGACTTTATACAACTCTGCCTCACTAGAATATAATTCACACATAAGTTAAGACATCACTCATGATGTCATTGGTCATCTTCAAAACGAAAGATGAACAACACGAATTATACAATCGTCAGGGACTATTTTTGCCTTTCTGTATATCTCCAACACTTAACACAGTATCTGCTATACATAAGTGCTTAATAAATGCTTATTGACTAACTAGCTTTACATATATTCTCTCATTTGGGCCTCACAATAAGCTTCAATAATAGGTGTATTACTATACCCATTTTACAGATGGAGAAAGTGGCTTTTCAAGGTCACACACAGCTTGCAAATATCTGAGACGGGTTAGGCTTCATGACTCCAGCTCCCACATACTATCTGCTGGCTGTGCATACTGTCTCCTCCCACATTACACGGTGTGTGTATCACCAAGGTGCAGAGAGTGATAGAGACAGAAAGAGAGAGAGGGAGGAGGAGGGAGACAGAGAGAGGCACGCAGAGAGAAAGAGACAGAGACAGAAAGAGAGAGGGGGAGGAAGAGAGAGAGAGAGAGAGACAGAGACAGAGAGAGAGAGAGAGAGAGAGAGAGAGAGAGAGAGAGAGAGAGCATTATAAGAGATCTAAGAGAGGAATGTCATCATCAACTGGTTGTTCATTGCTATACTAAATGGTCTCAAATTACTGTGCTTTTTGAAGTCTCATAAATAATTTTGGAGGGTTTCTTTCTTTCCATCCCTTTCCCTACTGCCAGCTGTCCCCTCATGACATGGAACTTCCTTTAGAAGACCTTTACTCTTATTTTAATTTGCTACTGTAGACTGGGAAACCAGATTATGGAATTTATTAGAACTATGAGTAAACTATATCTTGGGTGTATGTGATTGTTTGCATATTGTATCTTTAGATTAGAAACTCCTTGAGGGCAGGGACTACATGTTTGCCTATGTAGTACATAGTAAGTGGTTCATAAACACTTATTCATAGATCGATTAATGTCATTAGGCTCTGCACGAAGGCTCTTGTGAGTTAAAAATTAAATGCTTTAAATGCATGGACTTGGTGACGTCTACAACTTCTCTCAAGTCTTTTTATTTATTTATTTCCAAATTCCTGATTATATCATAAAAAAATGAAAAGCATTTCTTAAACACATATTATGTGATAAGTTCTGGGGATTCAAAAACTAGATGACTCCTGCCTTCAAGGAGCTTACCCTCTAAAAAGGGGAGGGGGATAATAACTACTGGGGAGTGTGGGCGGGAGAAGGGTGGTTTGTTTTGTTTTGTTTTCTGGGAAGTCACCGGGATGTTGAGTGGAACAATAGGGGAGTCAATTGACACACCCTTTCCAGAATCAACAGTTTTGTGTTGGTTTGATTACAATTCCCAGATCAAGAACTGGGAAGTAAAAAAATGTGGGAAGGCTAGACCGAGTAAAGTTTCACGAGTCAGGACTGCCACTCCAAAGTGGGAATTCCAGAGTTCTTCCAAAGCTTGGTCTCTGAAGGTCTTGGCCAGATAAATTAGATGTCAATATATTATGAGTAAACTGATGTATTTCTTAAATATTAAATTATACACCCGAATTATTTTATAAATATTGTAGCTATTATTTATTAGATATCAAATGATTGTTATAATGATTTACTATGTAAATAATTTTATAAAACACTGAAATATATTACTATAAAATAATGTATTATATTTTTATAACAATTTATGCCTTTTCAAAATGTTTCAGGTGTTTTATCTCATAAATGCCCTGCAGAGTAGGCAGGGAAGGTATTATTATCTCCATTTTATAGAATAACAAACTGAGAGATTAAGTAAATGGTCATAAGCAAGTCAGCACCAGAGCCAAGACTAGAAAGCAAATCTCTGGGTGATAGTTCAATATTCTCGTGACCACACTTGGCTGCTTTTCTTTTCAGGAATGTCTCCATCTCCATATCATACAACATGTCATAACTGTGTCACCTAGTCTGCTTTTCTCTCTTTGTGGATGGTTTGCATGTTGTCTCCACATGAGATTATGGGCTCCTTGAAAGCAGGATGGGGCAGGGATAGGGGGCTGGGGGGGGTGGCTTTCTTTGTATCCTCTGTGCTTATAGTGCCTAGCCTTGTACAAGGGGCTTTCCTTAATCCCTCCCTGCCAGGTGCTAGTGCCTTCCCCACAGACATTACTCTATATCTTGTATATACCTGCTGATTTTCACATTGTCTCCCTAATTAGAATGTGATCTCCTTGAGGGTAGAATTATTAGCTGGGGGAGGATAATTTGTCAACCAATTAAGATTTGGTCAAGCCAGTTTTAGTATATCTCCCAGGACAGAGCCTTGCCAACTATTCATGACCCCATTTGGGGTTTTCTTGGTGAAGATACTGGAGTGGTTTGCCATTTCCTTCTCCAGTTCATTTTACATGAGAGCTGAGGCAAAACAAGGTTAAGTGACTTGTCCAGGGTTACACAGCTAGTAAGTGTCTGAGTCCCAGCTCTTGAAGATGAGTCTTCCTGATTCCAGGCCCAGTACTCTATCCTCTGTACCATGTAGCTTCCCATTCAATTCAATAAACATTTATCAAATGCCTGTGTACCAGGTACTTTGCTAAGTGCTGAAGGATATAAAAAGAGGCCCTCAAGGAGTTTATAATCTAATATAGTAAGTGCTTAATATATGTGTATTGATTGATTTATTGATTACAACGGCACAAAGTCAAGAGAGGAGAAGATCTTCTGAAGCAGAATATGGAAACAGTGTCAGAGGCCACCAAGAGGCTAAGAAGACTGGAGACCTGCAGAGAGTTAGGGCTACCTTTCATCCAGACTGTGCTCTTTGCCAAGGGGAGGTGGAGTAGAAGGCATGGATTAGCTGGTAGAGATGCCAACACTCTTTCTCTTTCCATATTCTATATTCCATAGCCAAGGACACATTTTGCCATAGATCTTAGGCTATGCTAATGAAAGATCCACATGCCTCAGGTTCCCCATCCTCATAGATTTGGGAGGGTCAAAAAACCATTTGCTTCTGGGTAAAGCACCTGGTCATTCCTTTTCCCCACTATGTTCCAAAGCAGGGGGATATTGTAAAATCAGTTGACCCTTTACTTGAGGCAGGAATCCCTCACCTAATGCAACATCCCAACAAGTGACCATCTGAGATCTCAGTAACAGAAAACTACTTACCTGGCCAAAAGCCATGACCAAGTTCCTTCCTGCTGAGGCAAGACTGATTGAGGCTGACCTGCATGGCAGTCAGCCCAATTCCCTCTGGTCATCCTTTATTCCTTTTCAGTCTATCCCAGGAGATTGTTCCTCATTAATCATTTGATGAAACTCGAGCAGGTGAAGGATTGGTCTGGAGAGCAAGGCTATAGATGAAAAAATGCAGTCACTAAATGGATTATTTTGCCCAGGATTAAGTTTAATTTGGTAAATAAGTTGTCTGGCATTACTGTGTATATACAGCAATGAGATTGTTGCCAAGGCTTGTCCTAGAAGACACTAGACAACTGACCTGATTGTCTCTTCATTAATTGGCTCTCGTGCTCTCTCTCACCAAACTTGCTGACTGTTTGGGCATCAAGTACCAAGTATCATATCCACCCAATCCTTCCTGCAGACAGACAACCAATCTGGGTAGGCCAAGAGAAAATAAGATCATGGGATGACAGATTTACATCTGAAAGAGGTCCGGGAAGCCACCTCAGTCAGTCAGTAAGCATTTGTTAAGTTATCATGTGCCAGGCACTTTGCTAAGTGCTGGGGATACAAAAAGAAGCAAAAAACTGTCCATGCTCTCAAGGTGTTTACAATCTAATGCGGGAGACAACAAGCCGACAAATAAACTATATACACAAGATAAATAGGAAATAATTTACAGAGAAAAGATACTAGAATTAAGAAGAGCTGGGAAAGATTTTCTCTAGAAGGTGGGATTTTAATTGGGACTTGAAGAAAGCCAGGAAAACCAGGAAGCAAAGATGAGGACAGAGAACACTTCAAGCATGAGGGTACAGCTGGAGAGAAAAGGCCCTGGAGCAGAGAAGGGGGATGGAGTGTCCTTCTGGGGAATCTAGGGTCAGAGGCCATGATCAGAAGGAAACTACCAAAGGAGACTAATTCAACTCTGTCATTTTATAGATGAGGAAATCGGATTTTAACTCCAAATCTAACATCCTGGTACCTCTCGTAAATAACCTCTTTTCTCTCAGTATCTGGTTAGGGTTTGCATGCTTTCTTTAAAAAAAACAAAACAAAACAAGCATCAAATATTCCAGTGTCTCATTGAACTCATCAAGAACATTAGAATGACCAAGTTTGTCCGTCGACACCAACATTTGCTTGGTTTGAGGTATTTTAAAATTCTGATTCTTCTTAATGTGCATGTTCCTTCCACTGATGTATGTCACAGCCCATTCCACAGCTTCCTATAACAAGTTTACCACTGGGGAGGGCAATTAGGGAAGACGGGGGTGCTTAGCTATGGAAGGAATGTAGAAGATCAATGTGGGGGCCCCCTCTGCCAGCTAATATATTTTTCCCACCACCACCATGTCTACTCTTGGCACAGAGCACAAAAGGTAACCCTGGGTCTCTGCACTCTTGTCTCAACTTCTTGGTGACCTCCAACATGTTGCTCATATCCTGTTTCACAAAACTTTATTCTCTCTTATTCCGTATGACACTGCAATCAACTGATTAATCAATCAACAAGGCAGCTGGGTGACCCAGTGAACTGAGTGCTGGGTTGGGAGTCAGGAAGATCCTAGTTCAAATCTGACCTCAGATACTTACTAGCTGCATGTTCCTGGGCAAGTTACTTAATGCCTGCCTGCCTCAGTTTCATCAACTGTAATATGGGGATAATATTAATATCTATCCCCAGGATTGTTGTGAGATAATAATATTTGTAAAGCATTTAGCATAGGGCTGGCACATAGTAGGTGCTTAATAAATACTTGTTTTCTTCCTTCAACAGGCATTTATTAAGCCCTTATTTTATGCCAGGAAATATTAAATACTGGAGATGCAAAGAAAAAGCAAAAGTAGACCCTGCTCTCAAGGAAGAAACTTTTTTGTCTTCCAGTATTAAAAGGATGAGAGTGGAGCCCATAACCTGCCCATTAGATGGATACACTCTTGAATCTTCACTCCATTTGACACTGGTAGAGTAGACAGTGACTCAAGTTCCTGGTCCCATGGCCAAGCTCACTTCTGGGACTGTTCTGGGTGAGATGTCAACCATTCCCTGGGAAGCATTTCTCCTTGGGTATTTCTCTGTTCCCATGAAGCCACTATCTTCCCTGAGAGCTAAGCTAGATCTAAGCCAGGTCTGACTTCATGGAACCCTTTACATCTTGTGTTGTTTGGTCTGGTGTTTGCTTTTATGAAATGGATGAACTCACCCCACCTTCAACCCCCTCCCCTGGCACAGTTCATTCCTCCATTCTTTGATAACCAAGGACAGAGACCTTGACAGAGAGTGAGATTCTACTGTTCTTTTCAAATTGAGTGGGAAAAGGGAAAACATTTGTATATTTGTTTCTAGATCCTTATCCTGTGAGTAAAAAGTCAAGTTTTGCCAAGAGGGAGAGGCTTTTTGTCCAGAACATCCCATCCCTTGGCACTATCTTTTCTTAGGGGAACATGACTCCCAACAGGGAAGCCTTCTTTCAGAGGAATCTCCAAAGTCCGAATTCATGCAGCATCTAAAATTCATCTAGACTTGGGGTGACCCCACAGTCCTGGGCTGGGCCAGGAAGGAGACTCACCCTTGGTATGTCTCAGAGCAGACTGCTATTTAGGTTCAGAGACTGGATGGTCTCTGAGGTCCCTTCCAATTCTGAGATTCTGTGATATGGGTCCCTTACCTGAGTGTAAGGCTTGGATGGACAGAGAGTTTTAATTACAAAGGGAACCTGTACATAACTGTGTGTTTGTCCTTCATTGCCGAAGAAGACCATGCCATCAGAGAAATAATGACATAATTTGCACTTGACTTTGTTTTGAGTGAGGGGAGGGCCGTGCAGGTCACCAGCCTCACTTCTCCCCCAGAGCCATCTGAATCCAGTGAATCCAGGATGACTGGAGATGACCAGGATGAGGCAGTTGGGGTTAAGTGACTTGCCCAAGGTCACACAGATAGTGAGTGTCAAGTGTCTGAGGTGAGATTTGAACTCAGGTCCTTCTGACTCCTGCACTGGTGCTCTATCCACTGCACCACCCAGCTGCCCTGTACATAACTATGTTTCCCATGTAAAGAGTTCATTTCCAGCCTTTTTATCCTCAGATAATTTCAAGTATTGAGCACGGTGTTTGGAAGTTAAATAAACTCCCTTTGTTCTTCATCTTGCCCAGTCTTCAAGGCTGTTTCTCTGGGAAACTCTCCCTAGTCAGAATCACTGAATATCAAATCTGGAAGAGACCTTAGAGATCATCGGATCAGAAGTGTGCTGGAGTCAGCTTATACTTCAGAGCCCATAGTTAAATTTTCAGCATGAACTTTTACACCTCAAAAATCAGCAGATGCTACAAACGAGGACTCAATTTACTGTTTGATTGATTGTATAGACTTAAGAAAGTGATGGAGAACATGTTAAATAACAGATTAAGCTGAAAAGAGTGTCATGGGTACATTTTAGGGAGAGCTAATTGATAAACACAGGACTTTCATCTGGTCCAATGTCCTTATTTTCCAAGGGAAGAGACAAGCTTCTCCCTGACCCTTGACTTCTTTAAAGTAAACCTCAAGGTGTTTTCTTAATTAGAGATTCAGATTCCTGTTGCAGTACATGAAACACTTGATTTTCTACTAGCTGGTATCTTCCCCGGTTCTTTCACATCATATGAATCTTATTTTTCCACCTCCTATATCCTGTAGGCTCCTCAAGGACAGAGGCTGTAATCTCTCCTCTAGCTTCTCCCCCTGCACCCAACCAAGTGCTGTGTATGCACCCAAGAGGGGGCTTAGGGAATGAATCTCGGTTGGATACATGTGTAAATGAGCGGCTGGTTTTACAACTGCACTCAGACTTTCGGGATACCTGGTATTTCCTCACTTTAGGAGCCCAGGCCCTGTCTTTGGATGTGTGTTTCAGCCCTAGAATTCCATGTAGAGGGCCCCTACACTTGGTTTCCAGCATGTCTTCCCCAAGATTTTATTGGTCACAGTATTTGCATAGCTTGGGATAATTTGTTCTTAGGATAATTTGTCTTTAGGAGTCTCTCACTGAATCATTTAATGTCAAAGCTGGGAAGGACTTTGGAGATCATCAAATCCAACTTTGGCTTTGTTTTGAATGGAAGAAGAATCTGACACCCAAAAGTAATTGACTTAAGGTCACACAGCAAGCTAGTAGCAGAATCAGGATTAGAATCCAAATCTCCTGTCTCCCTTGTAGGACTCAGAGCCAGCACAGTGTAGACTAGGGTGCTGGATTCAAATATTCCTCAGATACTTGCTACATAGCCCTAGGCAATCACTTAGCCCTTGCGTTGGTTGCTTCATCTGCGAAATAAGAGGGTTGGAATAGATGGGTCCTAAAGTCCCTGGGGCAACAGAGTTGAGGCAAAGTCCCAAGTTGTTCATTTTGTAGATAATTGTTACGATAGCTAAGAGTTAATTTAGAATCATGGATTGTTATAGCTGGAAGGGATACCTGGTCCAGCCTTCTCATTCTAAAGCCCAAAGAAACAACTTGTTATGTCACCCCTTACTCAATAAACTCAATGGCTCCCTATTAACCTCCAGGATCAAATATTGAGTCCTCAGTTTGGCATTCATAGCTTTTTACACAACCTGCCCTCTTCTCCATTTCCCAAATTGTTACATATCACTCCCCTCCACATATTCTTGGTCCAGATCAACTGGCCTTCTGGCTTTTCTTTGCACACATCTCTCATTTTCATGTCTTTGCACTGGGCATCCCTTATATCTGGAACATACTTCTCCTCACCTCCATCTCTGAGAATCTCTGATGTCCATCAAGACTACGTAAATGCCACCTTCTGCTTGATGGCCTTTCTGATCCCTCCTCTCCAGCTGTTAGTGCCTCCCCCAAAAGTTTTGTATCTTATTTTCATCCCTAGAGTATGAACATTTTGAGAATGGAGACTGCTTCATTATTGTTCTTGTATTTTTCGAGGCCTTACAATAGCACCCATCTGCTAGTATGTTGATTGATTAATTGATTGCCCATAGTTGTGCAGGTGGTAAGTGGCAAAGCTGGAATTTGAACCCGGGTCCTCAGACTTCTCATTCTTCCCATTGTTCCCATTACACCCACTAAGGCCATGGCAAGATATGAACCAAGTTCTTTTAACTTCAAATGTAGCCATCTTTCCACTACAGCATGATGCGCTCAGTCCAGCATTCTTCCATCTAAACAAAACTGCCTCTTAGACAGCTCCAATACCTCTAATTAGAGTATTTTTTTCGCATCTAAATGGCAAGAAATTGTGAGTGTGTTTCAACTTCCTCTTTCTTTTTCTCTTTTTAGATTCACCAAAGCCCCCATTAGCACCAAAGCCCAAGACTGCCGGCCACTTTACGCCAGTAGCAGTCTCCAAGTTTCCTCCATCCCCCCGTTCGGATATTCTTCACAGTCCAAATTCTATGTCTAGAGGACCCAAGCCACCCATTGCTCCCAAGCCCAAGTTGACCACTACCAACAGGGGAAAAACTCGTGTGTACATGAACAACACCTTCAATAAATGCAGCAATGGGAAATTGATCTGTTCGGATGGAGAGCTGTATGAAGGGAATCAGTCCAATCCTGAATGCTCAGAATCTGAAGCAGATGATGAATACATTTTAGTCACTGAATCGAGGCTGAGTAAACGAGACTACAAAGCATTGGAGCAGGAACAGGAGCAGTGCTGTGCAGACAATGAGAAGTTGGCATCTTTGCCAGCTACCAGGGAGGAGGAAACTGAGGCAGAGGACCCCTGTTCCAGCAACTGCTCCAGCAGCTTTGAGACCAAGGTAGAAGAGACAGAAGACTCTCTAAGCTCCACTGACCAAGTAAATGACTCAAATGAGTTGCCACTAGGAGGGGACTGTGAGAGGACTGACCAGTCTTTACAAGGATCCCCAGGAGAAACTGAGACCCAAGACTCCATGTATGAAAATACTGGGGAGGACACAGACTGTGAAAATGATCCAGGTGAAAAGGATAAGCTTTCCATGAGCCAGGAAGGGGATAGCCTGATTCAGAATCAAAATGGTTACAGTTTGGAAAGGGAGAAGATTTATTCCAGCAGAGAAGACTGCAAGGATATTATTTTAACCCATATATCTTCAGATGAGCCAGAGGCCAGTGATGAGCAGCCGGGGCATCCTGAAGAATCATTGGATGTCAGGGATGCTGACAGCGAAGAGCGTGCTGATGCAGAACCATGTTCGTCAGACTGCTATGGTGCTTCTGATGCTCCCCCTGCTGAAGGTGAAACTGAGGGAGGGGTAGATGAAGCTGAAAATGAGTGCAATGAAGAGTTGGAACCCTGCAATGAGCTCAATGAAACTGGTTTAGCCATCGAAAATCCTGAAGACACTGTAGACAGTGGTGATCATGATGCCGAGGCACAAGATGACCAAGAAGAAGAAGAAGCAGCCATTCAGGGTGAGGTAGAGGATGCTGAAGAAGCAGAAGACATGTTGAAGGATGAAATTGCTGATGAGAGCTGTCAGATTATTCCTTTTGAAAGTGAAGGTAGTGATGAACTTTTGGACTCTATTCCAGGAAATTCATTTGCCTTTCTTCCAACTGAAAGCACATCTTTTTGCAGCGACAGCTACTATCTTCCTGAATCAATGAAAAAATCAGAATCTGGAGTAGAGGTGGACTCGGGGTCAATTTCAATGGGGCTTCTTGTTACAGAAAGTAGAAGTGAAGCCACTTTGAAGGAAAACCATGAAATAAGAGGAGAAGCAGATGAGGTTCCTGGGGATGGTATGACTCTCCCTGAACAGATGCAGGATGATGAGCAGGACCCTGTGACTGGACTTGTAAATAATCAAAGTAGATCTCCAGAGGATGAGACTTTGGAGGTTCCTGCAGTAGTCATTGTGCCAGAGGAAACCCTTGATGATGAAACAGTAGATGACTCCCTCATTGACCCCTATGTAATGGGAGTTAGCCTGATCCACCGAGATGAGAATACTTTTCCAGGAGGAAGAGGATACTGTGAAACAAAAGGAGAAGAAGGCACTCAGAGCAGCTGCAGCACTAAAGAAGAAATCAGTGCTGATGCTGACAATGGCTTGATTGCTGTGGATCGGAAAAACATTGTCACAAGGGCCCGTTCTCACTCTGGGAAAGTGCCTGGCTATGTCCCGGAAACTGTTCCTGAAGAAACAGGGCCAGAGACTGATTTACTAACCACAGATAGCAGGCATGCAGGGCAAGAAGGAAACAAGACTCGGCTGCCAGTGGAAGGGAAACCACTGGAAATCAACAGGGCCTTGCCAGCTAAGCCAAGAAGCTTTATCTTATATCCTCGGTCTTTCTCCGTGGAAGGAAGGGATCTTCCCATTTCTTTGTACCGAGAGTTGGAAGAATCTATGTTGGATGATGGCAGGATAAAAAGGAAAGAGGATAATCTATCTTTGCCTTGTGTCATTGGGTCCTCAGGCAGCTTCTCCCAAAGAAGTCATCTTTCTTCCAGTGGCATGTCAACACCATCTTCTGTTGTTGATATCCCACCTCCCTTTGATCTGGCCTGCATCACAAAAAAGCCAATTACAAAGAGTTCCCCCTCCCTTCTGATTGATAATGACTCTCCTGATAAATACACAAAGAAGAAAAAATCATCGTTTAAGAGATTCCTAGCCCTGACATTCAAAAAAAGAACTGAGAACAAAGTCCACGTGGATGTCAATGTTTCCTCCTCCAGATCCTCTTCAGAATCCAGTTACCATGGTCCCTCGAGGGTCCTAGAAATTGACAGGAGGAGTCTCAGCAATTCTCCTCAGCTCAAATCTAGAACTGGGAAACTTCGAGCTTCAGAGTCCCCCTCCTCCATTATCTTTTACAGAGACATGAAGAGGAAAGGGGCTGCATTCAGCCGGAGTGTGTCCAGAGTGGAGTCATTTGAGGACCGATCCCGGCCTCCTTTCCTGCCCCTCCCCCTGACAAAGCCAAGGTCCATTTCATTTCCCAACGCAGATACTTCGGATTATGAGAACATCCCAGCAATGAACTCAGATTATGAAAACATCCAAATCCCTCCTCGGAGACCTACAAGGGCTGGAACATTTACCAAGCTTTTTGAAGATCCCAGCAGGGCATTATCAACAGCAAATGAGAATGATGGCTATGTAGACATGAGTAGTTTTAATGCATTTGAGAGCAAGCAGCAGACCGCAGATCAGGAAACAGAAAGGTACCGTAAAGCCTCATACCTTTATAACTAGTTTTAAGTTGACTTGGGAAACTGATCTGATTTCCATGGGAGATGCATTTGAAACTTGACTTTGAAAGGAATGCCAAGATAGATTCCAGGAATTATTCTAAACTAGCAATCTTTCATCACTCACTAAATTAAACACCCCAAATTAATACACATACATTTTCATTGCATAGATGCACATAGGAAAGTTCCACTTATTTAAAAGAATTTTTATATCATGGAAAATCTAAGGTGCCATATGCTAAATGTTTAATGACCCTGGGTGGTTAAATGGTACATCTGGGCTTGATTCATTATTGATTTGCTTCAAAGTGAGTTGGAGATGCCAGTTATCAATAACAGTGGTCAAGGTTGTTAAGCTGAATATTTCAGCCCCTCACTCTCCCCCATCAGTATCTTTATCCATTATCCTAGCCAGCCAATTGAAATCTCCGCTTAATTTGTGCTGTGTAGATAAGGACTGAAGGAGGTGCAGGTAAGCCTCACTCAATGTTTGGGTGAAGTCCAATTTAGATGAATAAAGAGCCTGAATTATTGAAGATTTTAAAAGAAATGCAGTCTGGTCACTTTCGGTTATATTCAGTAACTCAAGTTAATGAAGTATTGCCAAGTGGATATTCTTAGGGGATCTGCAGTAATGAATAGATAAGAATGATTTGCAATTAGCAGTTAGAAATTGCTGGTTGGTAAAGGGATCCTTGAGTGCTTTGAGTGAGTTTGTTCTCTTGAGTGTTTTAAATATCCCACAGCCACTCTCAGAGCAACCCTTCACAGTTGCTCCTCCCAATCCCCTAATCTTAGAGACTTGGTTAATTTGCCTCTTTGGTAACAAAAGGATTTATGAAGCAAAGGTAAACTAATTTAGAGAAGCTAGATTTTAGTTTGGAAGACTCGGACATATATTGCCCAGAGTAAAGCAGGCAGTGGAATAAGTGCTGACGTTGATAAATCATCATTGGTAAAGCTAAGAGAGTCCAAATGCATAGGACCATTATATATTTCAATATAATAAAAAAGAGAGACCCCAACATATATGTATATGTGTTTATATATGTGTAAACACATATATATGTAAACACATATGCATATATACATATACATCCATCCATATATTCTTAGAGATGGAAAGGCCCTTTGAGAAAAAATAGTCTAATTCATTAGCCAAAACAAGAATCCCTTCCATACCATCATCCAGCCTCTGCTTGGTCAATTTCAAACAACAAAATGACAACATTTAGAATATTAACATATATTATAATATCATTTATTATAATATATTATAATAATAACCATTTATTTGTTAATAATATTAATTATGGAATAATAACAGTACTGCTAGCTAGCATTCACATAGTACAAAGTTCTGTTACATATATTATCCCATTTGATATTCATAACAACCATGGCTAGGAATGAAGCTAACGGTCATATCTCCTACCATCCCTTCTCTTCTCAAGGGTCTTTAATTCTTTCAGCCATTCTCAATAAAGAGTGATTATCTCATAGACCTGGGGTGCCTAACAATCCTAGTCTAATACTTATCAGAATTACCACACATGCCAAATGAATTTAATTTGAATTAATGAGTTATTGTTGTAATGCTTTACTGACATGCTAACAAAGACCAGACAGACTAAACGATGAAGATTCCTACAGGTTCCTAGAATCATAGATCTGAAGCTAGAGGAGACTTTAGCGGACATAAAATCCAACCCTACAAAGGAACTGAGGCCTATAGAGGTGAAATGACTTACCTAAAATAATATAGAAATTAAGTAACAGAGATGGAATTTGAACTCAGGTCTTCGGACTCTAAATACAAGACTCTTTCCACTATAAGAAATTATCTTCAAGACTGAGATGTCCACGACCAATAATCAGAAAGTAAGAGCTTCTATTTTGCCAACAGGAGACCTATGGACCACAAAAAAAGCAAAGGGATAGGGAAGGCTGGGTGGAGAACCTGTTTTGAGATAGAGAAGCCTAAAATGGATGATCCCTAAGGTTTCTTCCCACTCTAAAAGTCTTTGAATTTATGGATATGACTACATACCAACAGTTAACTAGTTTAGTTGGTTGACACATGGTGCTGATGAGGTCAAGGTCATGGGTCAGATGGCCAGATGAGTTGGATGACCATTACAGACCTCTAGTCATTGACAGTACCTTGAAATCACACTCAACTGTCTAGAAAAATATGTGCTGTTGGCTAGAGAGGAGAGATAGTAGATAGCTGAGTTATAGATCATCCAGCTGGAAAAGCAATGCAAAGCTTAGGCTCTGCTCTGGTGGCAGGAGTGTTGAACCTCAGCTCTTCCACTTACTACCTCTGTGATGGTGGGCAAGACAGTCTACCAGTCCTGATATTTAAATGCCCTCATTTGTAAAATGAATGGATTGCTCCCCATTGCCTCTCCTAGATCTAGAACTATGACCCCTGTTGAGGTAGCATTGTCTGCATCATCTTATTTGGAGGATAGTACTTCAGTGATTGGGATTTGAGAAGCATCCTACTCACAGAATGAGAATTTGAAGGAACTTTATGAGGTCATCTTATGCAACCTCTACCCTAACCATGAATCCTCAGTACAAAATTGCCAACAAGTGTTCATCCAGACTTTTCCAACACCCCAAGTGAAACCCGCTCCCTATACTGCCTCATCCATTTCTGGATATCTTGGGCTGTCAGGAGGCATTTTTTATATCAAACTGATATCAGCCTCCATTTCTTTCCTCTGGTTCTCTGCTCTGAAGAATGTAGAATGAGTCTAACACTTTCCATATAACAGTCTTTAAGAATTGAATAAAATGACCATATCTTCCCATAGCTTTCTCTTTTCCAGGCTACATAGCCTTAGTTTCTTTAATTATTAAGTCCTATGACATGGTTTCTAATGTCTTTACTCCTCCTTCACTCCTCCTTCTCACTTCAGCTTGTCAGTATCCCTCCCAAAAAAGATGGCACCCAAAACCAAGCTCAACACAATGATGAAGACAGCACACACATATTACATGCCTATTGTGTATGAGGTAGTATGTGTTAGGCACTAATGATACCTAGACAAAAAATATCAGCGTTCCTGCCCTCAAGAAGCTTATATTCCCTGGAAGAATTCAACATGTCCAGATATAAACAAAGTATAAACGTAAATACTTATTTTGTGTAAAATAAATATTCATTTTTTATATAAATATATTTTATATCAATATAAAAATTAAAAATATAAACAAAATAATTTGAGGATGGGAGAGCACCAGTAGCTGACAGGTTAGGGGAAGGCTTCTTGAAAATATAAGAAATATAATATAAGAATTTTGAACCTTGAAACACCTTGAAACATGATAATGATTTTGAGGAGTCATGAAGAGGGAGCATTTCAGACAAGGAGACAGCCTATATGAATGCATGGAAATTCCATTTGACTTGAAGATAAGAGTGTGGAAATATGCAAATAAGGCTGGGAAAAGAGGCTGGAGCCACACTGTAGTTCCAACCTCTACTCTAGGTCTGGCTCAGGCAAATCGTCACTGGACTATTAACTCCCTAGGTGGCACAGTGAATACAGTGGTGTCCTGGCCAGGAGTCAGGAAAACTCATCTTTCTGAGTTCAAATCTGGACTCAGAAACTTTCTGGCTATATGACCCTGGGCAAGTCACTTACCCCTGTTTGCCTCAGTTTCCTCATCTATAAAATGAGCTGGAGAAGAAAATAGCAAACCACTCTAGTACCCTTGCCAAGAAAACTCTAAATGGGGTCCTAAAGAGTCAGACATGACTGAGAGAACTGAATAACAACACCAACTCCCACACTGTGGGGGCTTTATTTTGTTTTTTCTAAATATAAATTTATTTAACTTTTTACATTCATTTTCACAAAATTTTGGGTTGCAAATTTTCTCCCCATTTGTCCCCTCCCCCACCCCAATACACCAAGCATTCTAATTTCCCTATCACCAATCTGCCCTCTCTTCTATCATCCCTCCCTTCTCTTGTCCCCATCTTCTCTTTTGTCCTGTAGGGCCAGATGACTTTCTATTCCCCATTAACCGTATGTCTTATTTCCTAGTAGCAAGAACAGTACTCAACAGTTGTTCCTAAAACTTGAGTTCCAAATTCTCCCCATCCCTCCCTCCCCACCCAATCCCTTTGGGAAGGTAGGCAATTCAATATAGGCCCTATCTGTGTAGTTTTGCAAATGACTTCGATAATAGTCATGTTGTGTAAAACTAACTGTATTTCCCTCCATCCTATCCTGCCCCCCATTGCTTCTACTCTGTCTTTTGATCCTGTCCCTCCCCGAGTGTTGACTTCAAATTGCTCCCTCCTCCCATTGCCCTCCCTTCAATCATCCCTCCCTCCCTGCTTATCTCCTTCTCCCCCACTTTCATGTACTGTAAAATAGGTTTTCATACCAAAATGAGTGTGCATTTTACTCCTTCCTTTAGTCGAATGTGATGAGGGTAAACTTCATGTTTTTTTTCTCAGCTCTCCTCTTTTTCCCTCCACTAAAAAGTCTCCTGCTTGCCTCTTGAATGAGATATAATTTACCCCATTCCATTTCACCCTCTCTCCTCCCACTACATTTCTCTCTCACCATTTACCTTAATTTCTTTTAAGATATGGTCCCATCCTATTCAATTCACTCTGTGCTCTCTGTCTCTGTGTGTGCGTGCATGTGTGTATGTGTGTGTGCATGCACGCATGTATGTGTATGTGTGCGTGTGTACATCTGTGTGTGGTCCCACCAACTACCCAGAAACTGAAATGTTTTAAGAGTTACAAATATTGTCTTTACATGTAGGAATGTAAACAGTTCACCTTTGGTAAGTCCCTTATGACTTCTCTTTGCTGTTTACTTTTTCGTGCTTCTTTTCATTCTTGTGTTTGAAAGTCAAATTTTCTTTTCAGCTCTGGTCTTTTCATCAAGAATGCTTGAAAGTCCTCTGTTTCATTGAAAGACCATGTTTTCCCCTGAAGTATTATACTCAGTTTTGCTGGGTAGGTGATTCTTGGTTTGAGTCCTAGTTCCTTTGACTTCTGGAATATCCTATTCCATGGCCTTCAATCCCTTAATGTAGAAGCTGCTAGATCTAGTGTTATCCTGATTATATTTCCACAGTACTGGAATTGTTTCTTTCTAGCTGCTTGCAATATCTTCTCCTTGACCTGGGAACTCTGGAATTTGGCCACATTTTTCCTAGGAGTTTCTCTTTTTGGTTCTCTTTCAGGTGGTGATCGATGGATTCCTTCAATACTTATTTTGCCCTCTGGTTCTAGAATCTCAGGGCAGTTTTCCTTGATAATTTCATGAAAGATGATGTCTATGCTCATTTTTTGATCATAGCTTTCAGGTAGTCCCAGAATTTTTAAATTGTCTCTCCTGGATCTATTTTCCAGGTCAGTTGTTTTTCCAATGAGATATTTCACATTCTCTTCCATTTTTCCATCTTTTGGTTTTGTTTTATGATTTCTTGGTTTCTCAGAAAGTCATTAGCCTCCATCTGTTCCATTCTAATTTTGAGAGAACTATTTTCTTCAGTGAGCTTTTGAACCTCTTTTTCCATTTGGCTGATTTTGCTTTTGAAAGCATTTTTCTCCTCATTGGCTTTTTGAACCTCTTTTGCCAATTGAGTTAGCCTATTTTTCAAGGTGTTATTTTCTTCAGCATTTTTTTGGGTCTCCTTTACCAAGTTATTGACCCGTTTTTCATGCTTTTCTTGCATCTCTCTCATTTCTCTTCCCAGTTTTTCCTCCATCTGTCTAACTTGATTTTCAAAATCCTTTTTGATCTCTTCCATGGCCTGAGCCCACCGGACATCCACCTCGGATGTCTGGGATAGAGAGGCCCCGACCTCCATGTCTTTCCCTGATGGCAAACATTGTACTTTATCATCAGACATGAAAGGAGGAAGGAACATCTCTTCCCCAAGAAAGTAGTTCTCTATGGTCTTATTTTGCTTCCTTTTTCTGGGCACTTTCCCAGTCAGTTACTTGACTTCTGAGATTCCTCTGCTCCCCCTCCTAGATCTGCCCAGCTAGTGCTTGGGGTCTGATATTCAAATGCTGCTTCCCAGCCTCAGGGCTTTCCGTGGCAGGCATGGCTGCTATTCAGTGTGAACTTAAGTTCTAGGTGGGGCCACCTCCCAGGCTCAGTTCCCTCAGGGGCTTTATGCAGAGACCTTTGGTAATTGAGCTTCTGCCTGCTCTGGGAGTCCATGGCCACTGCTGCCTCTGCCTCTGCTGCTGCCTCCTGAGGGGGCCTGAGCCTTGGAGACACCCCACTCCCCTCTCAGCCAGCCCAGAAGTCTCTCTCACTGACTGTAGCGCCTGTGGGTGGAGGGACCTTCACGGCCGCCAGAGGTTCCATCCCTGAAGCCTGCTCAGATCTGCTCCTCTGGGGCTGCGCAGCCAGGGCAGCTCAGGGGTGGGCTCCACTGTCCAGAGAGCGACGGACCCCTATGGACAGCTTTCCAGGGCTCTCTGGAACAGAAATCTCTTCCACTGCATTGGTGTGCAGCTTGCAGTACTCCAGAATTTGTGGGGAGTTCTTTTTACAGGAAATTTATGGGCTGTGTATTTGGAGCTAGCATACATGAGTCTTTCTACTCCGCCATCTTGGCTCCTCTGTGGGTGCTTTATGAAGGCAGCTAGGTGGCACAGTCGATAGTCAGGAAGACCTGAGGTCAAATTTTTGAGCCATGTGACCCTAGGCAAGTCACTTAACCTGTCTGCCTCAGTTTCCTTCACTGTAAAATGTGGATAATAATACTTTATTTCCCAGGGTTGTTGTGAGAATCCAATGAGGTAATATTTGTAAAGTGCTTATTAGCACAGTCTCTGGCACATAGAAGCATTTATTAAATTCTATTTATTAAATTAAGAATTTAATAAAAGAATCTTTGAAAGAAGTTAGGGATGTCACAAGGCACAGGTGAGGAGGGACTGCATCCCAAGATTTAGACAGCTGCTGTGTGCAGGGAATTGCTAGCAGGACAGATTATGAAGTGTTTGTGCTTTTATTCACGAAGACAGCAGAAGGGAGAACCATTGCAACAACGATGCTGGAGAGAGACTTCCTCTCTCCAGGTGGGATCTTAGAATTTCCTTTCACTAGAAGAGCACGTAGGAATCATCCAGCTCCTTTCTTTATTTTATAATTGGGGAAACCAAGGCCTGGAGAGGTCAGGTGACTTACCCCTTAGCCACAGGTAGTAGTAGGAAAGCTGATTTAAACCCAGAAATTCTGGTTCGATCTTCAATGTTCCTTCCACTTCAGTCCTGGGCTTCAGCTATCTAGTGGTGTTATTGTCCAGGCTCCATTTCTCTTTCTTATTACCAAGGACATCATGAGAGGCTTTGTCCAAAGACTTGACAGAAGGCATGTGTATTCTGGTTCATGACATTTCTCTGATCCATTTATCAGACTAATCTATTGAAATAAAGCACATTAGCAGCTTTTCTTGAGCTCTCCTGAAACATTGCTAATGAGAGAATCCAATGATCCTTCATTGACAGAATGCTGCCATCTGAAGCCAGTTCAGTGACCATGCCTTGTAGAGATGTGGTCCATGGACTGCCATCTGTTGGAGGAACATTTGGGGAATTTTAAGTCTATCACTACACTCAGAGCATTGTGACTAGGCCATGCTTGTGTGCTTCCCAGGA
Organism: Bettongia penicillata ogilbyi; assembly: GCA_023548195.1. Classification (NCBI taxonomy): domain Eukaryota; kingdom Metazoa; phylum Chordata; class Mammalia; order Diprotodontia; family Potoroidae; genus Bettongia; species Bettongia penicillata. The sequence continues at coordinate 8,411,456 of JAJHZJ010000067.1, read as the reverse complement.
ACACCTGTCATTTCTTAGATTAAGAGCTGTCTCAGCTTTCTCCCAAGGTCAGGTCTGATGTAGGCATTTCAGGATCCCTGTTTTCACTACAATCAAATATAAATGACCCTGTTTGGATTCTAAAACTTTTCACAAACTGAATGAAAGTGTTTACTGGGCACAGATCACTATGCTGAGCCCTTGAAATTTAGAGAGCAAAGATATTCCCTGCTCTTAAGAGGTTTACATTTTAATGGGCGAATCAGCACATGTGGAAGGATTCAGCATCAAGTCAGATGAAAAAGTCCTATAGTCTGTAGATGCTAATGCCTCTGATGTTATTTCCACTGATAAAATTATATCAGTTCCTGCTGTTGAGTCTTTGGGCAGGCCAAGAACTATTTTTTTTTCTGTGGCTTTAGTACCTGCAGGAGCAATTGCCAGGCTGGCTCCATGAGGGCTGCTCATAGGATGATAGCCATAGGCATTGAGTTGGAAGCATGACTATCCCAAAGGCTCTTGGGCTCAGGAAGATGGTGATCAAGAAGTGATGGTGGTACTGGTTTGATCTGTCTAGTACACATTCTGCCTTCTATCTTTCTCCTAGTTTCCCCCACTGTCGGCTAGGCTAGCCTGCCTGTCTTGTGTATGCCAACTGATTAGTGGTTAGTTGACAAGGAGTGTTGGTGCCTTCTACAGAAGAGCTGCTTTGTTAGATGATGGCTCGGAAGCTGGTCGAGGGGAGTTCTGCCACTCCCAAAACTGATGCATCTGCCTGCTAGTAGCAATTGATCAGCAGCTATTATTTATTGGTGATTACTCTTGGATATTCCCAATTGTATTCCATGATCCTGTCAAACTGGATTTCTCTCTACTCCTAACCCATGATATTCCATCTCTCATCTCTGTGCCTCTACCATTCTCAGTGCCTTGAACGGACACCCTCCTCAGAGAATATCTGAACTAGTTATAATAATCATTCATTACAGGAATTTCCTTAAAGACAGAGCGTTTACATGGAGCATTTCTTGATCCCTCTGGTTGCCAGTATCTTCCTTCCCTAACTAAACTGTGCTGATTTTATATTCCTTCTTTCTTTTTTAAATTCCATTTATATTCCCCAGTGTGGGGCAGCCAGGAGATGCATGGATAAAGTCAGGCCTACAGTCAGGAAGACTCATCTTTCAGAGTTCAAATCTGGCCCCAGTCACTTAGTAGCTGTGTAGCTAGACATGACTAAAATGATGGAACTCCTATCTTTACATGTTGTCCTCCTACATAGAATTCAGCTTTCTTTAGGGTACGAAATATTTTATTTTTTTATCTAGTAGAATGTTTAATAAATGTTTCTTTATTGATTGAGCATTGATTTAGATCGGGAATGAGCCTGAGATACCATAGGATCTAGAGGGACCATCTAACCTAACTGTTCACTTTGCACAGAAAGAAACTGAAGCTCATCTTTCTTTCTTTCACAACACCTTTCAATTATGCTTACTACAGTTTTCATATTGTATGTTTTATTGCATTATTTGTTGTTCAGTCATTTTTTAATCATGTCCAACTCTTCATGATCCCATTTTGGGTTTTCTTGGCAAAGATCTTGGAGGGGATTGTCATTTCCTTTTCCAACTCATTTTACAGATAAGGAAACTGAGGCAAACAGGGTTAAGTGACTTGCTCAGGGTCACACAGCTAGGAAGTGTCTGAGGCCAGATTTGAACTCAAGTAGTTGAATCTTCCTGACTCCAGACATGACACTCTATCTGCTACACCACCTAACTGCCCATTACTGTATTCTAAGTAATTGCAAAATGCTAAACCATGTGTGGAATGTATAGTCCTTTGCAATTAGCCAAATATATAGGACTCACTAGACTTTATTTATCTGTGATAGAATTTAGACCTGGAACAGAACCTATGGTAAATGTGATTTAATCGTTTTGGGGATGATTCAGAAGGCACTTCTAGGTATTTCAAGTCCACAGGCTATTTATCCTGTACGTGAGTTCTTAACTGGACAAGACCATGAGTGAGGAAGGGGATTGTGGAGAAGACTAGGTAGAAGAGGTACTGACCCAAAAAATATTCTGTAAACTGTATTTATATGGGGAGAGGGAGAGACAAAAAAGGGGAGAAACAAGTTACTGTACCCTGTCATAGATTACATACTTGCTATTGGTCTTCTCATAGGAAAAGGGGACTAAATTAGGAATCTTCACTACTTGGTGTCCAGATAAACAGGAATTAGTTCTACTTTTTAATGATTACCATCCACCACTCAGGTACTCTATCTCCAGAAGAGACCCAGTGACCTTATCTGTATTGATATTATTTGATTTGCAGCCTATCAAGAGGTTTTGTTTCTTAACTGATGGCTGCTAGTCTCAGGGGAACCTAATACATAGAAACAGTATCGGTTGTATCTGGCAAAATGATCAGTTTTGTTTGTGTTTCTATTTTTATTTCTGAAACGAATTTTACATTTATTTTCTCTATTTTGATGTTAATAAAAACCACCTGAAAAGAGCCTTTCAGATACACAGTGGAAAAGAAAAGGAGGACTGGATATGAAACAGTGGATCTCTCTTTCCTACAAATTACTTAACTTTTAAGTATATGATAAATTTCACATGTAACTTTCAAATCTGTCCTGCTTATCTGTGATTCCTTCTGACCTTCCTTCTGTTCTCTTGTGTTCATTTCTTTAAAGATACTGCAATTAACCTCTTGTTTTGGGGGGGCAACCCTCTTGCCAGCCACTTTCCCTCTCTACTCCTCCACCTTTAGAAAAAAGGAAAAACAAAACCTTGCAGCAAATACTCATAGTGAGGCAAAACAATTTCTCCTATTGGTTTTTTCCATTGCATTTTCCATTTTGAATCCATCACCTCTCCGGCAGAAAGTGAGTAGCATGCTTCCTCACTGATCTTCTGGAATTGTGGTTGGTCTCTATATTGATCAGAGTTCTTGAGTATTTGAAAGTTGCTTTTTTCTCTTTACACAAAATATTCTTAAAGCAGTCCAACTTAAGTGTTAAGACTGTGGAACCACAAAATGTTGGAGTTCAAATACTGCTTAGATGGGCTGCTTCAAAAGGTCATGTAAATAGTGAACAGCAAGGCTGGAATTCAAACCCAGAGCCTCTGATTCCAAGCCCAATACTGTCCCCACTGTCCCATGCTGCTTCTCATTATGCCTGACCTCCTAAAATGAAGATGTCTTACATTTTCATTGATTAATGTGCCTATTTGTACATCCCATGTGTTTGTATGGCAAACTCCTGCTGACTAATTCCATCTGTCCCAGGGACTATGTCGCTTCAATGAGGGTACATCGCAGCATCTCTGTTCAGCCCTCTGGCATTACTATCTGCCCAGAGGCCAAAAGCCTGCTTATTATTATAAATATATATTTATCCATATACATTTCTTTTGACAAATGAACCCACACAGAAGTTTCATTAAGTTTCAGCAAATGGAGCTAGAAAATGCAATAGAAATTATTGCCATCTTGCCTCCATCACCTCCTAATGTGCATGATTACACTGCTCATTGAAATTGACTGATGAGAAGATTCACTTTTTAATTTTCTGACTAAAAAAAAAGGACCATCTGCAGTAGTTTTATACCAATAATTTTTAATTAAATGTAATAAAATTTATAGAAAAGGAGCTAATAAGAAAAGCACATCAGGAGCACATTTATTGTACTGCTACCCTGGCGGGATGGAAGCCCTGCCTGTGCCCTCTCATAGAGCGATAATGTAGAGAATCTTCAAACAAAGCTTTCATTTGTCCTTAAAGAGACAACTTGGTCTAGGGGAAATCATACCACACTTCAAGTCTGAAGACCTGGGGTTCGAGTTACAACACGGTCACTGGATATCAGCAGGAAAGTAGACATTGTGGTTCAGAGGAAAGAGTCAGTGTAGATTTAGTCAAATACTCTAGTTTCAACTGCAAGCTCTACTACTTAAGGCCTGCATGGACTTGGGCAAGTCATTTGCCAATTCTGAGCCTTAGTTTCCTCATCTGTAAAATGAGAGGGTTGGACCTCTAGGGTGACTTCTAGGATAACTTCTAGCTCTAAATCTGTGACTTCATCACTTATCCTCTCCGAGCATCCATTGCATTATCTGCAAAATGGGAATACATTAGCAATATCTGAACTGATTAACACAAAGGACAGTTATGGAATTATTATTATTTCTTAAAGAGGACCAGAGTTTCATTGGTGTGGATGGACCACATGTGGTAAGGTTAGGAATTCTTCAGGTTTCATGAGTTGCTGTGGTCAAAACAATTTGGACGTGACTAGGTGATGTAGTGGGTAGAGTGGTGGACTTGGAATCAGGAAGACCTGAGTTCAAATTCTGTCTCAGTTTTGTGACCCTGAGCAAGACACTTAACCTCCATCTGCCTCTGCTTCTTCATCTATAAAATAGGAATAATTGTAGTAGCAATCTCCCAAGGTAGTTGTGAGAATCAAATGAAATAATATATGTAATGTGATTCCTAAATCTTAAAATACTATGTAAATACTAGCTATCAGAGAGAGAGAGAGAGAGAGAGAGAGAGAGAGAGAGAGAGAGAGAGAGAGATCTAGTGGTGAGATGGATTTCTCCCCATTAGCTTGTAAGCTCCTGCAGAGAAGGGTTTGGGGCTTTTTTTGTAGTTCCAGTGCCTAGAACAGTTCCTGGCACAGAGGAGGCACTTAATATATGTTTATTGACTGACTGATGGTAATGATGAAAATAAACATGATGTGGTTTTATGTTCAGAAAACAATTCATGTTGCCCCTGGAAGATGCATAAACAAACCTCTACAAATCTGAGACAGAAACATGTAACAAGTTCTTTGGGGAAAAGTTAGATGGCATTATTTGACTTGGAATCAGATCCTTGCTTCAGCTGATTGTGAGATTGGGAGCACTTCACATGGTTGGACCTCAGACTTTTTCAATCTATAAAATGGGAATAAATTCAATATATCTTTATAAGATTTTATCAATCTGTTAATCAACAGGTATTTATTAGGTACCCACTGTGGGTCAGATACTGTGAACAGTCCCTATTCAAAAGGAACTCATGTTCTAATAGCAAGGGGAGAAAGTGAGTACATATGTAAGCATCACTATGCCATTTTTAAATGTGTGTGTGTGTGTGTGTGTGTGTGTGTGTGTGTGTGTGTGTATGGAAAGAAAGAGGGAAAGAGGTATAAGGTAGTTTGAGAGGGAGGGCAGTAGCAATTAGAATCAGGAAAGTCTTGTGTTGAAGGAAAAACTGGGCTCTGTGAGGCATTTTTAAAGAGGAGAAGCATAGTAGGCATGTGGGACAGCCAGTGCAAAGGCATGGGAGGTGGAATGCTCTATGTGAGGAACAAAGAGAAGGTCAGTTTGACCAGTTTGGTACCGAGTACAGGAAAGAGAATATCATCTAATGAGACTGGAAAGACAGACTGGGTCAGGTTGTAAAACAATTTTAAAAGCTTAACAGACGCATTTACATTTCATCCTAGCAGTGACAGGAAGCCAGTGGAGTTGAATAAGCAGGGGATCAACATAGTCAGATCTGTACTTGAGGAAAAGTATTTTGACACCTAGTACATTGGATTCAGTTTAATTCATTTCAATTCAATAAAGATTTATGAAGTACCTACTATATTTCAGGCACTCTGCTAAATACTAAGGATAGAAGAAAGGAAAGGAAAGGAAGGAAGGAAGGAAGGAAGGAAGGAAGGAAGGAAGGAAAGAAAGAAAGAAAGAAAGAAAGAAAGAAAGAAAGAAAGAAAGAAAGAAAGAAAAGAAAGAAAGAAAGAAAGAAAGAAAGGAGGGAGGGAGGAAGGAAGGAAGGAAGGAAGGAAAGGAGGAAGGAAGGAAGGAAGGAAGGAAGGAAAGGAGGAAGGAAGGAAGGAAGGAAGGAAGGAAGGAAAAGATAAAGGAAGAAAGAAAGAAGGAAGGAAATAGAAAGGGAGAGAAAGGGAGGAATAAAGGAAGGAAATAGGAAAAAATCTCTGCCCTTGAGATTACAAGCTAATGGGGAGGAGGAGGAGCCACAAATAGGCACTACATGAAGGCATGATGTTCCCCAGAGTGGAAACCAAGCAGAGCTGCTGATAGGAAATTGAGTTACCTGGACAGTTCTGAGCCTCCGGTACAGAAAGGTTTGGGGAGGAGCTTTCTGCTCTGCCCCTCAGCCCTCCGATCACAGGAAAAAGACAAGTGAGCCACTTGAGAAGGTGTAGAGTATTGAAAGCTGAGTCATTCTCCAAGGTGATAGCAAATGACCAGCTTATCCTGGAGAAAGCAAAATGTTCCTTGGGGTCAGAGTGGCTGATGGAGAATGGAGGGTGATGGACTGAGGTGGGAAGAGTGATGAGCCAAGGGGACCAGCTGGGAGGCTGTTGTAATGATCCAAGTGAGAAGTTATGAGAGGTTGATCCAAGGGGGCGGAGATTCATGTGAGTGGAGAGAAGAGGTCGGACGTTAGAGATGTGGAATAGAAAGACAATTCAGGAGGTGATTGGGCATGCGGAGTTAGGGAGAGTGGGGAGCCAGGATAATGCCTAGCTTATTGATCTAGGAGACTAGAGGATGGTGGTGTACACAACAGAAAGAGAAAAGCTTTGAAGAGGAGACAGTTTGAGGGGAAAGCTAAGTTCAGTTTTGGACACGCTGAGTTTGCGATATCTCGGAGCCATTCGGTTTGAAGTGTCCGCTGGGCAATTGGTGATGTTAGGGCAGCTAGGTGGCCCAGTAGTTAGAGTGCTAGGTCTACAGCCAGGAAGAACTGAGTTCAAATGTGGCCTCAGGCATTTATGTAAGCTGTGTGGCCCTGGGTAAGTCATTTAACCTTGTTTGCCTCAGTTCCTCATCTGTAAAAATGAGCTGGAAAAGGAAATGGCAAACCACTCCAGTATCTCTGCCAAGAAAACTCTAACTGCGGGTCACATAGAGTCAGACATGACTGAACAACAGGATTTAGTCATACCATTCCTTTACTCAGATAGCTTCAGTGGGTCGTTATTATCCACTGAGTAATATTTAAGTAAGGTCTTCCTCTTGGCATTCAAGGTGTTTTACAAGATGCTTTTCAAACTTTGTATCATGTTTCTCCCCTCCTTATACAGTCTGCTATGGCTTTCTATTCCACAGATGTGCTCAGCACAATCTTGTCTCCATACTTTTCTTTGCATTTTTCCCATTTTTCCCTTTGCCTGGAATTTCCTTGCGGGGGGTGGCCAGGAATTGGAGGGGTTGGTTAATTCCTCCCCCCACCCAATCTGTAACAATTTTCCTTCTCAGACCTCATGTAGCACTTCGTTTGATAAGTTATCTAATGCTCTCATTGTGCACTACCGAGTTTTACAGATTTTGTTTGTATTTGTGTCTCATCTCCCTACTTAACTGAAAGTTCCATGAGGACAGAAGCTTTGAACAAAGTAGGTAACTAATCATTTTGTTGAATGAATGGATGGATGGATGGATGGATGAATGAATAAATTGTTTCCAAATATCACATAGGAATCAATGAATAAAACATTTATGACAAGTACTATGCTAGACACTGAAGATACAGATTTTTGCTATAATTATCCCCATTTTGTAGTTGAGTTATTTCAGTTGTGTCCAACTCTGTGACCCCATTTGAGATTTTCTTGGCAAAGATACTGGAGTGGTTTGCCATTTCCTTCTCTAATTTTACAGATGAAGAAACTGAGACAGACATGGTTAAGTGACTTGCCCAGGGTCATACTGCTAGTAATTATGATGAGGACTGTGCTAGATTCTGAGAATACAGATATTAAATGAAACAGTCCCTGCCCTCCAGGAGTTTATATTCTGCTGAGGATACAACACATTCACAAAGAAATAAACACAGGCCCTGTACAAGTATGCAAGGTAAACAGAGAGTAGTTTTTGGTGAGATCTGGGGCACTAACTCCTAAGAGAATCAGAGGTCTTTTGAAGAGCTCGCTTGAGCTGAGCTTTGAAGAGAGCAATGGATTTAAAGAGGCAAGGTGAGGAGGGACAGCATGCCAGGCATGGGAAACAATCTTTGCAAAGGCACAGAAGTGGGAAATGGAATATTGTATATAGGAATAGCAGGCAGACCAGTGTGCCTAGACCATAGAGTTCAGGAGGGGTAGCAATATGTAATCAACCTTCAAAGATTGGTGGTGACCCAATTAGCAAGGGCTTTAAACAGAGTGGTTTGTTTGTAGGTGATCTTAGAGGCAAGAGGAAGCCACTGAAGGTTCCTGAGCAGGAGAGTGACATGGTCAGACCTGTATTTTAAGACTTTTAGACTGGCATCTGGGTGGCAGATATATAGAAAAGAGGAGAAACTGGAGGCAGGGTGACCAGGTTTGGAGGCTAGTGTAACAGATAGAGAGGCTGAAGCAGAATGATGGCCATTTCACTGGAGAGAAACAAGAGTCCTAGATTATATATATAGTGCCCAGCAAACAGTAGGCACTTAATAAATGTTTGTTAATTAATTTATCGATTGAATTTGGGTTCCAAGAAGATTGGGCAGAAATAGGAAGGTTAGGAAGAGACTTGGGTTTGGAGAGAAAACAGTGCAATTTTGAGCATGTTGGGTTTGAGATGCTGAGAGGATATTCAGGGACAGATGTATCTCAAAAACAATTAGATACTCAGGATGAGAGCTCAGGGGAGAGACCAAGGTAGATCATGTGATTTTGGGATTGATATACATTGAGATGACCCTGAACCCATGGGAGTTGATGCGATAAATGACAGAGAGTGGAGTGGGAGAAAAGCTCGGGGGTGTATTCGCAATACAAAGGACTACACAGACAATAATTCTGGAGCAGTCAAGTAGGCATGGACTGGTGTGTGGGAATGGGGAAGGGAAGGGAATATGCATTTATTAAACACCTACTATGTGCTTTATAAAAATGATCTCCTTTGATACTCACAACAACCCTGGGAACTATGTGCTCTTATTACCTCCATTTTCTTAAACTGCACTAGACACTAAAGATACAAATATTTGCCATAATTATCCCTATTTTGTAGTTGAGTCATTTTGTTTGTGTTCATTCTTCATGACCCCATTTGAGGTTTTCTTGGCAAGGACAGTGGAGTTTTTCATTTCCTTCTCCAGTTCATTTTACAGATGATATAACTGAGGCAGACAGGATTAAATGACTTGCCCAGGATCATGCAACTAATAAATGTCTGAGGCTGGATTTGAACTCAGACCTTCCTGAATACAGACCCAGTGTTCTATCCACTGTGCCACGCAGGACCCAGAGAGGAGAGATCTAAACGGAGGAAGTGCTCATTATGGTCAAACACTCCAGAAAGCCTAGGAAATAAGGATGGGGAATTTTGGACAGTTATTTCAGTCACATGGAGGGGAAGGCAGATTGTAAGGAAATGATTTGTAAGTGTAAGGTGAGGTAATGGAAGTAAAGAATGCTATGGCTTTTTTCTTTTTTAAAGAAATTTAGCTGTGCAGAGATGAAAGGCAATCATTTGAGAGGTTTTTTGTTTTTTTTTTTAGGATGGATAACATCTGGGAATATCTGAAGGCAATAGGGAAGGAGCCCTTTTGTAAGGAGAGGTTTTAAATTGGGGAGAGAAATATGGGATGACTCCGAGCAGAAAAAAAAAGTATTTCAGCTATCTGATTTTTTCATTTTCTACCTAGATGCTTCAGGTCATTCTAGGAGTGTATATGTGTGTGTGTTTGTGTGTGTGTGTGTGTGTCTGTGTCTGTGTATGTGCACACATGCATGGTTGGACTTAGAGGACAAGATATTTTGAAGTTGTATCAAATTCACAGAATTTTTCTGTTCAGCCTCATTTTTCTTGGTACAGTAGAAAGAATACAGGAATAGACTGTAAGATCCCCAAAGCCAGCAATCATTTTCATTTCATTTTTTCCTCTCCCAATGCCTACAACAGTGTATTGACTATAGTAAGTGCTAAATAAATACTAAATGAATGAATACCAGAAATCTAAGGTCATTTAAGGTTATGGGTGGTTAAGTAAATAGAATGCTGAATCCTGGAGTCAGGGAGACTCATCTTCCCAGTCCAAATCTGCCTTCAGACTCTTACCAGCTGTGTGACCCTAGGCAAATCATTTAACCCTGTTTGCCTCAGTTTCCTCTTCTGTAAAGTGAATTGGAGAAGGAAATGGCCAGCCACTCTAGTATCTTTATCAAGAAAGTCCCAAATGGGGTCACAAAGAGTCGGACACAACTAAAACAACTCAACAGCAACAAAGCTTATATGAAATAAAGAAAATATATAAATACATATAAAATATATAAAATAAAGATTAAATCCTGTTTCTTCCTCTAACTCACTTGTGTGACCTAAGACAAATACGATCTTCTTGGTTTCCTGATGTATAGGATAATAATTATACAATCGCAGATTTAGAAGTGTGCGTATTATGAACAGGATAAAACACTACCCAGAGGAGGAAGATGATCAGAATCATCGTCTTATATATGGAAGTCAAGCTCTCAGAGAAATCCAGATGCAATCCTTAACAACTTCAGATTTTACTGAGTCCCAGAGTCAAACAACCTAGTAATATTTTTTCTGGACACCTAAATTCTCAAATCTGAAAAGGGGGGCATCTGGATCTGTACATTTTATTGCTGTAAATAGCTCAGAAGGACTATGCCTGTCTGTTTGTAATTGTTGGGTAATTAACTTTTCCTTAGACTGGGTGGCCAGGTTTTAATGAACACAACCTCCCTGGAGAGGTTTTGATCTACAGAATCTCAGCCCCAGGTCAACAGGACCAAACAGTCACAATTAAGGGATAGTGAGTGAAGAAGATGGATCAGCTCTGTCCTGGAATGGGTCCCAAAGCCCATCTGGTCAACCCGAGTGGAGGAAACTACTTAAGAGACAGTCAAAGTAATCTCCCCATGGAAAAGCTAAGGGGCTCCCTTCTCCAAATTAGAGGCCTTTGGATGTCTTCCTGTGTTCCACAGATGCGTCTGGATCAAGGTTCTTTTCATGATCATTAGAACAATCTCTATGTAAACAGAGCGGTCATCAACAGAGTGTGGGGTTTGTTCAGGACCCCAGGTCTGGTACAAAGGATATGGCTTCCATTCAAGGTTACCACCAGCGAATTTAAAGCTGTGCACTTACTTAAGCTTAAGAAAACTTACTCTGAATTGTCTCAGCCCCATGGTCTCATATCTGATGGAGGCGGGAGTGGGGGAGGGGTCTCTCATAGCTTGAGAGTGAGAATATTCAGTTTCTTTAATGAAAACATACACATTCTATACAGCCCAGGTAAAAGCAATATGCAAGTCTAAGCAGAGCAGCATACAAGGCAAGAAACATAGTCTCCCAAGGAAGTTTCTGGGGTCCTGGCCAGAGTCTTAGAGCTATCTTTTCTCAAAGGGTCCAGTCTGGATCCCAGGTCAATCCACTTGAGGGAGGGAAGGGTGCAAAGTGAACTCAAACTGCCCCAAGTCTGCCCAACAATGACTCAGTTCTGTTACTAACTTTCTGTGTAACCTTGAAAAATCACTTCCTTCCTCTGGCACTCGGTTTCCCTGTAAAATAAAGAGGTTTTATTCTGTATTATCTCTCAGGCTCTTTCTAGCTCCAACATTTTAAGGGTTTATAGGTGAATAGTGTTTGTTTTTTTAAACTAGGAAGAGTATTTATAATTCCTTTCTATCCTACTGCCCTCCTGCCAGCATACACACCCATTCCTATATTGATTTAGGTTTACAAAATAATCCTGTGAATCAGGTAGTAAGACTGCTAGGTGGCCCAAGAGAGAGAACCCAGGAATGCAGAAAGCGCCTCAGGATGATGGTGGCTATGGTGGTGGGTGGCGGTAGAGGACCAGTACCATCAGGAGGGTGATACCTTGATTTGATCATGAATTGAATTCAAGCGAGACAGAGCTATGCGAAGTCATTAGCCTTAGTGAAGTCCAGCATTGACTCTCACAAGTCACTTAACTCACCTGACCTCTTTGAATCTCAGTTTCCCCATCTGTAAATAGGGATAATAATAGTACCTACCTTATTGGGTCATTGTGAGGACCAAAGGAGATGACAACTTTCACTGGAGAGGTGGGTTAGAGTCAAGTCACAGATGACTTTAAAACCTAGTCTGAGAAGGTTGCATTTAGAAACCAGAGGGATCCACTGAGGGTTTTTTTGAGTATGAGAGAAATATGGTCAAACTTAAGCTTTAGGATGATTGTTGTGGAAGCTTGTATGGAGGATAGATTATAGAAGGGAGGAAGATCTGTTGAAGGGAGGGTAAAATTAGGAGACTATTACAGAGACTTAAGGTGATGAGGACCTCAAAGAAGGTGATGGTTGTATGAGTGGATAGGAGTGGTTCATTGCCAGATGTATGCCGTTGACTTCTATAGCTGAGGCTCTGGCCCGCATTTGCAATGGCAGACTGGGATTAGGAGAGTGGCCACTTCTCATTTCAGGGTTCCAAGTGGGAAACCTGAAGGGTTGGGCTTTTATCTAAGCAAATATTTTATTTTTTATTTGTTATTTTATCTTTTATCACAAGTATGTTTCTCGCAATATCAGTTGATATCATTTAGACAGCCAGAGTTGCTCAATTGGGTCAAAATATCCCCCATCTGGGGACATTTATTGTTGATACTGTTCAGTCATTTCAGTTGTGTATAACTCTTTGTGATCCCATTTGACAATTGGATCACATAACGGCAACAACTGAGAAAAAGGGGGTTCAGCTTAGAGAGCATATTGGCAAAGGGGCAACTGACTCTCAGATTCTGTTTGCAGATGTCCTTTTCGCCTCCTGAAGAGATCCTCATGAAGCTCCCCTTAGGTAGAACATAGTTTTCTACTGGGCTCTTTGTAGATTCCTTAAGATGCCTTATCTCAGTATGTCTAGTTTGTACTCAGTTCCCAATGGAAATACCATCATCTACTGCCCTTCCAGGGACATTGCTAAGACTCTTTGAAAAGTCCAAATTCTCTGACCTTTGAAAGATCATCCGCTTGTCAAGGGTAGAAGGAGATTACAGGTTCTCTCTCACCCTCACCCCTCCTTACCTCAGAAATTCATTTTCAGGGGCTCAGATCCAACAAATTTTATCGAAAGACCAGTTCCATGTTTTTCTCCAAATCTCTTTGAGGTGGGACCAACTCTTCAGTCAGTCCTAATACAGTTTCCATGTCGAGTCATCTCATTTCATCCAATGGTTTTCATTCCTTCCAAAATGATTAAAGGTGGACTTCCTCCACCTAATTTACTGTCTTTGATTGATTCACTAGCAGTGTTCCCACTTCATAAAGGAATCAGGGCATAGAATATCTTGTTAGTTATTTTAATGAGAAGGGGGGATTGATTGATGCAATTGATCCTCCCTTTCACATGAAGGCTGCATCGTAGGGGCTCACGGCCAAACCATCCTCCAGATTTTCCAGGCATATACCACTTCCATCCTTAATAACTGCCTCTTATTTTTCTGTATCTTTTCCCTAGCACATTTTACCCTTCTGTATCATTTCTTTCTTCTTTGTCATACTCATTTGCTTCAGCATTCCTATTCAAGACTCTGTATGTCAAATATCACATATCTTTGTTCTCCTAGTTTGCTTTCCCTTATTAATAAGGCCCTGTAAGCTCTTTCTCATCCCAAGACCTCATGTGACTGGACCAGTCTTCCTCCTGGACTTACTTAGCCTTTGTTCCCATAAGCTGCCACAACATCACCAATTTTTCACCCTTTAAAAGATCTTTTTAAAAGTTCTCTTCCTCTGATCCATCAGGCTTTCTTGTCTGGAAATAATATTAGTGATAACTCACATTTCTAGAGCACATCAAGGTTTACAGAGAAATCTTTTAGAGATTTCCTTTGATATTTCTTTGTCACTGGTGCATTTTCATAGTAACGTTGTGAGACCGGGTAGTTTTTAGGAAACAGCTTCCAGAAAGAAGAGACAACTTTCCACGTTCACCCAGTTAGCTATGGCAGACCCAAAGCCACTGAGTCTCTTGACTTTAATTCCAGGTCTTTTTCCAAGACTATCTTGCCAATGAATAAGGAATTTTGATCACATCAGAGGATCAGGATTTTGAGCCACATCTTGGCTGGCACATTTTAGAGAGTGTTCAAGGGCACTAGGCTCCATATTTCCAAGCTAAGGCTGACTTTACACAAATATAGAAGAGGAAGTCTCCTGTATGGCATGATCTCAGTCACTCTAGCAAGATTTTCTTATCTAAAAACAAAATCTTCCAACCATCTTCTGAAAGATGCCTGAAATTTCTCCATTGTTAGAGTTTTTGTCTTTAGGAGATTAGACATGCTAGTTCTGTTGGGAGCAGGGCCACATTCTAAAATGGGCTAGAGTTACACTGTGTAGTGGAAAGAGCACTCAAGTTGGAGTCAGTGGATCTGAGTTTGAATTCTAGCTCCACTGTCTAACAGACTGTAGACCTTGGGTAAGCCACTTGACCTCTGAGCCTCAATTAAATGAGAGAGTTGAGTTTAATGATCTTAAAAGCACACTGCAGATCTAAATGTAATAAACTGTGTATGTGTGTATTATGATTTGGAAACGTGCAACAGTGTCCAATACTATTAATGTTTATATAACCAGTCTAGGCTTTGATTTCCTCATCTTTGATGTGAGGGGGGTTTAACTACATGATCTTTGAGATCTCTACCAGTTCTAAACCTATGATTATATGATGATGTATTTTGGAAAGGGATGGGCTCTATGTGGTAGGTAGAGAGAGATACCATAAGGGCAGGAAATGGTGCAGAACAGCTGGAGGCCCAGAAAATGCACATCACTGAATGCATCTGAGAGTTTATTTTTGAAAGGTCTTATCCCATCTGATCAGCCCATTCCAAAATAAAGTCCTAGGATACCCCAGCTCTTTGTTTTATTGATGAGGAAACTAAGTGCCAGAAATGTGTTCATGACTGTCACAGCTGAGACTAGAACCCAGTTCTTCTGACTGCTCAGATCTCTTATCAAGTCACAGATTTAGATGACCCAGTTGGGACCAGGTAGGATAATAATACTCCTGGACTGGTCCCAGAAAATCAACCTCAGGAGATCAGGCAGGAGTAAGATGATAAGTGATGAAGAACAAGAGACAAAAGCCCTGGAGGTGGTAGAGAGAGGTTAAGCTGTGGTCAAGAGAAAGGCAGGGTCCACACCTGGAAGCCTACTCTGAGCACAAACAGAAGAAAAAAGGAGCAAATGATGTCATGGGATTTGGAATTGTTCTTGCAATCCATTTCCCCCCTGGGAACCTCCACTAAGATACAGCATCTGGTTTCTAGGGAGGTCCCTGGTCAATACCCAAGTTTCCCAACTGGGCTGGAGGCCAGGGAGCCAAGGCCAGGTTCAGAGCCACGCAGTGAGTCAGTGGCTTAGCCCAGATCAGAGAGTTCAAAGTGGTCTGTTCAACTGTGAGACGGCAAAGATCTTGTGAGTTAATCCCCAAACCCAAACAGTCAACATTTCCAGGAGAATCCCACTCCCTTGGCTCTTTTCTTTACCCCTGCCAATACTCCAGGCCCATCCAGGATAAAATTCAAAGATCTGCATTTCATATTCAGTTTCCCCATCTTTTAGTTCCTTACCTGACCCTCCCATCCCAGCCCCAGGCTCCCAGTTTTCCCATCTGACAACCCCTAACTCCTCCCACACACTGAGGTCACTCCTTCCAACGGCGCTTGAATTTTAAAATAATCCGAGCTCACATTTCTTCAGTGTTTTCAGATATACAGAGCACTTTCCTCACGACCTGATAGGCTAGTGTAAGTATTGTTGACCCATTTTACAGATGAGGAAACTGAGGTTCAGAACAGATTAAGTGACTTGCGAGTTATCAAACGGAAAGCGTCAGAGCCCGAAGTCAAATTCAGGTCTCCTGATTCCACCACTATCCTCTCAAAAAAGAGGAGAAAAGCACTGTTGTTGTTTGGTCATGTCCAACTCTTCCTGTCCCCCAAAACACACTGTCTGTGGAGCTTTCCTGGCAAAGACAGCAGAGTGGTCTGCCATTTTCTTCTCTAGTGGATTAAGGCAAATGGAGGTTAAGTAACTTGCCCAGGGTCACATAGCTAGTGAGTGTCTGAAGCCAAATTTGAACTCGGGTCTTCCTGACTCCAAGGCCAGTGCTCTATGCACTGAGCCATCTAGCTGCCTCCAATCTATAGATGATTGAAATATTAATGGTAAAAATTTCAGGCACCAGATATTAGTACTTGGATAGAAGCAGCCTGATCACCATAGATTACCACGAGTCCTTCATTTAAAGACTTGGGAAGAGGAGAGGAAAGGGGGTTGCCTTGGATGTGACCCTGGGAGGGAGCCCTCCACACCCCCTGCACCATCCACATCACTCACTGGGCAAAGCAGGAAGTTCTGACCCAGAGTGACATGTCAGCATTTCCAAGACCATTGCTTCCAGGTTCCTGAATCGCCTGGGAAGGTCAGATCTTGGCCCCTCTCACCACCCTTCCCCACTTGCACACTACTCCCAACCCCACTCCCCCCACCCCCACCTGAAGTCCAGTCTGCCTAGGTCCCTTATATAATTCCAGAAGCATGTACTAAGCACCTTATGGGAAGCCCTATCTCTACTAAGTGCTAGGCATGCAAAGACAAAATAAAAAGTGCCCTTCTTTAAGGAGCTTATGATCTTGAGATGCAGGGGGATGAAAAGCTGTAACAAAAAATGACTATAATTTAATTTGAGGAGAGAGAGAACATGTGAACAACTAAGGGGGTGAGGAAAGGCTTCCTATAGAAGGTGGTACCTAAGCTGAGTCTTGAAGGACACCAAAGACTCCAGGAGGCAAAGTGAGGGGAATGCATTCTGGGGATGTAGGGCAGTCAATATGAAGGCATGGGGGGAGGAGGTGGGGAACGGAGCTGAGAAATTTGGAGGCTGGCGGGCTGCAAAGAGACCAGTTTGGCCAGAAAAGACAACGTGAGAAGAATTGTAGAATAATGCGAAATGATCCTGGCAGTTGGACTGGAGCCAAACAGGGAAGGGCTTTAAATGCCAAAGTGAGGAGTTAGGAGTTTCTCCTAAAGACAGCAGTGAGAAACTGAAGGTACTGGAAGGAAAGAAAAGAGAAAGCATTTAGGGAGCACCTACTATGTGCCAGGAACATATTTCCAAATATTACTCACTAGATCCCCACAAGAGCCCTGAGGGGTTAGGTGCTACTATGATCCCCATTTAGGATTTTCTTGGCAAGGATGCTAGACTGATTTTCCTTTTCCAGCTCATTTTACAGTTGAGGAAACTAAGTTAAATAGATGTTAAGTGACTTGCCCAGGATCACACAGCTAGGTGTCTGAGGCTAGATTTGAACTCAGGTCTTCTTGGCTCCTGGCTCAGCATTCTATGCACTGTACCACCTAGCTTCTTGATTCGTTATCATGGGAATGATGTCAACAAAACTATCTCCGTCATCATCATTGTAACAAAGGTAGCTCCCGTTTTTATCATGCTTTCCTATTTCCTAAAAACTTGCCTCATAACATTACTCTTGTGAGGTAGGGAGTGTATGCATTATGATCTCTGTTTGACTGATGAGTGACTGACACGTAGAAAGCACTTTATTACTATGTGCTAGCAGCTAGATGGTCCAGTCAGGAAGACTCATCTTCCTGAGATCAAATTTAGCCTCTGACACTTCCTAGCTGTGTGACCCTAGGCAAGTCACTTCACCCTGATTGCCTCAGTTTCCTCATCTGTAAAATGAACTGGAGAAGAAAATGGCAAACCACTACAGGATCTTTGCCAAGAAAACCCCAAATGGGGTCACGAAGAGTCTGAAACGACTGATTATGAAGAAACTAAGATTTCCCAACTTTTTATTTTTCCATTTCCCCTCAATTCCCAGACCAGAATCCATTGAAAGAAAAGTTTCTCCTTAGATAACGATAATGATAATGAAGAGGACATAGGAGCTCATGCATGAGAAAACTCTCACTCCAGATGCAGGTCAGCATCTTCTCTGCACCTAAGAGATGTAAGCAATTACCTGGGTCAATGAGAGGGAAAGTGAGTGACCTAGACTCCCACATCCTGTACGGAGCAAGATCAGGACTCGGGTCTTCCCAGCTCCAGGGCCAGGCCTGCTGCCTCTCCATAGGAATGACAGCCAGCATTTTCATAGGAATTTAAGGTTTGCGAAGCACTTCGTGTATGCTACTTTAACTGGTCCTCGCAGCTGTGACAAGTATTATTCTATCTTACAGCTGAGGAAACGGAGATATTCTCCCTGCTGTGACCCTGCAGTCCTCCCTGACCTCAGTAATCACTCACTTGATTCATGAAATGGAGGTGATGACAATTCTGCAATGGCAATAAAGCCATCTAAAACTTGTGGAATACCTTTAACTTATCAAAAACTCTTTAGGTCATCACTCCAGTAAAGGGTAGGCATTACTAGCTCCATTTGCCAAACTGCAGTCTAGAGAAGTGGGTGAATTGGGATCGCTACTAGCTCCATCAAGACTAGCTTTAAGGCCTCTGGCTCCTAGTCCGAGACTCTGGCCATTACATGAGCCTCCCTCTTTCAGAACAAATCCTGTTTATCTTTGTTATTCAGTGAGACCATGGCTGGGTCCCAGAATGTTGCTAACAAAATTTTTTTCCTATTCTTTGGAGAAGAAAAAAGCCACACGTCTAATTGTCTGCTTTATGCTTGGAACTCAGCCTACCTTGGTTATATCTGCCTTTTAGTGAGCTCCTAATTATACAGAGAGAGCTGGCTATTTCTGGATGGGGGGAAAGGGAATGTCATACCAAAGCTGTCTCCGTATGACTTCTTCATGACAGGCACAAGATTAGTTTACTTTCAGCGGGTCAATTAGACTTTATGGATGGAAGAATTTATTTTTTAAGTGTTGTTAAGAGACTTTAAGAGCCAGGCTTCTCAAAGAAAAAGTAGAAAGCAGATATAGCCTTTGTCTGATGAATGAATGAATGAATGAATGAATGAATGAATGAATGAATGAATGAACTTGAATTAGAGCAGCAGTTCTCAACTTTTGGAATATCATGGATGCCTTTGGCAGTCTAGTGAAGCCTGCCGAACCCTTCTCAAAATTATGTTTTTAAGTGCATAAAAGAAAACACACAGAATCACAAAGGAAGCCAAAGATTTGTGAAAATAAAGGGTAATTTTTTTCCCTCATTCAGTTTCATGGACTCTCTGAAATCTAACCAGGACTCCTTGAGAGTGCATGGATCCCAGCTTAAGAACCCCTAAAATAGAGGTTATAGTCACAGAAGCACATGATGGACCTGGCTGTTCTAGTGTTCACATCCTTTTGCATTAAGCTTTGACTATTTGACTTTTCATCATCCCCCCATCAACCAGAAGCCTAGGAAATGTTCCAGGAGTTATCTGTAACTCCAGCACATCTGAATACAAACTGAAAAGTGATTACGATTGCTATGTGAAGGACTGGAAATTGATCAGCATTCTGTGGGACAGCATATTGACTTAGAAAACCACAAAAAAATTAGCTAAGTTGTATTTTTATGTATTTGTTAAGCATTTCCCAATTAACTGTAATCTGATTTGGACTGCATAAAATGAGTAGATGCCCTTGGTCTAGACCAACCAGTGATTATAATAGCTCTCAAACTGACAGAAAGCGCTTGACAGTTTGGCTGAAGCTTGGAACCAGTGATGTGCTCTGGAAGTCAGAGCTGGCCTAGGGGTGGATACCTTTCCACTGACTCTGAACTCCTCAGAGCTTCAGTGTCTTCATTTCTACTCTTATTTCTTCTCCCCTCTCCCAGTACTGCACCTTAATCTGCCTTGGACGGTTGGAAATATGGTCCCTTTTATGGGGTACATATTTTGTTTCCCTACCAGGCATCTTGTTAAGGCCCTTTGTAACTTGGGGTCTTGAGTTGGTCATTCTGGGGCCCTTGCTCCTAAAAATCGAGTGTCATCATCACACAATTTTACCTCTTTGTTCCAGTTAGTAACATTTATGCGGTGTTGCATGTTTTGCAGAGCATTAGCCTCACAACCAGGCTATGAGGTAGTTAGCATAAAAATGTTATTACCATTTCACAGATGAAGAAACTGAGGTTCAGTGTAAATGATTTGCTCAAGGTCTGTCTGCCACGAGGAGCCAGGAATTAAACCTCAAATCCCCTACTCTTTCCACTTTATCAGGCTGCTATTAATAAAAGCTAATGACTGAAGCAACTAGGTGTCACAGTGGATAGAGTGCTGGGTCTGGAGTCAGGAAGACCTGAGTTCAAATTTGGCTTCAGACATTTACTAGCTGTGTGACCCTGGGCAAGTCATGTAACCTCTGTTTGCCTTAATCCACTGGAGAAAGAAATAGCAGACCATTCCAATATTTTTGCCAAGAAAATCCCATGGGCCCAGTATTGTCATGTCATGGTCCATTGAGTCACAAAGAGTTGGACGCCATGCAATGATTCTTTAAAAGAGATTTATGTCAACGTAAGTGGCAGACAGTGTGTGGACTGCACTGGCCTTTGAGACATTTGGCTTCTAGTCCAGCTTTTGCCACTTGTTAACTGTGTGACCATAGACAAACCTCCTTTGTGGACTGTCAGTCACTATACAGTATGAGCAGGTTTGGTGATTATCTGTAAGGGTGGACTAAATTATTTCTGAATGTCCAGATTCTACAATCCTTCCAGATATAACATTCTATGTTATAAGGATCCCTTTTAGCTCTCTCTGTAGTAAAGGCCCTCCCAGCTCTGACATTCTGTGTTCTAATGCCCTCCCAGCTCTGACATTCTGTGTTCTAATGCCCTCCCAGCTCTGACATTCTGTGTTCTAAGGGCCTCCCAGCTCTGACATTGTGTTCTAAGGGCCCTCCCAGCTGTGACATTCTGTGTTCTAAGGCTCCTCTCAACTCTGATATTCTGTGTTCTAAGGCCAATTCTTTCTCTGATATTTTCCATTGTTTAAACTGTCTGTGATACTGTGCTTCAGCCAGGATAAAATGAATTTATTCCCCTCAAGAAAGGATAAGTGTGTGTGCCCTGTCTGTACCCACCCTACCATATTTGTCTTTTCCTCTCTGCCCTGGAATCCCTCTCTTGCCCCTTGGATTCCATAATTGTTGGTTGTCCCTCCTCCATGGAAATTGCTCTCCTTCTCAGACCTAGGCTCTCCATATCTCCCAAGGAAACCATTGTCTAATCTGATAAATCTGTCCTTTGTTAAGGAGAGACAGTGAGGATACAAGGAGACTTCCGGACTGAATAATTTTTTCCCTTCACAATTAATGCATGTATTTGTCAGATGCTTCTTGAGGCACCCCTAAAGAAGAGGTCTGAGATTTTCAGGATGACTTGGCATCATGGCAGGCATTGATCAGGGTTAGATTTGGGAGCACATGGGCCCTGGATGCTGCTTCCTCCTTCCCTATCTAGTGCCATATATGCATGTATATATGTATGTATGTATATATATATATATATATATATATGTATATATGTGTGTGTGTCTACATATACGTAGACGTGTGTATGTGTGTGTATTTAACCCTCACAACAACACTGAGAGGTGGGTATTATCATCAACAATCCAGGGAACAGTCCTATATCCCTTTGAAGGGAGCTAGAAGAGGCAGAGGTAAAGAGGGAGCACTTGTGGAACAGGCTGGGCAAAGCAGGAAGACATGAGCTGGAATGTTCCCGGTGGCAAGGAACATCAAATGGACCAGTTTAATTGGAATACAGAGAGCATGAAGGGAAATAAGGTATGATATCTTATAAATGGTCAGTTGGAACCAGATTGTGATGGGCTTGAAATGCTAAGTAGAAGAGACTGCATTTTATCCTAGGCCCAATGGGGAGCCCCTTGAATGCCTTTGATCAAGAGAGTGACATGATTCTATCTGTGATCCAGAGATATTCCTTTGGCCTCTGTGAGGTGAATGGCTTGGGGAAGGGAGAGCCTTGAGGAGGTATTGCAATGGTCTGGGTGAGAGCTGATGGGGGCCTGAATTCAGGTGGTGAATGGGAGAAGTATCGGGGAGGTAGAATAGAAAAGACTTAGAAGCTGATTGGATCTTGGGGTGAAGGAGAGAAAAAGTTGAAGATGACTGAGAGGTTTTTGAGATGAGATACAGAAGTTTAGAAAAAAGAAAATAAGTTCTGTTTTACCCACGTTGAATTTGATCCCAACGGGACATTGGGTTCAAAATGTCCAGTAGGCATTTGGTGATGGAGATCTGGAGCTCAGGAGAGAAGCTGGAGCTGCAGATAGAGGCTTGGGAGTCTTCAGTCTCCTAGCCCATTACTTTTTGCGTTATATCTCCCTGACTCTTTAATACCTGATGCTAAGGAGCCTGTCCCATAACTCGCAAGTCCAGTTGCCTTGGACCACAAGCAGTGGAACTTAGAACTGTTCTCCTGGATTGCACTGTACTACCTGGTATGTTGTGGTAGGAAGAGCTACGAGTCAAAAGACCTGGATTTTAGTCCCAGCTCTGCCCTTAACTTTCTCTGTGACCTTAGGCAAATCACTTAATTTCTCTAGAGCTCAGTTTTCCTCACTTGTGAGAAGGGGATCACAGTATATTTTCTTTATGCCTTTCAGAGCTAATATGAAAATCAAAGGAGATAAGTGTTGGAAGAAATACATAAATTTATATATAATATTTAGTCTGCTACCTTAAGAATCCTTAGTATGAAAATAAAGTTATGCAGTAGTATGAGCACACTTTAAAATTATTATAGCCCTTTCAAGATTAATTTTCTCTTTCACCTATTTTTCCTGTTTTTGTTTTCTTATATTTGAGGGGAAATCTTGGTTCTCTCTCTCTCTCTCTCTCTCTCTCTCTCTCTCTCTCTCTCTCTCTCTCTCAACTGGGGTTAAGTTAAAAAAAATTAAAAATAAAGTTTCTATTCAGTTGTTTCCATAGCAACCATCTCAGATCCATGTCTGTCTGATACAGACTACCTTCTTTTAAAGAGACTCTCACCCATTTCCAGTTATTGCTGTTAAAAGCAGTAAAGCACTGCAACTTGACGTTTATTTAAATCCCTGTACTTCATGTCTGATTTAAGGGATTTTCATAGTTAATTCTGGGTGGTTAGCTAACATTTACATGGCACTTTTTAAGGTTTGCAAAGCATTTTGCAAATATTCTCTCCTCTGATCCAAACAATGATCCTGAGAGGGTAGGTGCTAGCATTATCCCCATTTTACTAAGGAGGAAACTGAGGCAAACAGGGTCACAAAGCTATTAAGTATCTGAGGATATATTTGAACTCTGGTCTTCCTGAGTCCAGGTACAGTGTGAATCACCTCAAACAAAGACTTAACAATGTAACATTCACGTAAGAAACAACCCTACTCACTGCATCCTTATTTGAAAAATGCAAGGAGATTTACAGTGAAAAGCAAGTTCCCTGGAGAAACCAAAATATCCTTGCTATTTCTGGCCTGGCACAATGGGCACCCAGAGAAGACGCTGAGGAGGACAATGAAAAATGAAGTTCCTTAAACTCACTTCTTGAGGGAGAAACAGAATATTTTCATCAGAAGAAACAAGTTTGTCATCTCTTTGAGTCTCTAGACCAGATCCCTTTCCCATTTCTTTTCAGTCTTCAATTGAGTACAAGTGAGCCACTCAATAGCATCTTACTGTAGGCCATGATGGACCAGGAAACAGTGTTTTCATGCAACATCCAGAGGAATCCTATGAGATGGAGCAGAGTGGACTGGAAACCATAGAATTTGAGAATGCTAGATGTGAAAGGAGCTTTAGAAACCATCTAATCCACTTTTCAGGGGAGGAAACTGAGGTCTGGAAAGGCAAATTCACATAGTTAATTAATTTCAGGGCTGAGACCAAAATTCAGGCCTTTAGACTCCTAATCTCCTGTTCTCCTTATGGTGCCTTCTCTCTTCTGGGAGAGGGGTTGTTAATCTGCAATAAATTTGCTTTTAAAAGCATATAATATTATGTAATAATTATATATAATTATTTTATAGTTTTATAATTTTGTTATTTGGTAGTTTCAGTCATATCCAATTCTTTATGACCCCATTTGGGGTTTTCTTGGAAAAGATACTAGAGTCGTTTGCCATTTCCTTCTCTGGATCATTTCACAGATGAGGAACTGAGGGAAACAGGATAAAGTGACTTGCCTAGGGTCACACAGCTAGTAAATGTCTAAGGCTGGACTTGAACCCAGGTTTATTCTAGACCCAACATTCTATCCTCTGTGTCATCCAGCTGCTTTGAAATATATATTATATAATGTAAATATTACCTTTGTAGCCTTATATATTTTATTTTATACAATTAAAAATATTACTCTGAGAAGGGGTACATAGGCTTCACCAGACTTGCTGAAAGGGTCCATAGCACAAACTATTCATTATCTAGCCATCACGCACTTACAAAGAGTTTAAGACTTTATATTTCTCTCTATTACGTTTCATCTTAGAATCGTAGATTTGGACAAGATTCTTAGGAATCATCAAGTCCAGGGATTCTGAACCATTTTTTTTTTGTCGTTGAGTAGTGGAATCTGGTGAGGTCTGTGACCAGAAGAATTATGGAATTATGGAAATGAAATTAGTGGTAGGGATAGGGTTTAAAACAGAAAGAAATGGAAACCAAATTAGTAACAGAAACAGAATTAGCAATGAATTTAGGATTAGAAAGGGAATTATGGTTAGAGAGAATTTTTTTAAAAAATTCATAAATGAAGAAAATGCTTGATTTCAGTTTTTTCCCCATTCAAGCTGGTGGATTTCTTTGAAATCTATCCTTGACCCTAAATGAAAAACCCCTGATTCTAGTCCAACCCCTTCTCTTTACAGAAGAGAAAAGTGAAGCCCAGGGAAGTTGTGACTAGCCCAAGATCCCATGGGTATTAAGAGGCTTTTAGGATTTGAATCCAAGTTCTTTGTTTCTGCTCTTTACATGCAACATGGCTGCCTTGTGTTTAAATCAGCCTGCCATTCTAGCCTGCCGCAATCTTTCTGAATCATGGTTCTACTATCCCTGGAGGGATAGTAGAGATGTGTTGATCCAACGTGCTCTCCGTAGGGACAGTCATTTCCTTTAGTACAGCTTCCAACCCCTCCCCTGACTTCCCTTTCAGTCTCTGGATCTGAGGAAGAACAAGGCATCCTAACATCCATCAGCATTCCAGAGGGCTTGTTTGATGCAGAGAAATAAGAGATGATTAGTATGTAGAACATCATCTGGATGTTATTCAGACCTTCTCACTGCCTGTCAAACCCTAAGTGTAGGACTCTCCAGGACATGGCTTCTTCCCATGTCCTCCCTTCCCATTTCCTACCACCACCACCATTATGATTGAGATCATAACCCACTCTGCCCTTGGTGTTTCAGGGAGATCCAAGAACATGGCTTTTAAAGTCCCAGAAAAGAGTAGTGAAGAAAGCACTGAGCTGGAATTCAGGAGCCCTTGTTTCTGATCCACCTTGTACCAATGACTACTTGTGTAACCTTGTCATGGTTGTGAATCATCATTCATTCTGGAAGGGAACCAGTGACATCACAAGGAGATGCCTTGACCTGCAAGTGAATTGGATTCAAGTGAGGTAGAGCTGTGCAAAAGTGAGCTATTTACCTACTCTAGGTCAAACCCTTATCTGTAAAATGAGGAAATTGAATTAAAGCATACATTCGTAAATTTTTTGCGTCATTGGACCCCTTTGACAATCAGGTGAATGAAACTTCACTACAGACCCCTTCTCAGAATCATGTTTGTGAATGCATAAACTATGTAGGATTGCAACAGAAACCAAAAGTCAGGAGAATGCATAAACAAAAAAAAGATGCTATTTTTCCCCATCCAAGTTTACTGACTTCTTGAAATCTATACATAGATTTCAGGATACCCTTAGACTCCAAGTAAAGGACTCCCTCTATAAAAAGTTCTTTAAGGTCCCCTCTACTGCCAGAATTTTGAATCAAGGACTAACATTTTATCAATCTGTGCTTGTAAC
Source organism: Bettongia penicillata ogilbyi (assembly GCA_023548195.1). Classification (NCBI taxonomy): domain Eukaryota; kingdom Metazoa; phylum Chordata; class Mammalia; order Diprotodontia; family Potoroidae; genus Bettongia; species Bettongia penicillata. Next base: position 8,385,469 of record JAJHZJ010000067.1, on the reverse strand, counting down.
TTCCCACAGAGCTCTAAGAGGCAGGTAAGTAGCCCAGTGAATAGAGCACTGGCCCTGACTTCAGGAAGACTTGTGCTCAAATATAGCCTCAGACAATTACTAACTATGCAACCCTGACAAGTCACTTAGCTTCTCAGTGTCCCCATCTGTAAAATGGGAGTAATGGTACCACCTGCCTCCCAGGTAGCTGTTGTGAGAATCAAATGAAATAATAATTGTAAAGTACTTAGCACAGTGCCTGGCACATGGCACATGACATATAAATGTTAGCTATTATTCTGTATTCTAAAGTCTCTTCACCTCAGACATGTTATCTTCTTATCTTCCACCTTTCTAGCTCTCACATTCTGTATTCTAAGGTCCTTTCCACTTCTAACATTCTATGTTCTAGGGTCCTTTCCAACTCCAACATTCTATGTTCTAATGTTCATTATAGTTAAAACGTTCCATGTTCTAAGGTCCCTTCTAGTACTAACATTCTACATTCTAAGATCCTTTCCGGCTCTAGCATTCTATATTCTAAAGAGCCTTCAGCTCTTGTACTCTAGAGTCTTTTCCAGATCTGGCATCCTGTAAGACTTTGATTCTGTGGTTATAATTGGATCCTGGGAGATGGCTCATGGGATGATGCTAAGTTCTGATGCTAAGTTCTGCAGTTTTGATTTCAGAAGTCTGAAGTTTATTGGAGGTGTTCCATTTGTCGTGCTAGAACTACAGGCAAACATGCTTTTCTTTCTTCAATTATAGTTGTTTTAAAAAGAACTAACCAAGTTTAAAGCTTTAGAAACAAAAATAAAAATGTTTCATGTGTTACTTTTTGGGGTTTTTTTGTAGCAACCACATGCTATTTTCTTTTTAAATTCTTACAAATATAAGGAAGGTGTCAGGTCTTCCAGAGAAACACTGCTATTAATTAGAACAAGGGAGGACCCTGAAGGGTACAATCAGACTTTTTGTGTGCCCAGGATCTTGTCTGATCTACCTTTGAATTTCAGAGCCTTGCATATGGCAGGACTGAAAATTTAGAGCTAGAAGAGACATTAGATACCATCTTGTCCAACTTTACAGAGGGGACCATTGAGGCCCAGACAGTTTAAATAAATGAATGAGCAAAAATGCCTTTAATATGTGCTCAATATATGCAAAACTTTATACTAAGTGCCAGACACAAATAGAAGAAGATAGCTTTGGTTCTAGAAGAACTTACCTTCTAACTGTGGAAGGCAACACGTATGGGAGAATTTAGCAAGAGGGAGGGGCTGGGGAGTCCTTAGGGAATGGGTGACCCAATTATGTTGAAATAAGGATGTCATTTTTTTCCATCCAAGATCACTCCTGAAATCTATTCATAGACCTGTGGACTCCAGGTTAAAGACGTATGGACTAGATGATCTTTAAAGACACTTATAGTATTAACCTTCCATAATCTATTTATTTGTAGACTGTTTCTATTTGCATCTAATATGGCTCCTGTGTGTAGGTAAGGAAGAGTGTCCTAAGATTTAGGGTTGTATGAGACTGTATGTCACCAGACAGGTAAGATTTCAATAGGCAAGGGTGGGAGGAGGACATTCCAGGCATGGTGTGAACTACAAGGCAGGAGAGAATGAGACATGAAGGCTGGGGCAGGGAAATAGAATGATCTAAGTAGAGGAGGAAAGTGCTTGGAGGCAAGCAATGTGAGATAAAGATGGAAAGACAGTTTTGTCACACTCTGGAGGGCCTTGAATCCTGCATTAAGGAGTTTGGAATTTATTTGGTTAGAGAACTATTGAAGGTTTTTGAGCAGAGAACTAGCAGATCTTTGCAAAGAAAGTTTATTTTGTTGGTGATGCATGGACTAGACTGGAGTTGTAAGAAAAGGGAAACTATTGCAATAATCCAGGTTAGTACTGAGGGTCTATGCTAGGGTGGTGGCAAGGAATTTGAGAGACATGTCCATCAGGGTCCCAAGATACCTCTTTCTCTCTCTCTCTCTCTCTCTCTCTCTCTCTCTCTCTCTCTCTCTCTCTCTCTCTCTCTCTCTCATACACACACACACACACACACACACACACACACATGCAAGATGTAGGGGGAAAGTAATTTAGAAACACCAAACTTGTGTTTTTTCTCTGCTTTTGCCTGGTCTAGTCTAAAGGCAGTCTCAGAATGAGAAAGAGGATAGTACCCTCTTTTGCTGCCTTTCTGCCTCCATAGATCAATGAAACCCTCCCAGGTTGTGGTGAAAATCATAGAGGAAGCATTGGCAGGATTTGGTAAATGACTAGATAAAGCAAGGAAAGTAAGGGAGAGTCAAAGGTAACTCCAGGGTTTTTAGCCAGGGACTCAAGGTCACTGACTGACTTGGGAGAAGGAACTGGTTTAAAGAAAGTTAGGTTTTGGATATGTTGATAAACAACATTCAGATTGTCACTGAGGGACGGTAAGGAAGCACAGCAGATAGAGCACCGGCCCTGAAGTCGGGAGGACCTGAGTTCAAGATCAGCCTCAGACACTTACTAGCTGTGTGACCCTGGGCAAGTAACATCCCTAATTGCCTTCCCTAAAAAACTATCATTGAGTTTGACTTAGTGGGTGTCTCCATGGGCAGGTGTTGGAGTGGCCAGCTAGTGGATCCCTGTGGACCCCCAGCTGCTGACCACAATGGGTTAATGAGAACTCCACCTGATAGCTCTTTGGTCAAAGACACTTCCTGCTCATAAAATGTCTGAGACACCAATAATTTATTTTCTATCATTTGTACATTAAAGAAAATTCTCTGGGATGTCCTTATCACTGAGGTCATCTCTGTTACAGCATTGTTAATGGAAAACGGGGCAATCTTCTGACATGCTATATTTCTGGACTCTTCCTTTCTTAGCTGGCAGAGGAGCCACAAGCTGGTGGCAGTTTTGAGGGCTTTCTGTCCAGCCTGCCTCTGAACTCATTCTTAACTTGTTGATGGAGCCAACTTGTAAACTGCTTTTCCTGGAAATTAGAGCTAACACATGAATCTGTTTTCCAGCCAGGCTGACTTGGGATCAAGATGATGTGACTGAATTTGGTGCCTCCTAGACTGAATGTGAAAACTGGATTTTAGAGATCATAAAGCCTTCCCCCTCATTTTACAGGAAACCAGGGCCCAGACAAGGGAAATGACTTATCAAAGGTGATACTGAGGACTAATGAGACAGCCTAGAGAAGAGACCTGGTCTCCTGACCTCGAGTTCATTACATCACAGCTCCTCTACATTCCCCACAACTTGGTGACTTCAGCTCCTTTTATAGCATCATAGATATAGGGCTGGAAGGGACCCCAGAGGCAAGATAGTCCAATGCCATCATTTTCCAGATGAAGTAATTAGAACCCAAGAAGTGTCAGTAAACCAAGAAATTCACTGAGATTTCTGAAGACTCACTCAGCCCCCTGATGCCAAGTGAGGGCCCTTCCAACTCTAGACCTATGGTAAGAGATCTCTTTCAACTCCAAATCTAGGACCTATAATCACTTTCCCTTTGGTTTCTCACAATCACCCTAAGAGAAAAGTAATCCACCTTACTATTCCCATTTTATAGATAGGGAAACTAGCTGAATTACCTGATTTTGCCACTTACTGACTATGTAACCTTGGTTAAGTCACTTTACCACTCTGAGGCTCAATTTCATTGTCTTTAAAAATGTACATAATGAGACTTCAATTTCTTATTCACTATCCATGCTCTTTCCACTGGACATCTTTGTTTTTTAGAGATTCCCTAGGTCACCAAGGGTTCTCTGAATAAAAACCAGCAGCTTACAAGGACACCCCAGGTAGATTTTTCTAACCCATCCTCTGCCCCAGTATTTTGCATTTCCCCACCATGTCTCAAATGTCCTACTCTCCCTCTGCTCCTCACTTGACTAATTTAAAATTAGAATTATCTGTGCCATTAGAACTTTTTAAATCCACCATTGTTCTGGCCACCATCGTGGGCATGTGTGTATGGGGAATGATGTGCCAGCTGGCCATCAGACGAAATTCACAGATTCTCCCATAATTCAAAGCAATCCTTGACAAGAAAGAACAGGGCTGGCAAGACAGCTTTTAAACGCTTCCAGATACCCAGCCACAGGCCTGAGAAGCGAACCACACCATGCACTGCATCCCCTGAGGAGTCCCCTAACATATTTTAGTGTTGAGTTGGAAGAGGCAGTGTTGTATGAAAGGCAATGAATAGGGATGGACTCAGGAGACCCAGGTTCAAGTCCTGGGGTTATACTAGCCATGTGACTGACTGGAAAATCACTTCTTTGTGAGACTTGGTTTCTGCCTTCATTAAGTACCAAATGTTTATTGAATGAATGAGTCTATCATATGGGAAGAATAGTATTTGTACTTTCTGTTTCTTTGTTTCAAGGATCAGATGCCTTAATGTATATAAAGTGGCTCTAGGAATGTGAGTTTCTGCTATTGTGAACCCTGAGTAATCTTTCCATAATGTGCTGTGTCCAAGTGTCTCCTTGTACTCTACAAAGACTTCCAAGGAGTGCTGTGGATAGAGCAGCAAGCCAGTCACCCTAACCATAGCTCCCATTCATGTGGCACTGGGAAACTCACAAAATGCTTTTCCTACTTTATCTCATTAGATCCTCCCTATGGGGTAGATGCAATCCCCATTGTCCAGATGAATAAACCAGGGAGCAGAGAGAATGTGACTTGCCTGGGATTCCATAGCTAATAAGGACTTAAGAATTTCAAAACTAAGTTGCCCTGACTAAACACTCAATGTTCTACTGATTACCCTATACTCCCTTCTATTAAAATAGAAACAGTATGGTATGGTATAAAGGACATTGAAGTAGGAGTCATTTCTGGTCCTGGCTCTGTTGACCGCTTATCTATTGGGAAATAGCATGGCTTTTAGGTACATAAATTATTGATAGATATGTATGTACATATATATATTACATTTTTATAATTTACATTTTATATTTTACATTCTTTTTTCACATTTTATACATTTTCATTTTTATACTTTTTACAATTTTTTACATTTGAATATATATGCACATATATGTACACATACACATGTGTGCATGTGTGTATATATTTACATATATCTGATATGGTAATCTACTAACATCTTAAAAGGGATAGTTTTAAGAATTAAAAATGAAGGCGTAACATCTCTTGGGAAGAAAAGCTTGAGAGAGAAGGAGTAGGGCTCTTTATGAGGGACACACACCTCGGGGACTCTAGTGTTGCTGCATTCCAGACCTGGATCGCCCTGACTTACCAAGGGGAAGAAAAAAATTTTCTTGGGGAGCAAGTCAAGATTTTTGTTTTCTTTTGGTATTAAGGGAAAAAAAAGGAAAGGAACAAGCTCCAGACTGTGCACTGACTGTATATGGTCCTCACAGGCCCATCCCTAGCACCTAATTGTTCCAGGATAAGAGTTCAGGATAGATCACAGGATTTAGCTGGCTGGAACATCAGCCATCATCTGGATTTCACTGTTTTGCTAAGGGCCAACCCTACCTTCAACTCTTGTTTAGAAACCCTCTTCCCATGAACCAGGTGTTCTGGTCCAGGAGATTTGGGGAGAGAGGAAACAGAGGGGAAAGCTGTAGCCATCCTCCCCATCGTTTCAATACAACCCCTAATTTCATCTCACTTCCTTCTATCATCTCCACCCCCCTAACAAATCCCCAGATGGAGGTTGAGACTGTTAAACGTAGTACAAATCACGAGTTGGCCTCTTTCACCGAACCTGAAATAAGTTTAGGGAATATACGGATGTATAAGTAATGCCCGAGCTAGAGAGGTCCTCAGGATGTAGAATTTTCAAGCTGAAAAGGGCCTTAGAATAAAGAATATTAGAACAGGAAAGATTCTTCAGACTTAGACTAGGAGAGCCGTAGGGATCATACAGCAAAGAGTGCCCAGGCTGGAAGAAACCTTATGGTGATCTTGTCCAACTTCCTCATTTTTGCAGATGAGGAAACTGAGCCTTAGTGAAGGAAAGTGATTTACCATTCAGGTAATGACAGAGCCATCCCCCAAAACTCTGGTCCATGCGTGAAATACAGATTATTTCAGTAAGAATCTATATGGTTTTATAGATGGCTGAACAGCAACAGTTTATTTTAGGAATCTGGAATTTTTGAAATACAGACTAACCATGAAAACCTTATGGAGCTATGTTGTTTTGAACTTACTCAAATAATTTTCACGTCCATTTATTCCATTGGATCCTCAGAGTATTCCTGTAAAGTAAGAATTCTTCTACCATATGTCAATAATAATAATGATAGCTAGCATTTGTATACAAATTAAAGGTTTTCAAAGCACTTTGCAAATAATATTATCTCATTTGATTCTCATCATAACATTGGGAGGTAGGTACAGTTATTATTTCCATTTAACAGATGAGGAAATGGAGGTAGACAGAGATAAAGTGACTTGCCCAGGATCACACAACTAGTAAGGGTCTGAGGTTGGATTTGAACTCAGATCTTCCTAACTCAGTGTTCAGGGTTCCATCCATTGTGCCCCCTAGCTCCTTCTAATTTTAATATATTCCATTTAATGATGATGAAACAGAGTCCCAGAGAAGTTAGGTGATTTGTTCAAGCAAGTTACTAGCAGAGTCAAAGCTAGACTTCCAGAATTCTAGTTCCCTTCCTTTGCAGCAGACCCCATCAGGTTTGTCCCTGTCTCAGTCCATGCTCACTCCGCTCTCCTGGCTTCATTTCTCCCTACAGACTTTCTGCCTTTTGGGTTTCCTTCTCCCTGCCTATCCTCTCAATCTCAAGTTCTCCAACTCCCTTTTCTATGTCATCTACTCTAATTAGGATATAAGCACCTTGAGGGCAAGACTGTCTTTACATTCCCTGGACACATAACTGGCACATAACAAACGCTTCACCCATCCATCCATCCTTCTATCCATCTATCTATCCATCTGTCTATCCATCCATCCATCTATCCATCCAATCGTCTATCTGTCTGTCTATATCCATCTATCTGATGGCTCAAGAGGAGAAAGTGAGGCTGGTGACCTTGCACAGCCCTCCCTCATGTCATGGTCTTCTTCAAAAATGAAGGACGAACACAACAATAATCCATCTATTTATCTGTCTATCTGTCCATCCATATATATATATATATATATATATATATATATATATATATATATATATAATATATATATATATATATATCTCCATCTACCTATCTATCTGTATATCTATCTATCCATCTAACTACTTATCTCTCTCTGCTATGAGTGTTGTATCCCTGGAAGCTAAGACTACATTGTCTCCGAGTGGTCAGGGAATCAGGAGCCCTGATTTTAGCTCTGGCTGTGACCTAGAGCAAGTTCCTTCCTCTCTCTAAGACTCAGTTTCCTCATCTGTTAAAATGAGGGGGTCAGACCTGTTGATCTCCCAATTCCCTTCTTGCTCTGGCATTCTGCCACTCAATAAAAGCATTCATTCCCAAGGGCTTTGCAAAGAGATCCCCAGAGCCTTTAATGACTGAACCTGTACCATGGGCCAGCCATTGTGCTTTTGGGCCTGGAGGGGGCCTGGGTGTGGTTAGTTCATGGCTAGGTCATCTCCAGGGAGGAAGTGTCCTATGTTTACAGGAAATGCAGGACAAGGGCCTGGAAGGCTGGGGGATGTAGGCCCTCATGGACGTGTTGTAGCTTTGGTGGAGCTGAGGGCGGGTATCCTTCCATAGGCTCCCAAGGACACTACTGTTTTGTTGTTTAAAGGGGAAAAAAGGCCCATATCACCACTGGCTCTTTCCCTTTCCCTGTTGCAACTCCAGAGCTCTCCCCACCCTGTCTGACTCAGGAAACTTTTTAGTCCCCTAGCATAGGATCAGCTAGAGCTGCCAACCCATTGCCAGCATTGAGACCAATCGACAGAACCACCGAACCCTTCGCATATGCAAGGCATTGTATTCTGTAGGAGACATAGAGACCCAAGTGAAGCTAGACTGGGGGGTCTCTGTGTATTTGTATGTGTTTGGATGTGTAATTATGTCCACAAGGCTTGGGTTCTAATGCCTAACTGGACCATTCCCAAATCTTCTCCCTCTCTGGGCTTCTGTTTCTTCATCTGCAGAATGAAAGGATTGATCTCTACCATCACTTCCAACTCTAAGATCATGTGAACTTTCTTAGTTCACTCCAAAAGTAGATGTTCTAATGTCCCTTCCAGCTCACACGTTGTACATTTTAAGGCCCCTTTACGTGTGTGTATATGAACACATTTGCATGTATAATGGAGGCATCATTTTTCTAAGCTCAAGAACTTGGAATTCAGGATTTCTGGAGAAACACTTTCTGATTTAGGAGAAAATGGCACACGGTCATATCATAGATAGAAGGTACATCCTGGAGTTCAATGAATAATATGATCAAATTACCCAGGTCTATATGTGTACCTCAGGTGTCTGTGAATTTGTATTTTCTTGTCATTATATGCATGCCTCATCTGTGTGGGGGAAACTGAGCTCGATTTGGGGACAGGGCATCTGAGTTCAAATGCTGACATAAAAACTATGTGACCGTAGGCAAATCTCTTAATTCCTCTGGAAATCTGTGAAATTCGACAGTTGAAATCGGTGATCTCTGGGGGCCTTTCCTGTTCTAGGTCAATGATCCTCTCCATGAGGATGTTTTGTGAAAAGAAGCATGGGATAGTGGAGAGGATGCTGGCCTGGTTCCAGTCCCACAAACTGGCACAGACTCATGTCATGACCTTGAGCGAGTGGTCAGCCTTTCCTCTCTGGGCCTCCTTCCCCTCCTGGACAGAATTAGAATGTTGGCTCCCTCCATCTCTTTCCAGTCCTGACATTCTGTGGATCAGCATCCACAGCACACATCTGTTTTCACGCAGGTCCTTGATGGGTTTTTACTGTTCTCTGGGACACTCGGTGTAGACTTGTATGATTCATGTCTCATTCTCTGTATGTATCCGGGTCTATCTCTGTGTATTTGTATGTGTTTGGGTGTGTAGTTATGTCCACAAGCCCAAGCCACAGCTAGGTCAACAAACACTCATTAAGTGCTTATTATGTGCAAAGCATTTTGCTAGAGGCAGGGGACACCAAAAACAACCAAAAAACCAAAAAAAAAAGTCTTGCCCTCAAGTGCCACTTTGGAGACATGAAAGGCACATCAGTGAGGATTATACAAAGACACTGAGGAGGCAAAAAGCACTCTCTACCAGTGGGCAGATCAAGGAAGGCTTTCCATAGGAAGCAGCAACTGCGCTGAGCTTTGAAGGAAGACAAAGATGAGAAAAAGCAGAGATGGGTAAAATGAGCATTGCATTGATGAGAGGGGCCTCATGACAGTATATTGAAATGGAAGACACAGTGTGGAGAGATGAGTAGATAGACAGATAGATGGATGGATGGACGGACAGACAGACAGATAGATGATAGATAGATAGATAGATAGATAGATAGATAGATAGATAGATAGATAGATAGATGGTTAGATGGGTACCCCAAAGGCAGGAAAGTCTGAGGAATCAGGAGTAGAGCCAGGAGAGTGTAGTGAACATGGATTGCCTGGGCACCCCCTGAAATAGGGTCTAGGAGAATGTTGTTTTCACAGAATAGTTTGTTATGTAGTTATGTAGTAGTAAAATATAGAATAATGTTAAATAAAGTTGGGGAAAAGGCATTTTGGAAACAGATCCTAAAGGTCATTAAATATGAGGCTATAGAACTTGCATTCATTTATCCTTAGGACAGTAGAGAGCCAGTACAGGTTTTTGAGGAGGGGAGTAACATGATCAGACTTCTGCCTTAGGAAGATTATTTTTGCAGGGAGGTGGAGGACAGATGGCTTGGAGAAAAGAGGCTGGAGCTCAGGATAGTTCAGGCAAGAGGTGAGGAGAGGGGTAAGCAAAATGATGGCTGTGTGGACTGAGAGTAGGGAAAGGTCAGTGAGGAAATGATGGAGACAGAATTGATAAGATTCAGCAATAGACTCATTGTGGAGTGAGAAAATGGGAAGAGCCTATAACCTATCTGAGGATATATGCACACCTGGGTGACTGGATGATGGTGCTCCCCTCAAGAACACTAGGTAAGGAGCATAGGTACAGAGCTAAGAAAGATCTCAGAGCTCACTTTGTGCAGTTATTTTTTTTACAAATGAGGAAACTGAGTCCCAAAGTCATACAGTAAGCATCATAGATGAGATTTAAATCCAAATCCTCTGACTCCCAAAGATAAGGCAGTCCAATGAAGTGACCCAATGAAGAGAGTACCAGGTCTGGAGTCAGAAAGACCTGAGTTCAAATCCAGCCTCAGACACTTACTAAGCTATGTGACCTTGAGCGAGTCATTTAACTTCTGTCTGCCTCAGTTTCCTCAACTGTAAAATGGCAATAATAGTACCTTCCTCTCATCCAATGAGCAATTTTTAAAGGCATTTAATAAACGTTTCCTTCCTCAGAGAGGAAGAATGAGACAGTAAGATTACAGAAGCCTAATCTGAACTTGGAGCTTTTATCATTTTCCTGACTTTGCAGTTGCAAAATTATCCAACTCTTCATGCCTGTAAAATCACAGGTAGCAAGGAAGGCATTACCATGAGTTTTTCATCTTGGTTTTGTAAGGTCTTATTATGGACTCAGATTTCAAAGGGGCAGCAGTAAAGATAAATTGTCCAGTTCAACCGTCTCATTTTACAGATGAAAATCCTGAGGTGATATGACTTGCCCAGGGTCATACTGGTGGTCATTTGCAAGCCCCCTGACTCTCAATCCTGTGCTTTTTCCACAACACTGTGCATTTTGGTCTATTAAGTAATCAAGTGACTCTGCCCCTTCTCCCTCCCATGTTGCATATGATTAATGTTATCACAGAAGAGGAAATATCCAAGAAAAGCATGCTTCTGTTTCTTGACCCCTTTGTCTGAGGGATCTAGGCACTTTCCAGTTTTGTCCTTGGGGGTCAAACCCACGACCTTGTTAAGAAAAAGGAGGAGCTGTCATCTCCACCTTAATGATGGGGAAACTGAGGGAAGGGGAGTGGTTACTTGTGAAGCTGGCTCTCTCAATCCCAGACCCATATGTATTCACTGGTTTACACTGCCTGATAGTGTGAACTCAGGCCACTTATTGCTCCTCTCCCTGCCTGCCTTTGAACTTCTCCATTGGGCTCCATTTCTGGGTTCCTTCCCCTTCCTCGCCTCATTTTCAGCTTCCTTTTGTCGTCTGCCTTTCTTCATTAGATTGTAAGCTCCTTGAGGCCCTTCTTTTTTTGTATTTGTATTTTCAGAGCTTAGCACAGTGCCTGGGACATAGATGCTTAATAAATATTTATTGATTCATTGACTGGTAATAATTGGCATAGTAGAAAAATCTCTGATTTGAAGTCAGGAAAAGTAGGTTTGGAATCCAAGCTCCAGTGTGTATTTTTCTAGGTGAATTCAGGCCAGTCATTCAATCTCTCAATTATCTGATCTGTGAAATGGGGATGATAAATACTTACACTCCATACTGTGCCTCACAGAGTTATTCCTTATTATATAAGCCAAGGCCTCATTTTGTTACCTCACATAAATTAAATTTATTAATTAAATAATTAAAATATTATTTTAATTAGGTATGTAATTAATTAAAACTTATTTAAATTAGGTATTAAAATTAGGACAATTAAAATTAGGTATGTAAAGTATTTGTTGAATTGTAAAGCTTTTTATAAATGATGATATCCCATATTTTTAGAATGGGGTTATTCATCAGGAGTTCACCCAATGCAGCGATGTTTGTAATTAAATGAACCATTCTGCAAACACTGATTGAGAACTCCCTTCATATACCTTCTTAAAAATATAACAAAGACCTAAATGGCATCCCAGTACTGGTTGGCTTTATTGAACAGCTTTCCTTCCTCTTTCTTTCTTTTGAAAGCTTTGTTACAAGGAGAGGCTTTCTGCCTAGAGAAGGAAGAAGGATATATATTCAGAAATATGTGATGTAAAAACAAAAGCCATCCTTTTTTATAACGCAAAAACACAGGGGATTTGCTGAACAAATTAATGGCATATAGACTGTCTTGCAGAAATGTTTAAACACTTCAGAGAACAATTGTTCAGGCACATACAATTGATACACTGAATAGAATGGATTCTTATCTGGTCATTACAGGAGTCTTCCAGGATCACTGCTTATTAATACATATTTATAGTTGAGTTCCAGTTACTATATATAAATGAGTCATTAAATTGCTATTTTTCATTCTCATCAGTGTAATTTGACTGTATTGGTAGACACTCGCATGGGTCAGCTATTTTCTCTTCCACTCTGAGAGATAGCATCTTATACTCCTTGTACAAAAAACAGCAGAGAACTGGCATATTGGAGCCCTCACTGGTCAAGGCTGGTTCTGACTATCTCCATCACTGTGGACCCTGGATATAGGCCGTGAAGAGTGTTGGATTTGGCCTCAGAGGACCTGAGTTCAGATTATATCTCTGCTTTTGCTACCTGTGTAATCTTGGACCATTCACTTAACTTCCCTGGGCCTCTGTTTTCTTACTTGTAAAGTGGGAGGGGTGTACTAAAGTCCCTTCCAGAATTAATCTGTGATATCATAAAAGCCACAAAGGAGTCTCAGGCTACGTGGATGTGGATAAAGGTTGGCCAGCAGCAAGCATGGTTGCCAAATACTATAGGAGCTAGAAGAGACCATGGAAAGCAGCTAACTGAAACCCCTCATTTTATAGAGGAAGAGACAAAGGAGGGCCTTGTCCACATGGGTAAGCAGTAAAAGAGGGATTTGAAACTAGGTCCTGTGGTTCTAAATACTGGGGTCTTTCTACTCTATCATCCTGCTTTTAATATTGTGCCCAAAATATAATATTAAAGAGTAGGGTGATAGAGTAGAAAGATCATCTGGTCTTTCTCCATTAGATCTTTTCTTGTGGGATCACATCAAAGCCTTGTTCTTTGGATGATCTTAAGGCTAGGATTCCAGATGTAACCCTTTTGGGCACTAAGCAGTGGATGATAAAATTTTTTTAACAAGTCTGAAAATTGACCAGAGATATGCACGGCACAAGAGGGTGGTTATGTTAAATTTTTAATGAGAAAAATATCAATATTTTAAATTTTTAAATAACCTTTCAAATGTTTTATTTTTCTAAGCTTGTTGCATTTATGCTTCTGAAGTTATTAAAACTTAAAACTGCATTGACTTGGTTGTGTGTGTGTGTGTGTGTGTGTGTGTGTACACTAAGCCTGGAAGGGTAACAAATGCCTCACTAGCTCAGAACTAATTGATGGAGACTTGACCTGTGATCTCATTGGTGCCATGAGGGAGACTCCCTCCACCATGTTCTCCGAAGCATACATACAGCCGTAGAGATTTGCCTAGAGTTGCCTTTAGTTACCAGACAGTGTGTGTCACAGGCCAGACTGGAACTCAGGCCTCCTTGGCTTCAAGATTGGCCCTACAACTTCTAGAGCAGTAGGTGAGCACAAATTGCTTCATTCCATTCCTAGATCAATTACCTTGCAGAGAAAAGTGCAGAGAGGATTGGGACAGGGCATAAGGCAATTCTTAAGAGGTCTGGGATGCCGGGCACAGACAAGAGATAGGATCAACAGAGGTAGACTGGGAGAACTGCATTTCCAGCTATATTCATCCAGAGTTTAGCACAGTGCCTGACACATAGTAGGCATTTCATAAACGCTTATTGATTGATTGTGAGGGCACTGAACATATGGAGACGGAAGACTGAAATAAGTAGAAAGTCCACAGTGAGAAGAAAAAATGTTAAATGGGGATGAAGGGGGTGTTACTAGCTTCACGTCATCTCTGAAAAATACGAATTATACTAATAACAACAATTATAATCAATAATATAATCAATATCTATATATAATATAATCAATAATATAATTTAAACAAATATAATCAATAAACAATAATAATATAAATATAATTAAAAACAAATATAATTATATTAGTATTGTGATTTTTAAGTTAGAAAACATTTTAAGATACATTTCATTCAGTCCTTAGTAACTCTTCAAGATAAGCAGAGCAGAAATGGTGATCCCACTGAAGTTCATAAACTAAGTGGTTTGCCCAAGGTCACACAGCTAGTATGTAGTCAACAGAGGATTTCAGTGGAGGGAATATAAACCTGAGTTAAGACCTAGTTATAGGATCATTGATTTAGAGCTAAAAGTCCATCTAGTTCACCCCCCATTTTATGGATGAGGAAATTGAGGCTCAGAGAAGTTAAATAACTTCCGCAAGTAGCAGAAGCAGGCCTTCTGACTCAAAAAGAGTCCCTTGAACAGCAAGGAAATCAACTCAGTCAATACTTAAAAGAAATTAATTCAGACTATTCACTGGAAGGTCAAATACTAAAGCTGAAACTTACATACTTTGGCCACATAATGAGAAGATGGGAGTCTGATGTTGGGAAAGATTGAAGGCAGAAGGAGAAAGGAGATGGCAGAGGATGAGATGATTAGAGAGTGTCATGGAAACAATGAACATGAGTTTGGACCAACTCCGAGTGATAGTGGAGGACAGAAGGGCCTGGCGTGCTACAGTCCATGGGGTCACAAAGAGTCGGACATGGTTAAACGGTTTAATAAGAACAACCACTTTGACTCCCAATTCAGAACTCCTTCTGCGGTACTATCATTGGGTCAGCTGTCCATTCCAAAGGCCAGCTGTGGAAATGGGCTTACATGGAAATCCTCACTAGAGGAGGCCAGCACCAAAACAGGGGCAGAAAGTCACCCTGGGCTTCTAGTACACCTATCCAACCTCCAAGTTAGTGTCTAACTCCACTATGCCCCTATAGTAAAAGATTGATTTTACCACTGCCACCCCTAAAGTTGTCAGTGTGGGCTCTTCCTCTGGTAATGCAACTCCCAACACTCATGTACTTTAGCTGGGTATCTTTGCGCGGTACCCACGGAGCCCCCTCAAAATTTCTGTTTCCCAGTGGCCAATTCTGTGGTGATTAAAAAAAAAAAGCCTTTCCTGGTTCAGGACAGGTAGCCCTAGAGGCATAGAGACAGTGGTCAGCTTAGCCAGCCCTGTGGTAGCTCACTTCCCCACGCCTAAGAGGCACTTTCACATGGTGACGAGGAGGCAGGGGAGGTCTTTAAGCAAGGTAAAACCGAACTAATGATAGGGTTACTATTTTTCAAAGCCTGAACCAGATGGGCAGTGCATTAGAGAGTCTCTAATTTGCCAGTTTTCTTTATATTTGGATATTACTCAGCTTTTTAAAATGTTTTAGTAATTTGCACGGTGCTTTAAAGGCAGTGTTAGATTTGTCTTTGTTCTTGGTTTTTTTTTTTTTGTTTTTTTTTTTTGGACTCACACATGGTTTTGAGAAAGTGCTGTATGTGGAATTAGAAGTCCTGGGTTCAGGAGATGACTTGATCACTTGTTTGTGGGTTCCCTTGGCCTCGTCCTCTCTTGGCCCCTTTTCTCTCTATAAAATACTTGGTTCAGATGATCACAAAAGTCCTTTCCTACTTTAAATACTGTGATTCTATGAAAATAAGCTCTTTCCCACAGGAAACTTGTTTTGCTTCGGTTGGGAAAATACCCATTTGTTTGCTTAAAAAAGAGGAGGATAGCAACAAGGGACCCTCCAGGAATTTAGCAAAATAGAATTCCTCAAAATTCTTGGTGAATTATTAACCTAGGGCCTGTGTACTGTGGGTGTTTTAGGAGGGATAGCTAAAGGAGGCTGACTTTTATTTTTCCTTAGTGAAAAATGGAAAACTGTATGAAAAAAAAAAACCAAACCAAGTATTCCTTTCTATCATGTTTCTGGGAATCATTACAAACACTATCCCTTGGCTGACCCTGGATAAATGATGGGCTCCATCCAAGTGTGAAAGAGGCTGAGAATCCCCAAACCTTGTGCTGCTCCTCCACCCACCTCTCCTTGTGCCTTGAGAGGGCACCAGGCTGGAAGGTTTCATCCTGATGCCCATCAGTCAGACTCTGAGGGGGCTGAGAGTAAGCATTGGTAACAGTGGAGGGCATGAAGAGAAGGAACTGAGGGCTCTCCCATCTGAGCCTTGTGTGACCTGGAACAAGGGAGTTTGCTTCTCTGGGCCTCTCTTTTCTTATGCTTTAAGCAGAGAAGCCTTCTCATTCTCTGTTCCAGAGAGTACTAGTGAGGAGATGGACTGTCTGGCCCAGAGAATCTCTGAGGATCTTTATTCCAGCTCCCCTCTCTCATTCCTCTCTCATTCTTATGGATGAATGTCTGGTCCTGGAAGAGAGATACATTTCCCCCCTCGGATTTCTTAGGGTACACCTCAGGAGTCTGGGATGATTCTCTAATGCCACTGACTCCAAGCCAAATGGTGTGCTACCCATCAAAACTGTCAAGTGAGAAGCAATTTAATTAGGTACTCTTAAGTGATACATAGGGGTAGCTAGGTGAAACAGTGGATAGAGTGCTAGGTCTGGAGTCAGGAAGGCTTATCTCCCTGAGTTCAAATCTAACCTCAGATAGTTACTAGCTGTGTGATCCTAGTCAAGTCACTTCACCTTGTTTGCCTCAGTTTCCTCATCTGTAAAATGAGCTGGAGAAGGAAATAGCAAAACTCTCCAGTATCTTTACCAAGAAAACTCCAAATAGTGTCATGCAGAGTCAGACATGACTGAAACGACTAAATGACAACAAATAAGTGACTTATAAAAAAGAAGTATTTACAAAAATTGTTATAGCAAAAATAATTAGTACAAAATATCCCCTAAAAGTCTGTAACAAACTCTCCCCCAAGTACATACGGAGTTCAGGGAAGATGGGTTCAGACATTGACAGTAAGTACATTTGAGCACATGTGGTAACACAATTCTTGGAGGCCACAAGTCTTTTTCTTTGATTTCTGAGGTGCTCACAAAGTTCCTTTTCTTCTGGGTTCCTTCTGGAGCCATGAATCTATGTTCAGTTTGTGCCTGGCTCTCAATATAAACACTACTGTCAGGTGATCTAGAGGCGCTGCTAGGTCACCAATGGAAAGATGAGAAGGCTTCTAGACCCTATGAGGTCAGAGCCATCCTCTGGCCAAAGCAGGTAGGGAAGAGAAAAGGGGAAAAAATGCAAACTGCATGCAAAGGCCAATATCTCTAGCCCCTTTCCTAAGTGGTTCCTCCTTAGGGTTTTACTAGGATGCTACTCACTGGAACCTCTCACTTCTAGTTATCTCAATGCTTTTATTAAGGACTCAGAAGGCATACCTCAGGTAAGTGGAATAGACTTCCTATCTGGTATCATTTCACTGTATCCAATAGCCTTCAAAGACATTTCAGACTTGGTCTGTGGCCTATGACTGAGATTGATAGACTGACCATCTTATCTCTTACTTTAAGTGGGGTGTTGCTGCTCAGTTGTTTCAATGGTGTTTGACTCTTCATGACCCCCATTGGGAGTTTTCTTGGCAGAAATATTGGAGCAGTTTTCCATTTCCTTGTCCAGTTCGCTTTACAGATGAAGAAACTGTGGCAAGCAGTGTTAAATGACTTGCCACAGCTAGTGAGTGTCTGAGGACAGATTTGAACATGACCAAGTCTTCTTGACTCCAGGCCTGGGGTTCTATCCACTGTACCACCTAGTCACCCCACTCAGTCTGCTATTTACTGCCTTGTGTGACCTCAGGGGCCCAATATCTGTGGAACAAAACATGTGGACTTTTATGTTTATTTTTTAAAATTGATTTTATTCATTGATTTCCAGAATGGTTAGAAAAACTCACAGCTCTACCAACAATGTATTTGTGTGCCTGTCCACTCATAGCCCCACCAACAACATTCCAATCCTTAGATGTTTATGCCAATTTAAGGGTAGGAGATCTCAGAGTTTTATTTATGTTTCTCTTATGATTGATTTGGGGAATACTTTCAATTTGGTTGCTAATAGTTTTCAGATCTTCTTTTGAAAGCTGTGTCAGAGGCAGCATGGGATAGGGGAGAGAGGGGGAGAGAGGGGGAGAGAGGGAGAGAGAGGGAGAGAGAGGGGGAGAGAGAGAGAGAGAGAGAGAGAGAGAGAGAATCATGAAGATTTGGATTCAAATTTTACCCCTGACATATATTAGCATTGTCATCCTGAACAATTTGTATAACCTCTTGATTCTCTAGGAATTTCTCTAAGATTATAAGTTCCAGAGAAGGTGCTAAACTGTGTTTGTAAAAGGAGTTTCTTTTCCCAGGAGTTCCCCATACAGGTGAAATCACAGGTCCAATCCTTAATCCCATAACCACTTATCTGTTGGGGAATGGTTTCTGGTCTTGTATATTTGAGGAAGCCCCCTACGTATCTCAGATATCAGGCTTTATTGAGACTTGATGCCAACATATCTTCCCTTATCCTAATAACATTGGTCTGGTATGCATAGGAGCTTTTCAATTTCATGTAGTTTAAATTATCATGTCAGTTGGAGATTGGGTTGAGGGAGAAGAGGGAGAAAGGGAAAAGGTCACAGAGAATCAAAGAATTTTAAAACTGGAAGGACCCTTAGACACCACTGAGTTCAACCCCCAACTTTACAGAGGAAGAAAATGAATATAAGAGATAGACACTTGTTCAAGATCAATAAGACCTTGATTTCTTAATTCCCATTCACTAGGTTATCTAACATACTACACACGGGCTGCTCCACACACCTCCAGACATGTATCACCTTTTAATCTGGAGTACCAACCTTGTCTTGTGTCCAGAAGAGAAAGCAGCCCAGAGTAAAGCATGTTTGGTTGGCGAGATGGGGATGGGCAGCCAATGGGCATGACTAGGACATTGGGTCTCAGGGGCAGCAAGACCTCCCAAGTCAGCACACTACTGCTCTGCCCCAAATCTGCCCCTGTAGATAACACAGAATCAGTCAAACACACTTTGCCTGGAACTGCTTTACTAATGAAGCTGAAAATGCCCCGGCCTCCTCTGGCTTTCCCAGGCTCCCCTCTTACTCTGGGGGTTCAGGTAGCACCGTCCCTGAACGCCAATCACCTACTCCTCTCAGAATGATGGCAAGCAGGCCCTAGGGGAGTCGCACGATAATGGGCCTGCAATCTGGCCCTGCTCATCCATATCATTGCTACAAATAAGAGAATTACTTTGGGATTAGAACATCAGCCAAGAGCCTGCTAGCTGGGGGCTGTTTATTCTTTCTTTCTATCTTCTTTTTTTTTTTTTAAGGTATCTTTGTCAGTGGTAAGGCTTATGGCTCACAGTAAGTTTTCCAAAGGATGGGCTTTAATGACCAAAAGTGTAATATCATTTAGCGGAATTACAAGATGCTGAGCTCCCCTAATGGGAGCTCTTGTTCTTTTCCAACTCTAGGCTGCTGGAAAATATTGAGCCCAGCGGGAAAGATGCTTGAAGACAGCAAGCATAGGGCCATGCTACCTCGCGTCCCCTTCAAGCATGGGGCAGAATGGATTCTGGGGATTTGACATCAGCCTGGGTCTGGTGGGGGAACTTGAGGATTTTTAGTGTTGAACATAGCCTTGGAGATCCGTCCCTCCCACACCCTTCAGTTTACAAATGGGGAAATGGAGACCCAGAGAGAAGTAACGTGCTTGAGGTCACGTAAATAGCATCATAAGATCATGGATTTGGATCCAGAAATGAAACTCAAAGTCCCTCATTTTACAGATGAGAAAATTGAGTCCCAGAAAGGTTAATCACCATCATCCTGTTTATAGAGCCTCAAGGTTTATAAAGTGTCCCACAGGTTATCTCATTTGATCCACACAACAACCTTGTGCAGTAGTTGCAGTTAATTCTCTCCATTTTACAGCTCAGACAGGTTGAGGTTAAGTAACAATAATAAATTATGTAACACTTACTAGGAACCAGGCTCTGTGCTAAGTGCTTTACATTTATTATCTCAGGTGGTCCTCACAACAACTATCTGGGAGGCAGGTGCTACTGTTACTCCCATTTTACAGATGAGGAAACTGAGGTTAAGTGACTTGCCCAGGGTCCTGCACCTATTAAAGTGTCGGGCAGGATTTGAACTCAGGTCTTCCAGACTCCAGGTCCAGCACTCTTCCCACTCCATCACCTGGTTGATAATTTCTACTGTGCTACCCCAACATGAACACAGTTCTTTCTACTATTCCCAAAGACAGCAAGCTTCATTAAGTCACAATTAAATAAGCCTGGCCCCTGGGAGGGCTCTGAATTCTGCAGAAGTTGCTTTTAGGGTCTGCTTACTTCCCAAGGTTCCCCCATCATTTGGGTCCTGACTTCCCTGCCCTGGGGCCTTCATTTATGATCTCCTCCAGTATACCCAGGCCTGGAAGCTTACTTGTCCTGTATCTCATTCCCAGGTCTATCCATCCTTCAAAACCCAATCTTCTCCCAGGAAGCTTTCCAGAGTTGTAGCATGATATGGATCCAGACTCAAAGGGGATGGGATTCTAGCCATGGTTCTTCTTATGCTAGGTGATCTTGGGCAAGTCACCTGATATAATAATTACTTATACTTTGTATTTCTAGCCACTAGCATTCTATCTAGCACACAGTAAGTGCTTAATAAATGCTTTGTGAT
This sequence comes from Bettongia penicillata ogilbyi, assembly GCA_023548195.1. Taxonomy (NCBI): domain Eukaryota; kingdom Metazoa; phylum Chordata; class Mammalia; order Diprotodontia; family Potoroidae; genus Bettongia; species Bettongia penicillata. Next base: position 8,364,924 of record JAJHZJ010000067.1, on the reverse strand, counting down.
TGATCAATTGGGCCCGAACTTCTTTATCCTCATTAGAAAGTAATTTACAATTAGTAAGTAATCTTACTATTGTAAGAAAGTAATCTTACAATTAGTAAGAGTATTGCTTTGGTATCAGGAAGACCTGAATTCGAATTCCACTCCAGACACGAGCTGCATGGCCCTATTTCCTTATGTGCCAAATGTCGATGACAGCCCCTACTTCACAGGCTGTTGTGAAGATCCAGTGAAATTACATACGTAAAGTGCTTTGTAAACCTTAAAGCGCAACATGAATGTTAGTTATTACTATCATCATCTATGCAGTGGATTTGCTAGCTCTTCTTGTATACAGCTTGCCTTTGATCTGGGCCATTCAGTTAGGGTTTAAATGGAAATACGAGGGTCATGGAACAGTGGGATGAAGGCTGGACTGGGATTCGGAAGACGTAAGGTTTGAATCCTGGCTCTCCCACTTATTACCTGCATAACTGAACAGGTGACCGTGCTTCTTAGCTTCCTTATTTGTAAAGTGAGAGGACTGGACTAGAGGAAAAAGATGCCACAGTTCCAAACCTGTGATCCGCAGACTTCTCAAGCTCCCCTCTAGGTCTATAAAACTATCCTGAGGTCTTTTGGTCTCTTACCCAAGGCCTATGGGGTTCACATTCTACGTTGCAAAGTATGGTCCTTGATCCTCCTATGCTGAAACCGATGAAGTCCTGGAAAGATCGACAAAGCACTTGACACTTTCTTCTGGGAATCAGTACTGCAAGGATTACTTTCCTGATTTAACAGAAAAAGGAACTGAAACTCAGTAAGGTTCAGTGCTTTGTCTAGTCACCCAGCTAGGAAGTGTTAAAGGTCAAAGGCAAATCTAGATTTTATCTGACTCCTTGGCCATCGATCTTTAAAGGATGTCACCACCCTATCTCCCATTGTGTTGGGTGGAGTGCTGTCCACCTCAAACCACAAATTCCTGAACTGAAAAGGATAGTTTTCTCCTTTCCGTTGTCCCTTTGATACCTAACCCAAGGCTGAGCACTAAGTAGGTAGGTGTCCACCAAAGAAAGATCTGGTTCTCTATGCTTGATGCTGTGCCCAGTTGCTCACGTTGTATAATGAATGAGCAATGAATCCCTGAATAAAAGCCACTCCCAGAGAACGTATGTACGTATTAACCATGGACTGGAGAGCAATTCTTCCACCTTTGTGCTCTGAGTCAACAGTGATTAATAGAGACTGTCAGACCAGGTAGGAGGGAACTATTTGGAGGTGCCCTCCAACTTGAACTCTGTAGGCAGCTATTCGACTCCGTATAGGGCTGGTCATGACAGCATCCTGAATTAGGTAGTTTATCCAAGGAATTAAGTACCTTGATCAGCAGTCACACAAATTGTGAGATTATGATTTGTGAGGGCAGTGAGTGGGAGTTACAGATCATTATTTCTCTGAGCATATAATAAATATGTGTGTGCATATATATGTATATATAGTATATTAACTAGTTAGATCTACAGTGTATATGATTAAAATAAAAATACATTTTGCAAGATTTAACATCTATAATTGATATACTGCTTGTATTCTTGATGGAAAGAGGATAGACTGGAGGGAAGGAATTTGAAGCTCAAATTTTTAAAAAATGAGTGTTAAATGTAAATAAATAATATTTTTTTAAAAAGCAGTGCGTATAAAGGATAGATTGTTAGTGTTCGTTCAAATTAATCCTCTTTAGCTGACTAGCTGAGCCACCCTTGCCAAGTAATTTAGCTTGCTTGGGCTTTGGGCAAGTTCCTGGGACTATCTTTTAGGTTAGAAATGAATTTGCATTTCGTAGGAGTGCTCACAAGGGGAGGTCCTCACGTAGGAGAAATCACAGATCTTATGTATTTGCCTAACAACAATAATAGTGTAAGTAACATTAATCAATAGTGACAAACTGCTACCATTTATGAAGCACTTGAAGGTTTTGCAAAGAGCGTCTGGTGTAATGTTTCATTTGATCTTTACAACCCTGGGAGGTAGATGCTCTTATTATCCCCATTTTACAGATGAGAAAACGGAGGCACAGAGCATGAAGTCATTTGCCCAGAGTCGTACAACAGTAAATGTCTGAGCAGCATTCAAACGCAAGTCTTCCTGGCTCCAAATGCCACCTAGTTGTCTAAATTGATAAAGCAGCCAGCGTAACCTCTGCTGAAGCTTCTGTTCCAAACGATTTATTTCACTGATGGCTGCTTTTTCTCTTAACAGGAGACTGGCAACAAAAAAAGTTATGCTTCTATTTACCTCTTGTCTGTACATGACTCCTCAATCACTTAACCTCTGTCAGCCTCAGTTTCTTCAGCTGTAAAATGGCACAATAATTGCTACTTCACAGAAGTGTTATGAGAATCAAATGAGATTTTATATACATATATAGTATATATATATTATGTATACACACACACACATATATATATAGCAATTAAAGCACACTATAAATGTTAGCTATTAATTAAGTGTAGGGCTAATTGTTAAAGATTGTTTATATCCTTTTCATGTGATAATAGCCCTTAAAAAGATGATATCATGAATGAACCTTACATTGAGAAGAGAAATATCACCTTGTATGTATCAGCTATGGACTTTCTGGAGATGTCTGGAGCACTTTCATAGACAGAGGAAAAAGCTTGTTAGGGTGGATATTGCAGCAGGCTTTGCCTTGGCTGCTCCTAGCATGGAATGTCCTTTGCCTTTCCCCCCTCCATGGCAACCTGTAGAAATCGAACACATCCTTCAAGGCTCAGCTCCAATGTCACTGCTTCCATGGATTTCTCCACCACCCCTCCCACACCTGAAGGGTATCTCTCCCTCTTTCTCTCATCTGAGCACCCAGGACACTCTCATCATGCATATCCCCCTCTCCCTCCTGCTGTCATTACCTATCTACATACCTCCTCTCGTAGACTATAAGTTCCTTTGGGGAAAGAACAGTGTTTTATTCCTTACACACACACACACACACACGCACACGCACACGCACACGCACACACACACACACGCACACACATATATAGTACTCCATAATAGATTGAATAAATGAAATGGAAAATCAGAACTGGAAGCCTCAGGTGGTAACAGTTCCCTCCTCTCTAAAAAGCTTTGAGTGAGTGCTACATGACCATTTGTTGGGTACATTGTAGAGCAGAGATGGCCTCTGAGGTCCCTTCTGGCTCTGAAATTCTGTGGGTGGATGGATGGATGAATGAATGAATGAATGAATGAATGAATGAATGAATTCCTAAGAAAATTGGGCAGAAGGTCAACAGGGTCCCAGTGAGGTCACACTCCTAATCCACAGGAAGGATTCAGTTGTGTGAGAAAGTTTCCTTCTCTAGCACTGGCTTTGATCTGGAGTTCTCTGTAATAAATACATAGCTCGCTTTTCTAAAGCCAATGAGATAACCCTGTGGCTTTCCAAGCTGTCCTGTTGTCTGACCTTCTTTCCAGTCTTGACATTAGAAAACTGGTGGGTTAAGTATTGCTGGGCTCTGTCCTTCCCTTGCCACAAGCCACCTGAGAATTAGGAGATTCAGAGGAAGTACTCGGCATGACTGTGGCACTGTTATGGGTGGATGGCTGCCCGCCCAGGGTCTGCTCCTGCTTTCCCTGGCTTTTGAATCATTCCCTTCATCTGGAAGGCTCATTGGTTTCATATACCACTGAGGCCCTGATGCCACAGGGCCATTGGAGAAGATTAAAAATGCATGGAACAGATGAGGGGGATGCTCAAAAGCCTAGCAACTCTCCGTAGGGTACTCCTGATAGAAAATCTAGATCAGAGATGAGGAAATCACTGCTTCAAAGAGCCAAGATAGTATGCTAGAAAGAACCCTGAATTTGGAGCCAGAAGTCCTGAGTCTGAATGCTGCCTAATAAGTATGTATTAAAAGAAGTCACTTTCCATTTTGAGCCTCAATTGTAAAATGAAGGGATTATATAATGCAGAACTGGAAGGGGCTCTTTGCTTTTTTCAGCTGAGGGATATGAGACCTAAAAAGGTCAAGTGAATTACCATAGTCTGGATGTGAATCTAGGCATTTTAACTCTGGGCAACTAGGTGGTATAGATAGAGTGCTGGTCCTGGAGTCAGGAAGACCTGAGTTCAAATCCAGCCTTAGACACTAACTGTGATGTGACCTGGGCCTCAGTTTCCTTTTCTGTAAAATGAGAAGGGAATGGCAAACCACTCCAGTGTCTTTGCCAAGAAAGCCCCAGATGGGGTCATGGAGAGTCTAGCATTACTGAACAACAACAAATTTTGACTCTGAATCCTTCTACAGAAGGATTTTCCTTCTACAGAATACTTGCTGAAGACTGTAGGGAATATTTGTATCCCTCTCCGATCATTCTCCCTCCTCTCTGTATGTTCTGGTAAAGGCACCTTCTCTAGAAAGACCAAGAACCATACCCTGAAGTCTTGAGACTCCGGCCCCCCAGCCTCTTCTTAGTCATTTAAGTCCCTCTCTAAGGTCACCCAAGGGTTGTAGCCTGACAACTCTGGTCCTAGGGATTGCAACAAGAATGATGGAACCAAAGCATCTTATAAGCATGGGGTGGAGGGGACGGAGCAGCATCCCAGCGTGAATACCATGGAGTCCATAGCATGCCAATGCCCAGCAGAAGCTTACTGGTCTTATTCAGGATATAACTACTGGGTCCTAGCCATAACAGTCAAAAAAACGTCCTTTATTATCTGTATTTGTATGCATCATTAGTTAGTCCAACTAGTCTCAAGAAAAGAACACAAGATTTGAATCCCAACTCTGCCATTCTCTGTGTGCTTTGAGGCAAGGTCTTGAACTTCTCTAGGATTCAGTTTCCTCATTTGGAATAGATGATTGCTAAGGTTATTTCCAGCTTTTAATCTTCTAAAGATCTGAAGACATAGGATTTGTTCGGGGCTGGTTTTCTAAGTAGACGGAGAAGAACCGTAGAATTTCATAACTGGAAAGACCCTTAGAGGTTATCTAGTCAAGGCTTGACCCCTAAGGGTCTTTCCAGTTCTGAAATTCTAGGTATTGTGACTCATGATGCTAACAAATACAAATAATACAGGACTCTGTTTTGATGAGGGCTTATGGATGTGAACCAACTGCCACATCCTGAACAAGACCAAGAAGACTTCACTGGGAAATTTGAGGAGACCATGATTCTCAGAATCATGTTTTTAAAGAATTGAAGGAAATGCCGAATTTCAAATAAAGGTTAGTGAAAATTACGATGTTAGTGAATAATCATTAAAGATTATTAAATATTTTGTTGTGGAGTCATTTCAATCATGTCTTCATGACCCCATTTGGGGTTTTCTTGGCAAAAATGTTGCAGTGGTTTGCCATTTCCTTCTTCAGTTCATTTTACAGGAGGAAACTGAGGCAAACAGGGTTAAGTGTCTTGCCCAGGCTCACAAAGCTAGTAAATGTCTGAGGCCAGATATGGACTACCTGACTTCAGGCCCAGCACTCTATCTACTACACCACCTAGCTGCTCCCATTAAATAGTAAAAATAAAGAGGCTAGTGAAAATAAAGATTTCCCTTCCAAGTTAATGAACCTCCCTTCTAAAATCTATTCAAGTGAACCCCAGGTTACAAACTCCTGATCTAGTATGACTCCCTGACCTTACAGAGAAGTAAAGGTCTCTGGGCTTGAGATCAGGGAACATTCTACGATATCATGATAGACTGTCACTTTCAAGTATGGCTTAAGAGGTGCCAATAAGGTATCCCCAAAATCCCCTACACCAACCAGGTTATTTGTACCTGAAGTAAAATTTCACAGAGGACAAAGCTTTTCATTCCAAGTTAGGGAAAATTCTAGAAATATCAATAGCTTTGGGAGAGGGAAATCGACTTCTTGTTCGCACTATGGTGTGAATGACTGAGCACAACAGAACCTTCCTAGAGAACAAGTTTGAAGTGAATGAAATACTTTCGAAGGAGAAGCTGGGAGAGTTTACAATTTTGTCAAGGCCTGATGTGGACCACAGTGATGTTTTCATGAAGGTCCATCTATATTCAGTGCCTCTAAACCTCTCAGCAGGCTGGCATGTCCTGGTGCCTCTTGGCCAGGTAGGACTTAGAAAGCCAGGGAAGCAGGAAGATGGATATGGGAGACCTGAGCCATATTAGCAGCTTTTTACCACTCTATCCATCACAATTACCGCAGTAACACTCTGTGGCACTCTCACCAAATTTTAATGTGTTTCTACATGAACTTAATGCCACCATTTATCTTAAGGGGAGTAAATGGAGCTGAATTCCCTGTCTTCTAGGACAAACAGTTACAAATTGCAGCCAGGCTGGACCAGGAGGAAAAGGGAGAGTCTCACTAAGCCAGTTAATGAGGCTGCAGGGCCAGCAGTTAACCTAATGAAAGAGAGTTTGAAGTTTTGCTGAGCAAACAGCTCTGTCCTGACTATCCCAACCATAGGGACTGCTCCTTAGCTAGGACATCTCCTCTGGAAAAAGATGGTATCAGGGAGCATGATGACATATCATCCTGGGATCACAGACTTAGAGGTGGATGCCACCTAGGAAAGTCACCGAGTGCTCATCTTACTAATGTAGAAACTGGCACCCAGAAAAGATAGAACTTCTTCAAGGTCAAACAGGTGGCAGAATCCAATTCCTCTGATACTAAATCTAGCATTCTTTCTACTTTACCAAGGAAGATTGAGATCTGTATGTGATCAGGGTTGAGGCTCAGTTTGGGGCCAGGATTAGAGGGTCAATCTGTGGTCCTCCTTCAGAGCTGTGATCAGCGTTAGGTCATCAATCTGAGGCCAAGGTTAAGACTCAATCTGTGGCCAGCGTTAGCCTTCAGTCTATGGTCAGGATTAGGGGTCAGTCCATGTTCAGGGTTAAGGCTTATCCTACCACCAGCGTTAGGAGTCAGTCTGAGATCAGCATTAGAATTAAGAATCTTCCTGGGATTTGCAGGTGGGTGTTTACCTCATCAAGAAATGCCTCTACTTTTCCCTCTGAGCTAAAATCCTGCCAGTACCTGTACCCTTGATGGGTCATTCCATCTGCCCTCAAACAAGGCTGAGTTCATTCTCCCCACTTATCCTTGAAGTAGCCAGAGTATTTCCCAAAGAGACCCTCTGAGCTTCCTCTAATGATGCCAGGTTGAATTTGGCCCATCTTCCTGGAATGGACAGTTTTAGCTTTGCCCTCAGCAGATGTCAGGAACATTGCCCTCATCCGTTCCATGCCACCACATTCTGCTGATTCAGAAGCAGCATTGCCTCTAGACACTCATTCTACTCTCCTCTGCCCTCCACCCTCACCCAGCCACCTGCCTGGGATTGAGGGCACTCAAGGGAGCTAGCTTTCTATCACAGGAGGGTGATCAAACCAGAGCAAGTCAGGGGCACCTGGTGACGAGTAAGCTCCCCAGTCAAGGTTGAAGAAGACACAGCTTGTCCTGGATAATCCACCATAGTATATGGGGGTCCAGGGACACAAGTAGTATATGTAGCTTCTAAATATAAGATCCTGCCTTAAACCTTCAAAGAACATTAGACTCGGAAGAATCCTTAGAAACCATTAGGCATCCTTAACCTGGAGTCTGTGAAATTGTTTGTTTGGGTTTCTTAAAAAAATATATTTTGATAACTGTATTTAAATGCAATTATTTTTCTTTGTATTTTTCTTCTGTATTTTATTGTACACATTTAAAACCTTATTCTGAAAAGAAGTTCATAGGTTTCACCACACTGCCAAAAGAGGTCCATGACACAAACAAGGTTAGGAACCCCAGATCTTAGCCAATCCCCTAATTTTACAGACAAGAACTGTGAGAGGGAGAAATTGGAGCTGCCTTGTCCAAGGTCACCCAAGGTATTGGCAAAGCGGAGACCAGATGTGCTATCTCCCAGGTCATTGGTACTATCCACGGTTTCTCTTCAAGTCACTGGACAAAATATTCAACTAGGTGGAGTTTATTTTTGGTAGATGCCCTTCCTCTTGCTGGCATCAGACATCCCTTTTTGGCATCTTCCCAGGCACTTTAGGATGCTCCCCTTTGCATGACCTTCCCCAATTGTGTTTTGTGCTCCATACCTTTTTTTCTCCCCTTTTCCCCATCAAAACAACCCCATTGAGTATCTCATCTCCTCACCACCCTCTCTGCCCACCAGAATCATGGGATCATTTTCTCAGAATGAGAAAGAACCTGAGAGGTCATCTAGTCCAGCTCCTTCCTTTTACAGATAAAGAAACTGAGGCTGCAAAAGGTTAAATGACTTGCCCATTGTTACACAGGGAGTAAGTAGCAGAATTGGGATTTGAACTCAGATCTTTTGATGTTCATTCCAGCTTTCTATCCCTTACACCTTTCTATCCCTTACACCTTACACAAAGGTGTGACTAAGGTTAGAAGATCAAACTGTGACTGAAGAAAAGAAAAGGTAACTCATCCAACCATGGGGCTGACTCCATTAATATTATACACTAACCACTGAAACAAGCAGATCCTCTCACACTTAAATTAGAAAGGGCCTTGGGGATCATGTAGGGAAACCACTTTGTTCTACAGATGAGGAAACTGAGGCCCAAGGGAGTAACATAATCAAATCTGTGTTTAAGGAAAATTCATCTGTCCATGGGATGACTTGGCAGGGAAGAGACTGGAAGCAGACAGATCAATTAGAAGACTCCTGTAATAGTCCTGGTGGGAGAGCTGAGGGCTTAGACAAGGGAAGCAGAAATGGGAGAGGAGAGGGAGATGGGACAGACAGAGGAGTCGTTATGAAGGGGCTTTTTGGCTTACAAATGATTTGAAAGCCTGTCCCCTGAAACCAGAAATCTGGGCTGGCCCATGGCCTTGAGTGAATCAACTCTGTTAAAATTAATACTATTATCACAGGTTTATAGATCTGGAGCCAGCAGGGACCCTAGACGCTATTCTTGTCCAACTCTTTCTCTATATTGTTCAGTCATTTCAGTCCTGTCCAACTCTGTGTGTGATGCCATTTGGGGTTTTCTTGGCAGAGTGGTTTGCCATTTCCTTCTCCATCTTTGGGGTGGTTTGCCATTTCCTTCTCCAACTCATTTTACAGAAGAGGAAACTGAGGCAAACAGGTTTAAGTGAATTACCCAAGGTCACACAGCTAGTATCTGAGGCCTTATTTGAACTCATGAAGAGGAGTTTTCCTGATTCCAAACCTAGTGTTCTATCCACTGTGCCACCTAGCTGCCCGTTCCCTCATTCTACATGCAGAGAAACTGAGACCCAGCAAGGTTATATGATTTGCTCAACATCACACAAGCAGGGCTGATAAACAATGGTGGACTTGCTGAAAAGTAAATGTAGGTTTGATGTAAAGAAAACCTCCCTAACAATTAGAGCTGGCCAAAAATGGAGTGGTTTGTCTCAGCAGTTTCCTCCTTATTAAGAAGATTTTGAACAAAGATGGAAAATCTAGTTGCTGAGTAAGGTATTGTCAGGATTTTGGACATGGAGTGTACATTAGTCATTGATAGATGACCTGTCAAATTCTGAAATGCTATTGTCCTGAGACCATATGGTAATAATCATACTATTACAATTAGAAGATATTATCACAGAACTATATGTATAGATCTATACACATATGTATAGATGTATACATATATACATCTATGCATAATACATATATATGGTAGGAGAGAGAGAGAGAGTCTATTTTCTCATTTATTTCACACAACACCCTATGGGATAAACAAGGCATTTGACAAATGGGAAAACTGAGTCCCAAAGAGATTAAGATTTTTCTCAAGAATGTGTGTGTATGTATTTTACTGGCTGTATGACACAACCCCTGAATACAACTCTCTTGAGAAAAGCTTCAGAAAAGGGGGGGGGGGTTACCTGCACTAGTAGAAGAGAGTGCTTATCTAGGAATTCCACATAACAGTGAAATCATAAGACAAGTCCCTTCAGCTTTTGCTTTTACATCACAGACATTTCTCAACACATAGCCCTACTGATCCCTCTCTTATAACAAAGATCTCTCTCTTATAACTAAGCTAACCTGACTCAGTGCCTTGGAAATGACATAGGCAACATTCTGCATGTATAGTCCCCACCTGTCTCCCAAAAGGATGGATGTATATTTCATCACCTACGTACAGTAGAAAGAGCATTGGCTCTGGAATCTAAGGAAACTGACTTCAAATCTCACCTCTGATGCTTACTACTAGTGTGACCTTGGATAAATAATTTAATCCCTAGAATAGGGTCTCCTCATTAAGTGAAGATATTGACTTAGATGGCCCCTGAGGTCCCTAAATCAATGATCCTGTTCTTCAAAGTTATTCTCCTGGAGCAAAAGCTCTGACCAGTGTGAAATGAGTGTGTTGGACTCAGTGACCTCAAAGATCCCCTTCACCTCTAAATCTATGATTCTACAGAGCTAGAAGGACATTGGGTACAGCCCCAGCTGTCTTTGTTCAAGGACAACCTAGGTTAAAAAGAATCAGCACCAGAAGGTTGGCCACTAGGTGATAAAATTTTTGACCCCAAGAAACTCCAACAGGTTAGTTGAAGAGTTGAGACTGATACCCAGGTTTCCTGGCTGATATCTGGTATCTTTTGTGCTTTATCTCTAACATCTTTGTACACTCATACTCCCTGTTTAACATATTGGTCCTTAGTAAGATGTAATCATCCCTGGGGAATAAGAGGAGACCCTGCCCATCATAAATAATCCAGACTGAAGAACAGCTCTTGAGGGAACATACATGTCCTTGAACTGATTTCTTTGCAAGCTGAATACCTATGACACCAAATCATAGCTCATCCAACTCCTCTTAGGAACACATGTCCCTAAATCACTTGTTGACTTAAAAAGACATGGAATACATACAATTCATCCTTTATTTAAAATTATTCTTCAGGAAGCTTCCTTCCCACCTGCCTTCTCATTATTCCAAACTCCTTCCAGGAACCCATCTAACCCCTCTAAGGGGAAGGAAAACTCCCATGGGAAAAGAAGAACAGGGGCCTCCTGAGAAGAGAAATGTCCCAGGAGATTTTGAGGATGCACCCTGAGCAAAATTGTGACATGGGGTCCCATCTTAAAAAGTCAAAACTGGAAGGGAACTTAGAGATCATTTGCTCCAACTTCCTCATTTTATAAATGAAGAAACTAAGGCCCAGGAAGAAGGGAAATCACACAAAGTCACTGAGTGAATTTAGAGGAGCACAGTTCTTGTGGCAACTTAAAGTTCACAAAGTCCTTTCTTCACAATGATGAAAAAAGGCTAAGTATGAGATATTTTTGGAGAATTTTTTTTAAACTTCTACTAAGAAGGACTGGTTTAAGGGGAAGACCTCACTGAGCTAGGATTTTCACTGTACCCCAGAGTGGAGGATGGACTTGAGCACACAGGTCATTGGCCATGTAACCAGTGTCCAGTCCTGAGCTCCACCTGGTCTGGTTTGTCAGTTTCTTTACCACATCTGGGATTTTATCAGCACAGACCTCTCCCAATGAGGAAGCTCACTCCACAGATTCAGATAGGAAAGTGTTCTGTAATTTAAAATCTTGGAGAGTGGTGTGGGACATGCATCTTGGGATCAAGAGCCAAAAGGGAACATCTAATCCAGTGCCTTCTTGTTTCAGCTGGGGAAACTCAGACCTAGCAAGATTAAGTGATATGCCCAAGGTCAAATAACCAGCATGTTTAGAGCCATGACTTGAATTCAGCTTTCCCTGCCTCTGAAAGTCAGCTCTCCACACAAAACTCTATCCTGCCTCTAAAGTATTTAGCATCATACCCATTAAACTGAAGAAGAAACCCAGGTTCAAAGAATGAAGTAACTTCCCTACATTCTCCAAGCTAGTATCAGGGTTGAGACTTGAACCTTTTGACTTTAAATCAGTAACTTTTCTACAAGACCACATGAGTGGTTGTGAAGATCAGGACTGTATCCTAGACCTTCCAAGGCCCAGTCCAATAATACCTGACATTGCAAAGTGTTTTAAATACACTGAATTTTACAAAGGGCTTTATATAATAAAGGGCATTGTACTCATGCCCTAGCTGCTAGGTGGCACAGTATATCAATAGAGCACTAGGTCTGAAGTCAGAAAGACCTGATTTCAAATCCAGCCTCAGACTGTGTGACCATGGACAAGTCACTTCACCTTGTTTGCCTCAGTTTCCTCACCTGTAAAATGAGTTGGAGAAGGGAATGACAAATCTCTCCAGTATCTCTGACAAGAAAACCCCAAATGGCGTCACGAAGAGTCAGACATGACTGAATAATAGCAAACACCATAGGCAAGTCAGATTATTTCTCTCAGTCCCGATAGATGAGGAGGGTAGATTCTATAAGTTCCAAGCTTCCTTCCTCCTAAACTTATGATCCCAGGGAATGTCAGAGCCAAGATTTGAACCTGGACCTCCTGATCCCAATAGCACTCTTAACCCACAATATCATGCTACCTCTCTTCACGGGCTAATCTAATACGTGAATCCTGGCTAAGGTGTTTTTATTCTCTCCTTAGCTTCCTTTGTTTTTACTTCAGTAAATCAACAAGCATTTATTAAGCACCTACTGTGTTCTAGGTATTTGATGCAATAAAGTCCTTTGCTTGAGGGGGGAGGGGAAGGAGTGCTACAATGAATTTGTGGTTAAGTGAATAAAAAAGACAAGACTAACAATGAAGGCAATCATGTAAGACTTCCAGTAGGGGGAGGCTCCTGAGCTGAGTTCTAAAAGGAGCCAGGAGTTCTAAGAGGCAGAGGTGCAGAGGAAAAACTTTTCTGGCATGGGAGGAGATCTTATGCAAAGGCATGAAGACAAGAGATGGTGGAATGTAGCATAGAGCAGAAGGATGGGGAAAAAAAGACCTCCCAAAGGGTCAAACACAACTGAGACAATTGAACAACAGGTTCCATTCCTTTATCCACTGAGTAATTTAGCTGCATCCTGGCACGTATTTATGTACTTAAAAGTAGATGTTCATCAAGTGACTATTCATCTAGATCATAGAGTTGATGAGGGGGAGTAGTTTTGTGACCAGCATGTAACAGTAGGCTGAGCAATGAAGGGATTTACATTCTCTAAAATGGATTTAGAGGAGGAAATATCTAGTTCAATTTTAGACATGGTGAGTTTCAGACACCAATAGAACATCTAGGTGTAGAGATTTAACAGGGAGTTGGGGATGTTAATTGTTGATTTGGGAGTCATCTACAAAGAGATGGTGGTTGAACTCATGGAAGTTAATGTGACCACCAAGAAAGAAAACATATGATTTTGAGCTAGAAGTTACCTTAAAGATTTTTTAGTCCAACCCTCTCAGTTTGCCTGCAATAAAACTTAAGTTAAGAAAAGTTGAGGGGATGATTGCCAAGCTCACGCAGAGCTGAGACTTGAACCCAGATTTTCTGACTTGAAATCCCATGCTTTGTCCTCCTCTCTGCTTCTCTCCAAAGGAAATAGTCAAGACTTTGGCAAACTCTGTGTGTTGGTGACAAGTGTCTCTTTACTCACTCCATCAAGGCGTTCTTGACCTTACATCTGTCCAAAGCTAGCCCATTGAATTTTACAACAATTGAAATGGATTTGGTGAACACCCCTTTTCCTCCCCTTTTCGTTGCCTCCTCCAGATTCTGGGAGCTTGGATTGCTAGGAATATTCTAAATGGATAATCTAAAGGACAGCAAGTCCAAGATTGTCCTGATGGAACTTCAGACACCCAGGGATTTTAATCCCTCTCTGCCCATCTCCCTTTGTCTGGTTGCAGTGCCTACACGGAGCCGTACAAGGTCTGCCCGATCTCTGCAATGCCCACAGAGGATGTCACATCTGATGAGGAGCAAAAATCCTCAGAAGAGGAGGAGGGCAGCCAAAGAGAGCCAGGCCTCACCCACAAGGTAAGGAAGATCCTTGAGTTAGGGAAGGGTCGGTTCATCCTGTTTCTGAAGTAAAGGGAGGAGGAGCTGATTTGGACTCAGATGGCAATTTAGAGATGATCCATCCCACCCTAGTCACTATGCAGAGAAGTAAACTGAGATCTAGAGTGGTAAAGTGACTTATCCAAAGTCACACAACCTAGTAAACAGCAAGCGGGGCTTCAAACTTGGGTATTGACTCTAAATCCATGCCCCACTGAGGAAACAGATTCAGATTTAGCTAAGAAATGGTAAAGCTGGGCTGAAAAGCAAATCTTTTGACTCTAAATCCAGTGCTCTTTCCACTACAATCAATCAGAAAGTATTCAGTTAGCACCTAATATATTCTAGGCAATGTGTGCCAGGGATACAAAAAGAGTGAATAAAACAGTCCGTACTCACAAAGTTAAATGGGAAGATAAACATCTCTCATTCTCTCTCTCTCTGTCTCTCTCTCTCTCTCTCTGTCTCTCTCTCTCCCCATCTCTCTTTTCTTCTTTCTTTCCTTCCTTTCTTCCTTTTGTTCTCTCTCACCTCTCTTTTTTCCTTTTCTTCCTTTCTTTCCTTCTCCTCCCTCTCTCTCCCTATTTATTTTCTTCTTTCCTTCCTTCCTTTTTTCTCTCTCTTCTTCCCTCTCTTCTTTCTTTCCTTCTTCCTTCCTTCCTTTCCTCCTCTTCCCTCCTCCCTGTCTCCCAAACCCTTTCCTCCCCCCACGGGATTTTGGTGTTTCTGAATTTGAAATGGTAGTAGGGCCAACTGCAATGGAAATTGCTGTAGTTAGATATCAATGTATTTGGGCTGGTTGTGACAAAAACTAGGGGCAGGGGATGGGCGCTGTGGGGCAATATGTGAATAGGGCAATATTACCATCGAGGTGAAAGATCTGCTACCTAAGCGCTTCTATATATATATGCTCTGGTACATTCTCTTAGCGTAACTACTCTGTAAAGCAATCAAGGTAGATAACATTAGCCTCATTGACAGAGGAGGCAGCTGAGGCCCAGTGACTGGCCCAAGGCTCATTACAAGTTAGCCATACAGCTGGGACTAGAACCAGTACCTCTGGACTCTCTCACTCCAACACACTTATTTCCTTATCCTTATGTCCCAGACAAGGAGAAAAAAAAGTGGGAAAAACCTAGAGAAAATATGACGTTTGAGGGGACAGAAATAATGAAAAAGTACCTGTGGAAGGTCTAATGTGAACTCCTTAGTAGTTTCCCCAGCCCCTTAGGAATTCTGCCAGGCCAACGGAGATCGTGGCCCAAAGCCAGGACTATGGAAAGGGCGCAGGGGACTGCAACTGTGCGAACAGCTGGAAGGAGGGTGCTGGAGTCCTGGCCTCAAGCTATGCTGCCCTGCAGACCTCTGCTTTCCCCTATCCCAAAAGAGAAACTTGTAGGCACCACGGGCTTCTCTCTCCATTCTCTAGGAAGGAATCTGGAGGAGGGACAAAAGCCAGGAAGAATTGTTAAGAGAATGATGCATTCTCTTTTTTTCTTGGTTTCCACTTCCTATTCTGCTGTTTTTTCTCTCCCTTTTCCTTCCTCTGTCCTTTCTTCTTCCTCCATTCCTCTAAACATCTCCCCCTCCCCTTCCCATCGCCTTTCCCTGCTTCCTCTTCCCTTGTCATTTCCTGCTCCCACCTCTCTGCCTCCCCCTCCTTCTGCTCTTTCTCCACAGTCTCCCTTTCCTTTCTCTTCTTTTCCCTCTTTGCTCCTACTCTTCACCTTCCCCCTTCCCTTTTCCTTTTTCTCTTTCTTTTTATTTATCTTCTCCCTTTTGCTTACTCATCCTACCTCTCCCTTTCCTTTCCTCTTCATTCTCCTTCACTTTCCCACTCTTTCTATTCTCTTTTCCCTTCCCCTGATCTTCTCCCTCCTCATTATCTTCCTTTCCTTTCTTTCCTCTCCCTTCCCTTCTTCCTCCCTTTCCTCCTCTCCTCATCCCCCTTCTCCAGGGGTTACAGGCACTTGATAGGGGGGGTGAGAGGAAGGCAGAGGTTTCCTGAATTAGCTGTATGCATTTGGAAAGGAGCTCATCACTGCTTCCCCGGCTGCCCCCAAGGCACAGAATCTAGGACCAGAAACAAATGGGATGACTTGCTTGGGTTTGGCTTACTCCTTTGTTTTTGCTGGAAGGAGGGTTTATTGGAAGGATCTGATGTGCTCTTTCCGAAGTTCCTCCAGCTTCGGTTGAGAATAGGGCTTGGGAAGTGGCCCAGAGTTAAAGATCCTCACCTGGGAGAAGGAAAGGGCTACTCTCAAGATTTACCAGGGTCATCTGGCCGCACCATTAACCAGGGAGTCATCAGAGTCCTCTGATTAGCATTAAATTTCCAATTTGGTCACCCTTGTATCTCCCCCTTTAGAGAGACGATTGACAGATGAAAGATGTCCTTAAAAAAGTACCTGTGGCTTCAATGTCGAGAAAGGGGAAGTCTCCAAATACTCTTCACTGTTGTTTGTGCTTAGATCTTCCCACTTGCAACTAATGAGGGGTGGTTCTGAAGCAGCTATTCAGACATCCCTACACTTGGTTCATCTGGACTTGTTTGTCTCATTATCTCAGTCCCAAGGACTAGAAATAGAGTTTGCAGCAAAAAGTACTCAATTCCAGGACTTAACCTTTTCCCCTCAAACTCCAAGTTCTTGCCTCTAGTTGGAGACCCCACCAGGAATAACCAGAAAGCATTTCAGCCCAATCCCAAATTGGAACCCCAGACTTCCTATGCCACTTTGCTTAAACTACTCTTATGCACTCATCGTACATTTTTTTCCATGATAACTCTCCATGTATGTGTCAGCTGGGTTATAGACTAAATTATAAACTACATAATGACAGGGACCATTGCTTATCTTAATTTTGTCTCTCCCCTAGCAAGTACTCCTAGCCTTGGGGCTCTGTGCACATTAAATGCTTGTATACTTATGAAATGTATATATATCAAAAACATAGACATCTATCAAATCTAATGTGTTCAATTGAATCAATCAGAAGTGGGTTTTTGTTGAGCACATACTGTGTTGCTCAGCCCTATGCCAAGTATTGTTAAAGGTACAGAAGATGGCTCAGACATAGCTCTTGCCTTCAGAAAATTTACAGCCTGTTTGGGGAGACAAAGCTATGAAATGGTTCATTCAGCTTGACAAAAGTCTGTTAGATACATGATACCGTGCTGGGAAATGAAGGTAGAAATATAGATCCTGACTGTCCCTGTTTTCTGAGAAATTTACTATATGATAGAGGTGGGGGTGGGGGTGGGGGTGGTAGGACATGTATACAAATAATTAGGAGAAGAGGAGAGTGAGATAGGGGTAAAGGAGAGCTAGGGGAAAGGATGTAACAAATGGGGGATGGGAGGGCAGCTAGGTGATGTAGTGGATAGAGACCAGTCCTGGAATCAGGAGGACCTGAATTCAAATCTGGCCTCAGATACTTACTAATTATGTGACACTGGGCAAGTCATATAACACTGATTGCCTCCAAAAAAAAGAAGCCTGGGATGGACACTTCATTTTTCCCTGGCAGGGGGAGGGGTCAGGATAGACTTTCTGGAGAAGGAACAGATAGAGATGGGGAATGAGAGAGGAGAATCTTCCATCTACCCATGGAAGGTGCATTGAGAAGTCATGGAGATAGGAGAGATCAGGATGAGAATGAGGGAACCGTTCTACAGAGTCAGTTTGGTTGGGTTGTAAGACACGTATGTAAAGGATGAAGTATGCAGTAAAGTCAGATAGGCAGGTTGGAACCAAATTGTGAAGAGCTTTGAATTCCAGCCTCAGTGGTCTGTTTCTTTCCATAGGCAATGGGGAGCCACTGAACATTCCTGATTAGAGAAATGAACATGATCATACTGGGACATTTGAAAGACTATTCCAGCAGGGAATGGAAGATGGATTGGAGAGGGGCTTGATTGGAAGCAGAGGGATCAGGGAGGGGGCTATTGCAATATTCTAGATGAGGAATGAATGGGCAAATGAAATCGAAGAAGTATCTGTGCGTCAGGTCGAAATAAGGACCTGACCTAGGGTGGTCATGATGCAAGTGGAAAGGTGGGGTCAGATGCCAGAGGTAATGCAGATGGAAAAATGAAGAGACTTGACAAATGACTGAATAGTAAACTGTCTGTTAATAACTCAAAACCACAGGTCACCAGAAATTCAGAAACAGGTCAGGAAACTGGGACTTGCCAAGAACCAAGGTCAGGTCAAAGGTCAGAAATCAGGCAAGCAAGGTAGAAGACATAAGACACCAGAAACAAAAAGACCTGGAAACTGAGGCAGCTTCTGACTTAGAACATCTCTTAAATGTTTCCCAAGGGGACAGGAGCCAATTCCAAAACATGACTGGCCCAAGGCCTGCAGAAGGGATAGGTGAGTCATGTTAGGCAGATGAAGGCTAACTTGGTTGGAGTAGGGACTGTGGTGTCCAAGACAAATTCTGACTCACTGGCTATAAGTACAGCAGGACTGCAGAGGAGAGAGAGATTCGTGGATTCAGTAGGCAGGGAGTGAGTGGTTTCTTCCTCCCAGGCAGCTCCTTACTTTAGAATCTTGGGATCCTTAATGATTTGGTCCATTGAACTTTTCTACCCGTTGTGTCTTCACCTTAGCTTTCAGCAGAATTGAGGATAGCCCCCTTGGCCCTGTGGCTACTCAGAAACAGGGATCTCACCAAATCTCCCTTCCCAACAGTCACTTCTCATGTCTCAATCTTCCCATCTGAGAAGTGCAGATGAGAGTTTATCTCCAATAACCTCTGCCCAAGCCAACTAAGAGGAGTCATGGGGTCATAGTTGAGCTGCCTCTGAGAGAAGAATTAGTCACTCTCTTTTAGGAGAGGGCCTGAGGCAGAGAAGAGTGGCCCCCCCTTTTCAGACTGCAAGGGGCAAAGTAGGTCAGGGAGACGTTGTAGCTCCTGTGAGATAGGACCTGAACTCAGCCCAAGAAGTACACACACACACACACACACACACACACACACCATTTAGATTGAAGGAAATAGAAAGCAAGAGACAGAGAAAGACTCACAGAAAAAAGGAGAGAAGAGAGGGACAGAAAGAGAGAGAAGAGGAGAGGGCAGGAGAGACAGAGAAAGGAGAGAGAAGGGGAGAGAAGGAGAGGGAGGGAGAGGGGGGAGAGAGAGAGAGAGAGAGGGAGAGAGAGAGAGAGAGAGAGAGAGAGAGAGAGAGAGAGAGAGAGAGAGAGAGAGAGAGAGAGAGAGAGAGAGATTGAAATCAAAAGGATTAAAAATAGAGCCAGTTGTAAATGGAAGCATTCAGAGTCTGGCTGACACGTTGGCCTGGACTGACAATGAGTCTGGCTTTCCAGCCTTCTGGGGGCTTTTCAAGGCTGCAGCTGCAGTCAGGAAAATATCAGCCCTCAGGGGAGCATCCTTGAAACAAGACCCTAGCTGGAGCCATGGTCACTGAGGCCATGCACCCCTCCTCCTATGCTCAGCTGCCATCTCTTTGGGTCTAGAACACTTTCCATGTGCAGAGAAGCCTCCCTCTCTTACTCTCCCCCTTCCTTTTTTTGTATGTTGTCTTTCCTTATTTGATTCTAATTCTTTGAGGGCAGGTTCTTTCTCTTTCTTATTTATATGCCCAGAGCTTAGATCAGTGCCTCGTACATAGTAAGCACTTAATAAATGCTTATTGAATTGAATTGGAGTGGTAATAAAAAGATTCCCTTGGATTCGGAAGGAGTGAAGCTTCAGCCTGGGTTACAGGTCAGTCTGTGTCCCCTGCATTTGAAAAAGTTCTGTCCTTCCTCCCTTGTTATTTGAGGAGCCAGGCTCTATCTGACCATTGGGAATACTATCATAATAGAATAGAATTTATAATATAATATAATCTCTCATATAGCATGATGAGGCATTGTTTCATTTATATAATCCTTTATTAGAGTTTGGAAAGCGCTTCCACGCATCACCTCCTCTGAGTCTCACAGTCTGGGAGGTGGCTAAGGTAGAGCAGGGATGGGGGTTATTTCCCACTTTACAAAGAGAGAAGCTAAAGCTCACAGGCCCATCTCAGGTTCCATAGGTGGGGGACTCAAATCCAGTTCTCTGAGCCTATTTCAATGCTCTCCACACTGCACCATGCTTCCTGTCTCTTATGAGAAGGCCACTGTGCTAGGGTTTCGGTGGGAGACAAAGTAGCAAAGTGTAGGAAGGAAGCAGAAAAATTAAATTAAAATAAACTTTTTTTTAAAAAAAAAAGGAAGGAGAGAATGTATCTGAATATGGTCCTTTTCATCAAAGAGCTTTCTGCCTGCTTAGGGAATCTTAATTGTAGAGGCACAGAGAGGAAGGAGGCAGACAAGGTTTGGAGTCCAAGGACATGAACTCCCAAATGATCTCTGCTAGCAAGCTACATGACCTTGGTTAGTCCCTCGACCTGTCCAGATCTATGTTGTGTTATCTATAGAACAAGGGGAGAAGACTAGCTGATTTTGAGGTCTCTTTCATTTTGAGAGCTTTAGAACAGGAACACTCTAAGTCAGCAGCAATCCTGGCTCGCATTTATATAGCATTATAAGATTTGCATAGCACTTTACAACTGTTGTCTCATCCTCACTACAATCCTGGGAGGTGGGTGCTTTTATTATCCCTATTTTTACAATTGAGGAAACTGAAGTTAAGTGATTTGACCAGGGTCACACAGCTAATAAAGTGTCTGAAGCTAGATTTGAACTTGATTCTTCCTGACTTGAGGTCCAGAATGCTATTCGTTGTACCACCTAGCTTCCAGCATAAAGTAAAAATCAAATGAGGAACACAGATAAAAAATTCTCCAAGAGGTTAGATGAGGGGAAAATTCTTATGCCTGGGGTGGTCAGAGAAAACTTCTCAGAAGTGGAACTGAAGTTAAACCTTAAAAGATGAGCAGTAGAGTAGAAAGGGATTTGGAGTGGGGGACCCCAAGTCCATATCTAAGCTTTGGCTGTGTGATCTCAGACAAATCATGACCTCCCTTGGCCTCCATTTCCCCACCTGTGAACTGAAGAGGTCGGACTCACCAATCCTAGGGTTCCCTCCAATTGTAAGTAGGGGATCCCAGGAGATGAGAGGACAAGGCATTCTGGGCAAGATGAATGATGTAAGCCAAAGTCCAAGAGGTAGACTGAGTATGGCGAGTTCAGAGGATGATAAAGGAGTCTGGCTGGAGCAGACGGTTAGACAATGGTGTGAGATAAGTTGGTGCCAAATTGGAGAGGTCCTTGAATGCTGGCCAAAGGAGTTTAGACTCCCTCTCCATTGTTCCTTTCACTGTACCATGCTAGAGGTCATGAAGAGGGCTAAATTTAGAGTCAGAAGACCTGAATTTGAAGCTCACTTCTGGTACTTAGTTAGCACCTGTGTGACTTTGGGCAAAACATAACTTCCCTGGACCTCAGTTTCCTCACCTTTAAGTTAAGAGGCTTAGACTAGATGACCTCTAAGGTTTTTTCCAATTCTTAAGTCTATAATTCTGTGATCCCTGAGCTGAGGAAGACATCCAGCAAGTCAGAGTGCTAGAGCTCAGGACCTTGGACATGGACAGTAAGCAGGTAGTAGGCCTGGTGCAGAGGCGCCCTTGAAACAGACTCATACAACTAAGAGATTCTGGCCTGGTCTTATCTCTTCGCTGGGTAGGATTGGTTTCCAGGTCCCATTAATCATTCTGCCTTAGTAGAATCTTTAACCCCGAAATATCCAAAGAGAAGCTGAAAAGGAAGGTTAATTTCAAGAAACAAGAGAACATTCTTATCATTTTAAAGAGCCATAGATTTCACTAGAAATCTTGGTTTTTGGTTTGTCCCCCTAGACACAATGAGACCCATGGTATAGCCCACCTTGGATCTGGATCTGTGGTAGCCCTGATTTACTGAAGAGAGGGGACCTAGAAGGCTTAGCCTCTCTATGATTCCTTTTGTTGACCAAGAAACGGGAAACATTAGCATCACGGTCACTGGAAATTGACCTGAAATGGTACAGGCCCTTTTGTGCCTCCAGAGGAAGCAAGGACTGCTCTTTACCTACAAAGACAATGTGGCATTTATGAACATAGCATCAGGTTATAGTAGAAAGAGCACTGACCTTGGGATCAAAAGGCATGAATCCAAGCCCTGGTTCCCACATATTAGCTGCATGACCCTGGGCAGGTCACCTCTCCTTTCTGAGGTGAACTTTGATTTTTTTTTTTAAATCTGTAAAATGGGGGCATTGGGCTGGGGTCTAAGGGTCATCCCAGTTCTAGCTAGAGGTTATGCCCCTCAGAGGACCTCAGGCAGTGAGTAAGATCACATGTTCCTGATTTAGAATTGGAAGGGACCTTACTGTTCATCTGGTCCAATCCCTTCTTTTTACAGATGAGGGAACTGAGGCCCAGACAGATTAAATAATTTAATCCCTAAATGACCCCAGGTCACACAAGTAGTAAGCTACAGAGGTGGGATCTGAACCCAGATCCCATGATTTCAAATCATCACACTCTACGTATTCATTGGGGATATAAAAACAAAATGGAAAACACTCTCTGCCCTCGGGGAGCTGGCACTCTGCTAATGAGTTAAAACATATAAACAGACAAGTTGTTTGTACATGATTGTTTGGCAGGGAGAGTGGAGTACTGATTCATAGGAGGGCCAGGAAAGGCTTCCTGTAGGAGGTAGAGTGTGAGCTGAGCCTCTTTAAAGGAAGCCAAGTGTGCTAAGAGTCAGAGGTGAGGTCGAAGTGCATTCCAGGCATGGTGAGGGGAAGGGAAGACTAAGAAGGCTTGGAGCTGGGAAAGAGATCGGTGGATTTGGGAAACCAGATTGGCAATCTGTGAACCAATTTGGGTAAAATGTGTAACACATGAAAGGGAGTAATGTGCAATATGCCTTGAAAGGTAGGTTGGAACTAGATTGTGAAAGGCTTTGAATTATCCTAGAGACAATAGAAGAGGAAAGCTTTTCCAGTAGTCTTTGGGAGAGATGATAAGAACCTGAAGCAGAAGGGTGGCTATGGGAGAAGGGAGCAGATGCTAGAGATGTCAAAGTAGAATCAAGCAGATTCAGCAATTGATTGGATGGAGATAGGGAGGAGGGCGAGTTGAGATTGCATCAAAGTAGGGAAACTGAGTAACTGAGATTTTATATATGCATATATATACATACATTTATATATAATATATATATTTATAAAGTCTCTTATAACCCTTTAAGGTGCTATGCAAATACTATCATCATCATTCTCATCATCATGGTTATTATCATTAATATTAGTGGTGGTGGTGGTTTTCTGGACAGAAATAGATATATTAAAGATATATTAAAAGAAAGGGCATATTTACATGCTTATGAGTTCTTTTTTGGCTATGTAGAGTTTGAGATACTTAACATCCAAGTAAAGAGGTCCAAAAGGAAGATTGTGATAAGAGAGAAAGGGGGGACTAGACATGTTTACCTCTGTTAACTTGTTACTGGTCTGAAAAGCAAATCACTTCCCTCTACCCATGCACCCCCACCCCTGGCCTTGGGATAAGTAAATCATAGTCAAAACAAAACCATAAGCCTACGTATTTCCTAGGACTCAAGGACAGGAATAAAGCTGAAATATCAAAGTAAAACTTGGAGTAAGCCCAAGTGACCTTGGGCAAATCCTTTTCTCCCTCTGGACCTCAGTTTCCTCCTCTGTAAAATGTTAGGTTTGATCTCATGACTAGGTGACCCTCCAGGTTCTATCCTGCTCCAGGTCCTACCATGTGATAAATAGTTTAGCTGATACTGACAAGAGGAAGCCTTGGATGGAGCATGGGATGGGGGTGGGGGGATGTGAGGATCCCCACCTCCTCCCTTCCAGGAGGTGACTTCTGCTGCTATCATAGGGAGACGACGGGTACTAGGATGAAAAATTAGGTCTCTCTTCTGTGACTTCCATCACTGAAATACTAAATAGTCACTGAGCCTGTCCTGAATACCAAGAAGGGAATGATGTGTTCTGGTAGCCAGGAGATGTGGGCAAGGTGGGCATCAGGACTTCTCCATCTGGCTGCTGACATGGCTTTCCATGTGGTCTTGGAGCAAAACAAATTGTCCCATTGATCATGTCTAATAGTACTCCATTATAGTCATATGCCACAATTTCTTTTGTCATTCTCCAGTTGACAAGTGTTCCCATAGTTTTCAGGTCTTTGCTACTATAAAAAAACTACAAATATCTTTGTACACATGGATTCTTTTCCATTTGGAGACCAGGCTTATAAGCCTGGAGATGGTGTTGCTGAGTCAAAGGGAATGCAGACTTTAGTAACTTTGGGTGCACAATTCCAAATTGCTTTTTAGAATGCCAGCCTTTGCTTAAAGACCTGAAGTGAGGAGGAATTATGGGTATGTAGGTAAATGTTTAATAACCATTGTCTTGGAGGGGGGGAAGTATGCTAGGCAAATTTTTAGTTTTCATTTACATTACATTTCTCCATCACTTTCTTAAGTCTAAACATTCATCAAAACAATAACTCAAGTTCTTATTTGTCAGGTTTTCTGATTTCTGAGGTATAAACACGCTGAACATTTAATAATCAGTTTTCTACCAGTAAGAGGTGACTCCACAGTACCCCTGGAGACACACCCAATAGACCCAGACATTTCATTCCACTTTTGGAATCAAAAGGTCTGTATTTGATCCTAGTTCAGTTACTACCTTTGTGATCATGGGTCAATCACTTATCCTTTTTGACAGTATTTTTCTCATCTATAAAATAAGAGGTACTAGGTGGTTCAGTGAACAGAGTGCCAGCCCTAGAGTCAGGAAGACTTATTTTCCTGAGTTCCAATCCAGTTTCAGACACCTACTAGCTGTGTGACCCTGGGAAAATCACTAAGTCTTACTTGCCTCAGTTTCCTCATCTATAAAATGAGCTGGAGAAGGAAATGGCAAACCACTCCAGTATCTTTGCCAAGATAATCCCCAAAATGGCATCACAGAGTCAGGTGCGACTGAACAACAGCAGAGTCACTTTTCATTCTAAATGCTCCCACCCCATGCCAGTGATCTCTAGGAGGACTCTCTGATGCAGCCAAGGTACTTCTTCATGAAGATGACCCATTGGGGAAACCAGCCTCGGGAATATGGGTGAGGTCACATGGGCACTGCCATCAAGTACTTCAAGGCTGCCCTATGAAAGAGGGTTTATCCTGGTCCTGTTTGCCCCAGAGGGAAGACCTGGGAGGAATGTCGGGAACTTGCAGAGAGATGGATTTCAGTCCCGTGTCAGGAAAAAACAACAGTTAGAACTATAGAAAACCACAGGACTTTTATCAATACTATTTGGGTCTCATTTTGTTACCTCTCAAAGGGAAAATAACAGCCCCTTCCCTCTCTTCCTTGCAGGCTTGTCTAAGACTCAGATGAAGTTATTCTTTTTATCAGCATGGTACTTTGTGCTCTGAGCATCATTTTAATGTCCATTTTGTTACGGCATCTTCAGATTAGAACCCATTAATTAGATGAGGCAGGGATCATTACCCTCATTTGATAGATGAGGAAGTCGAGGCTCAGATACAGGTAGAGTGGCAGTATCAATTTTAGAAGGATGAATTAATTATATACGAAAAGGGCAAACAATGTTCAAAAGCCATCCTCATCATCATCACCAAAATAGCTGTCATCCATATAACGCATTAAGGTTTGCGAAGCACTTCACAGTTATCATCTCATCTCATCCTCATAACAACCCTGGGAGGTAGGTGCTGTTATTATTATCATCCCTATTTTACAGAAGAGGAAACTTAGGCAGATAGTGGTTAAATGACTTGCCCAGGGTCACACAACTAGAACATGCTGGTCTTTTTCACTCCAGGCCTGGTACTCTATCCACTGAACCTCCTAGATTGACTAAAGGAGTCAGAAATGTTGAATGTTGGGGGGGGGGAGGAAATGTTGGGTCAACAGTTGGGGGGAGAGGAAATGATAGCTGTTTTCAAGTATTTGAAGGGCTATTGTTTAGACAAGGGATTTGATTTATTTTCATTTGACCAGAGAGTCCAGAATTAGAGCAGTGGAGGGAAGTCACATACAGGCAGATTTCTACTTAATATAAGGAAAAACTCCCCAGCATTCAGACATGTACAGAGTGGAAATGGGCTGCCTCAGGAGTGGGCGGGTCAGTGGAGGTCTCCAAATGAAGACTAAATGACCATGCTGGAGGGATGTCTTAGAGGGAATTTCTGTTCCAGTATAGGTAGGACTAAATGATCGATCACTGAGATACTTTAATTCTGTAATCCTGTGACTGACCCAAGGTCACACATCACATAGCCCTAGCAGAACTAAGAATACCAAAGCCAACTCTCTTCATTTCTGTCCAGTCCCTTTCTTCCTCTACCATGGATTTTCAGGGTCCTTCACCATCTGCCTGAAAAAGACCGAAGCTCTTGTAGCAGGTCCCCAGCTGTCCCATCTGATAACTGGAGGGGTCAGAGGAGCCGTGGCCTTGGCCCTGACCCAGACCAGCCACTTCTCTAGGGCTGGCCTAGCGCACATGGCCCATGCCGGACCCCGGGAAGGAAATGTGGGAATGCACTAGGCGCCTGAGGACAAAGAGGAGATAATACGATCAGGCACACACAAAGGGGGTGGCTGCCGACCTGATTTAAATACCCGACTTGGCCTTTGTTTGAGAAACCTGATAGCAAGAGACCCCCCTCCAGACCACCCCACGCCCTCCTGGGGGAGGAGGCCCCTCCGTTCCCAGAAGTCTGTCTCTGGACACTGTCGTCAGTCTTGGAGTTCATTTCCTGGTTAAACAAACAGCAGTGAAATAACTCAGGGAGGGCAACGCCTAGAGACACCGTCTCGGGGCTAGCCCTACATGGCTCACGTGACCTCCCACTCAGGTCTTTTACTGTGGGTCTAGGGAAAGACACATTAATCACTGATGAAGTCACAAAAGCAAGATTCTCTGTATACAGAAGTGAGGGAGGGCCTGGGGCGTGCCTGGGAGGACCACCCAGAGCCTGCCTCTTTGGCACTAGCAGGCTTGGCAACAGATGGGCCCCTTCCCCTGGGGACGTGCAAAGTGACCTGTGCCAGGGTGGGAAAATAAAGCTCAGGGTCACAGCCATTCCTGAGGGGCAGGTGGGAAAAAGGTGGGGTGGCTGAGCCTCTTGCAATTCTCTACCAACTTCTCTGACTTCACGTAGGTGTGCTCGCACTTTGAGAAAATCTAGTATGTGAACCTGCCAATTGGAGAGAAGGATCCTAGAATCAGAGGCGGAAGATGCCTTAGAGCAGGGGTGGCCTTGAGGCCACAGGTTCCCCACCCCTTTGGTGCCCTGAGGTATCAAGGGGCTGTCTTGCCTATCTATCAAGGGGATAGAGGTGGAGTTTTTGTCCTTAGGTTGCAGAACTAGAAGCAGTGTGTGAAATCTGCAGGGGTAGATTTAGGTTTTAAGGAAAAAACCTCCTAACAATTAAAAATGGATAGGAACACCATGAAAATTAAAGCTTCATTGGAGTTCTTCAGACAAAGATTAAATGTCCATTATTGGAAAAAATCATTATTTTTCCAGTACTAGTTGGATCAGGTGGCTCCTGAGGTCCTTTCTGCCTCTTAGATCCATGGGTCAGATTGTCATCTGTGATTTCAGTTTACAGAACACATTATAAAGTTCCTTCAAGCATCTGCCTCCCCACCATCACCACCACCACTACCACCACCACTATCCTGGTGCATTTAACATAGGACTCAATCTACAAAGACTATTTGTATACCGATTTGGGGGGAGCCTATCTGTGGCACAAAGCGAGATCCATCCATAGAGTATACAGAGTTTAAAGTTCCAGAAAGACTTCCAGTCAG
Organism: Bettongia penicillata ogilbyi; assembly: GCA_023548195.1. Classification (NCBI taxonomy): domain Eukaryota; kingdom Metazoa; phylum Chordata; class Mammalia; order Diprotodontia; family Potoroidae; genus Bettongia; species Bettongia penicillata. Next base: position 8,337,175 of record JAJHZJ010000067.1, on the reverse strand, counting down.
TATTGCAAACACAGTAGCTAGACAGGGAGCAGATAACTGCTGAAACATCTTAAATTTCAGCAGGGATGGGGCAAGAAAGTGGCATCCCCCTGCCCCACCTGCCAGCCCTCATTAACACCCGCTGTTTCCGATTGTCCTGTTTTTTTCTCCAACAGAAGGAAGGACAATCCCGAGCTTATGTCATCGCTCAGGAGCTGCTGTCTTCGGAGAAAGCGTGAGTGTCCCAGTGGCCCTCTGGCCTTGAACTTGTAAATAAAACATCACCTCAGCCTCAGTCCAGCCCTGGCTGACTGGATGGGAATTAATGCAACTCTCTCTCCTTCCACAGATACGGGCAGGTGCTGCAACACTTAGTGCTGGTGAGTAAATCACTTTAATTACCCAAATCTAATTGCCCTTTTACTAGACTGCGTTATAAGAAGTAGAAAAGAGGTAAGAAGATGGAGATGAGTTTTATTAATACAGGAGTGATGGTGGCCAAATGTTCACCGAGTCATTTCAGGAAATTCTGTCTCTTGCTCAACTTAGGCTATGTTGGGGAGAAAAGTAACTTGGAATTCTTCATAGGAGGAGAAAACTTTCCTGCTTTTGAGCCTTGTCAGCAGAACTGTGGTGAGGATCAAGTGAGATAGTATTTGAAAAGTACTTTGCAAATCTGCACTACAGAAGTTTTATTATTTATTATCATTATCATTATTCAGAGTTGGAGAAAATATTTGTATACCGGTAGGCTATTTCTACATATAAGCTAGGTCATATACAATGACCTTGGCACTGACCATTCCCCATTCTTGGAATAAATGCCCCTCTCCCTCACACAATCCTTTGCTTCCTTTAAGATTCAAGTGAATTACCACCTCCTATGCAAAACCTTTCTTGATCCTGTGAATGCAACTAATTCTTATTTATTTGGGTATTTATTCTCTATGTACTTATATACATAGCATGTGTTAGATATGTGTTTTTAATCTGTAGATATATATATCCATGTATCTATAGATATAGATATCTATAGATATAAACACACATGTATATATTACACACATATACGTATTGGACGAGAGAAGGAAAGAGGGAAAGGGAGAAAGAGAGTGGAGGAGAGACAGGGAGAGGGAGGAGAGAGATGAATGTCTTCCTTGATAGCAGCTAACCTCTCTGAAGGCAGAGGCTTTTTCCTTTTTGTCTGTGTATCTCCAGTGCCTATCAAATGCCTGGCATACAATAAGCACTTAGTAAAACGCTTATGGATTAATTGACTGATTGATCACATTAGATGGCCATAGGAATCACAGGATTTAGAGTTGAGAGCAATTTTATCCAGTCCTTAGCAGATTTTACTGATGAACAGCTTTTTAACCTCTGTGCTCTGGTCCATGAACATGGTTTTTCTTAAACATTTTGAGAAGAGCCATTTCAATATCCTTGGCTTCCTTCTAACTCTGTGTGTTTTGCTTTGTGCATTTAAAAACCTTATTCTGAGGGGTCCATACTCTTCAACATGCTACCAGGAGGTCCAGGATGCAGAAGAGGTTAAGGGTCCCTACCATTTCTCAAAGTTACCCAGATAGAAATCATAGAACCCAGACCAAAGCCAAGATCTTTTGACTCTCAATTCAGTTACCATCACATAGTTGGGAGTGTGAACTTGGGAAAATGTCAAGGGTCAAATATGCTGTTGGGAGGAAACCCACTCCCCAGAGTGTCCCAATAAATCCGAAGAGACCTCACAGGAAACTCAGTTAAACACAAAGCATAGGAGAATCTGAACAAATTTGTTAACGCGATGGGGAGGAGGTACCAAGGGCTGGAGCAGGAGTTCTCAGAAGAGCATCTGCCAGGGGTCATAGTCATAAGATAGCAAGTTCATATTTCTGTTTCTGGCTTGAGTTAATAATTTACTAAGAATCAAGCAGTCCTTAGCAAACATCTAGTTCCCCTGCATTTAACAGATAAAGAAGTTGAGATGTTGAAATCTGTACCAGAGAATTCAAATAGTAATAAATGACAACAATTAACATTTGTAAAGTACTCTAAGGTTGGCACAGGGCTTTACATATGTTGTGTCATATAGACCAATAACCCTGAGAGGTCATTGCTGTTATTATACCCCTTTTACAGATGGGGAAACTGAGGCTGATAAGTTAAGTGATTCACTTAAAGTCACACATAGTCATTGGAGAAGCCAAGACTCAAATCCAGGTTTTCTGACTCGAAGTGGCCTTCTGTGACACCTCACCTAATCTCAGGCTAAAAACAGGTCTTAATAGTCATCTGTCTGTTTGTGCTGACATGTTGTTTTTTGAAACCAAAGAGAAAGCTGTCTGGGAGAGTTTTGGCTGCACCCTAGTGGTACATGAATTGACCAGTCATAAAGAGTATATTTAGTGGATTTGTCCAGAGCAGTTTCAAAGGAGACTCCCATGCTGGGCCATTCAGGGATCTGTTGAAGCAATTGGAAGAGGGATGACTTGGCAGACATACAGTAGATGAGTTCAAATCTTTGAAGGGCAATGGTGTGGAAGAAGTTTGGGGTTGCTTCTGTTTATCCATAGGCAGGAGGGGACAGGAGAAATGGACAGAAGTTATAAAGAGGTGGACTTAGGCTTACTATCAGGAAATGCTTCCTTACGATCCAAAAGTAACATGGGCTGCCTTGGAAGAGAGAGGGCTCTCCCTTCTTAGAAATCTTCAAGCACAGACTAGATGATCCCTCGTTATGATTGCAGAGGGCCACCCGTGTGCCCAGTTCCTGTGCTTCATGTTCTGGGAGACAGACATCTGGGCAGGTATTTGAAACTCCAGAATCCTGTTGTGGTCTGAGCTCCTCTCTTCATCCAGGCCTGCTCTTGGTACCAAGAGTGACACAAAGAAAGATAGAATCAATGCCTTCGAGAGAGGGATTCACTTTCTGAACAAAAAGATAAGATCCGCAAGCTGGCACAGAGCTTCCAGGGAAAATTAGGGTGGTGTGGTACTAACTGCAGATTTCCAAAAAAGGAGGCTCTGCCTATGGCCTGGGGTGTCTGGAGAAGGCTTCACAGAGCAGGGGCCCATGAACTTGATCAATTTACGTATTTACCATTTTGATCATTGTATTTAATGCAACTAGTCTCCTTTGTAATCCTATGAATTTTATTTTATGCATTTAAAGAAGGCTTCACCAGGCTGACTGCCACAGGGGTCCAGCACACCACACCACACCACACCTACATACACCCACACCCACACCCACACACGCACAAATTCCTATATTGAATAATGACAGAATTTCTGAGTTAAAAGTAACCTCAGCCTTGGTCTAGTCAAAACCACACCTGAAAAGAATTTCCATTATAATGTATCTAACAAGCAGTCATTCTGCTTAAACGGGAACCCAGAGCAGACCATTCCACTTTTGCCTCACTTAAATTGTTAGAAAGTTTTTCCTTACATCAAGCCTCAGTTTGCCTTTTCGTAATTTCCACCTATACGCTCCTAGCTCATCCCACTGAGGTCAATCCTACTCTGACAATCCTTCAAATACTTGAAGACAGCTAGCTCTCATGTTTCCTTTTCCTCCACATCTCCTCTAAGCTCGATATTACTTGTTCCTTCAGTCCTATGCCATGGGCACAAGGCATGGGCTTCATCACCTTAACTGCCCAGCTTCTCACAATATGGCTTCCAGAACTACTTCTGGTATTTGCTCAGAGATGTGCTCTGGCCAGGGTAGAGCAGGGGGCAATTATCCCCTGATCTGTAAAGGAAGCCCATGATCACATAACCTTTTGGGGTCTGCCATTTCACTCTGTTGACTCATCTTGAGCTTTGAGTCCTTTGAAGACATCATCCGTATCTTACATTTCTATATCATAGGCCCCATGGCACCTAGCACAGAACTAGGCATACAGACACATCTGCTAATAGAACTGCTATCCTCCAAATCACTGAAGCTCATGAACTTGGAGTCACAGAATCATAGATTTAGAGCTGGAAGGAACTTTGGAAGCCAGTGAGTCCAACCAACCCCTTCATTGTGTAGAGGAGAAAACTGAGGCTGAGTAAAGTGACTTACTCAGGGTCACACAGATGGTAACTGTCTGATGGGGGGTCTTCCTAACTCCATGTCTAGCACTCTGCGCTTGTTATCTTTGACTCTTATCTGACGTTCATCCCCTCTGAAGTGTCTCTCCCATCTCTCCCATTGGCTCCTCCTCTCTCTTCCCACTTCAGTTCTTCATATCTTCTTGCCTTTGTGGTTGTTTAGTCTTGTCCGACTCTTTGTGACTCCATTTGGGGTTTTCTTGGCAAAGATCCTGGAGTGATTTGCCATTTCCTTCTCCAGCTCATTTTTAATAGATGACTATACTGAGGCAAACAGAGATTAAGTGACTTGTCCAAGGTCACACAGCTAGTAAATGTCTAAGACTGGATTTGCACTCAGGTCTGGCTCTCTCTTCACTGTATCACCCTGCTGCCCTCTTCTTGTCTAGACTGTTCTAATAGCCTCCTAACTGGTCTTACTGACTCCAATTAACCTCTAAACCATCCTTCACATCTCATTTGCCAGCTCCATGAACACATGCCTCTTTTTTTTATCTCCAGTACTTAGCACAATGCCTGGTACATCGCAGGTGCTTAATAAATGTTTATGGACTGACTGACATCGCTAAGTAAATCTTTCTAATATACTACAATGATCATGTCACTCCTCTCATCGACTACTTTGCAAGTCTTCCCATTTTCTCCCAAAGTTGAAACTCCTGACCTTAACATTCCAGACCCTCCACAATTAGAATATACCTATAGTCTCATGTAATTCCCCTTCACATGTCCTTTGTTCCTGCCAGATTGGGCTACTCACCTTCCCCTACTCACATCTCACCCTCTTCCATAGGTAAGCCATCACTCCTATCCCTCTTACTTAGAACAGACTCCCCTTCCCTCTCCCTCTCTTTCTTCAAGGTCTAATTTCACACCTGTCTCCTTGAAGCCTTCCCTAATATCCCTCTCCATCCCTTAAGTGAAAAAGATCTCTCTCTCACAAATTCTTCATAGCATTTCCCCTGGCTCTCCTTTGTCCCTGTTCCATTCTACCTTGTACTGTAAATAGCTGGGTACTTGTAGTATCTCTACCCCATTCCCTTTTAGACTGTCACCTCCTTGAACGTAGAGATGGTGCCATTTTCCATGTTTTCACTCCTAGTTCTGCAGAAGGAGGCTCAAAGTCAGGAAGACTGGGTTTAAATCTTCCCTCAGATACCTCCTGATTCTGTGTCCCAGGACAGGACGTTTAATCCCTCAGTGCCCCATGAAATACTCTAAGATTCTAAATTTTAGAACAGTCACTAGTCTCCATTGGTGCGGGCCTCCTCACCATAAATTCTCAATAAAAGCACGTATCTAGACGCCTCTCCTCCCCCTCTAAAAAAATGTCTTGTACACAGTAGGTCTTTAAATATTTACTGAACTGAATAATAGTTGTTCAATAAGTTCTCATTGAACTGAATCAAGTTAGGATGGACTGTATTAAATTAAACTGTATTGTGACTACCGTCAACATTGGAATAATTCTAAAATCTGAGAAGCCAGTATCCATAAGAACAACCATCAGAAATAAGACTATGGGTCCACTCAAGAAGGGCATTGCTCAGTGAGAAGGGAACATGGCAAATGATGGCCAACCAAAGGTCCTAAGTCTGCTCTTCAGAGAAAGCCTAGCATGGAGAGAGTGTTGGACATGGAAGCCAGCAAGGTTGATCAGCTTCCAGCCCCCCCCCCAAAAAAAAGATGTGTTTAAGAAGACTTGGAAATGTCATTCTCTTTCCTTCTCCCTTAACCCACCTACCTCCCTTTGCTTCTGAACTGGCAACTGCATCCAGGGGCCAGGTTTTTTGTTCTACAAGCTTGCTAAAATGGTTTTAACTTAGAAACATCCATTTATGTTTGCATCGCTTCCTTCCACTTGGAAAGACTGAAACTGCTGGTACTACAGAACAAAAATAAATTTTAAAAAGGAATCTATAAAATCCACTACTCATAATCTAATATGGGAAATTTTCTATCAAGCTCTATTTGTCTACTTTGATGTTAAGGGAAAAAGGAGCAAGGATCTCCTGAAGTGACCTCCCCTGTTCATAGTCTTTTTTGAAAAGGAGACACTTCAGCAACAGGGGAAACACCTGGATTTTAGCTTAGACAACCAACATTAGAGGACATCCTCTCACTCTGTCTCTCTCTCTCTCTCTTTCCCTATCTCTCTTTCCCCTATCCCTGTCTCTCTGTCTGTCCATCTCACAAAGAAGAAATTATTCTAATTTTGATGGCATTTAAAAACCTATATTTTAGCTGCTTATGAAGATCAGCCCCAGGGTGGACATCCAATGTGTAGGCACTATGTGCCAAAAAATGGAATTCCCTGGGGAGCTACATGACCAGGCATGAACTGGAGAGGGGCTCATACATATGTGACTGAATCAGAACAGTTGTGAATTGTCCTGCTAAATGATTAACTAAACATCCAGTAACTACTGAGCACCCCCTGTGTGTGAAGGCTGATGCTAAGCACAAAAGCAGATAAAATATATTTCAAAAGATCACTGATTTAGAACTGGAGGGAGACTTACAAATCATTTAGTGAAACATCTTTGCAAGCTCCTCATTGCTCCCCCCACCACTCAACCTACTCCAGTTTTACAGAAAAAGAGACAGAGATTAAGTGATTTGTCCAGTGTTTTATAAGCAATAAGTATTATGTGTGTATGTGTGTGTGTACATATATCTAATCTCATCTTATTTTTACAAAAAATCTGTGGATTAGATACTACTAGCCCAAGGAGTGAAGTCTTGAAGCCAATGTGGGCTTCTGAGTTGATTTCATCTTGCAGAATAATGAATTTCTGGAGTTGAGGAAATTGAGGAAAGCAGCTGGGTGAGAAATGATGATTTGAGAAATAGTTGTAGAGAAAGGCTAGGTGACTTGCCCAGGGTAACCTAGCAAGTATCTGAGGCAGGATTCAAGCTGTCTTCTTGATTCTAAATCAAGTGCTTTGTCACTGTCAACTAGCTAAGTCAAACTCAGCTAAGTGGAGGGGCTGGACATTTCAGGTGAGGCAGGGAAAGGCCTTTGAGCAAAAATTCAGAGGCACCTTGAGAAAAAGGTTCTTTTGTTCTTGCCACTGTGTCCCCAGCACCCAGTACAGTGCCTAGCACACAGTAGGCACAGAGTAAATACTTGTTGAACTGACTTGAATGTGCTTAGAGGTCAAGAAGAGCTTGGCTCTGGGCTGAGTTGTGGGAGATCAGTCTGGAAGGGTATCTGGGGCCATGTTGTGGAGGATCCTGGGTAAGGAGATCCCTCTTTCTCCTGTAGTCAGTGACCCAAAGGTCTCCTCTCTCTGGTCACTCCCTGGATTAGGATAGTCCCTCGATGATGAGGGATTAGGAACTCCCTGCTAACTGCCTTGCTCGGCCTCCTTCATGTGAGCAACTCCGCATCACTCCCTAGAATCCATTACTCTGGAAGTCATACACTTGGAAGCTCTGACACATGACTTGGCTTTACCCAGTTGGCCAGAGGGGTTATTCAAGCTTCCCATGCAAAGCCCCTTACCATTCTCAACTTGTCCAATCCATGACTTAGAAATATGAAATACAAATATGCTTTGATGATATCTGTGATTGAATGGGAAGTTCCTAAAATTCCTGTGGGTGGGGTATGGTGGTCTTTCTAAAAGGTAGATATAAGAAAACCTCAAAGACCAGTTTAGAAGACTTCTACTTAGTCTAAGCCCCTTGTTTATAGAGGACCGAATGGAGTCCCAGAAAATAGAAATGACTCACCCAAAGTCACCCAGGTCATAAAAAGCAGAGCCCAATTTTGAAGCCAGGTCCTCCAGCCTTCAAATACAGCACTCATTCCCACAGAGGCATCACTCTACCTGGAGCAGCCAAACCCAGGAACAGGTGGAGGGAAAGTCACAAGGCTTGATGTGGCCTGGGTTTGAAGGGTAACAAAATGCATTCTTTGCTCAGAAACCTCTCTCCTGTCAGCTGTCTAAAGTCTCCCACCTTTAATCACTCCTTTCAGTGAAAGCACTAAAGCAATTATGCTATTTAGGACAGGTAGCCCATGAAGCATTAGCCCCAAAGATCATCTTCTGGAGAGGCAGTCCATCACCTGTCAGTCCTGGAAGTTTGGGAAATAGAATGGAGAGAAAGAATAGGTCATACCTAGGGAGGAGACAAGTTGGCCTAGTAGATAGAGTGGTGGGCTGTTGTCACAAAGATCTGAATTCAAATTCTGTCTCAGATGCCTTTGACCTCTGTGACCATCCACAAGTTTTTTTAAAAATCTTTGTTTGCTTGTTTTTATATCTTTCAAGGCTTTAGTTTCCTCATTTATAAAATGAGGGGGCTGCAATACATCATAGGATCATAGACCCAGAGATATACAGAACCTCAAAGGTCCCCTAGTCCAGCCCTCCTCCCTCATTTTCCAGATGAGGAAACTGAAGTTGAGTCAGGGTCATACATGATCAATCCCTAAGCTCCCTTCCACTATAAATCTTGGAGCCAGAGTCAGGAAGACCTTAGTGCAAATTCTGCCTAGAGACTTCCTAAGTCATTTAGCCTCTCTCAGTCTCAGTTTCCTCATCTGTAAAATGGAAATAATAACAGCACCTTTCTCACAGTGTTGTGAGAATCAAATGAGATGATGTCATGCTCTCTGCAAACCTTAAATAAATGCTAAGTTATTACTATCATTAAACCTATATCCTCTGATCCTATGAGGACAGGGCTGGGTAAGGTGACCAAAGCAGTCATGGGAAGCTCAGAGTGGAAATTTAGAAAGGTAGATAGAAAGTGCTGCAGAAAAGCTTCTAGTTTCACTATTGTACCCAAATAATGATGGCTTTTCATGCCTCCTGGGCTTTGTTCTTAAAGCATTTTACAAGAAAGGTTTATAGTGGCATGGGAAGGGGAGGGGAAAGGCAAGGAGGAGGAAGAGGAGGAGGAGGAGGAGGGAGAGGGTTGGAGAAGAGAAACAAAGCCAGGTTTCAAAAACTGCAGGGAGAGAGGGAGGCCTTGAATCCGAGCTTTTGTTTATCACAGCGCAGGAGTTTGATTTGGCTGTGGAAGTGGCGCTAATGCGATTGAAGAGGATGTGAGAGCTGGAAGGCCTTTGTTATTAGTGCATTCTAAGATGCTGATGGATTTACACATTTATTTATCTCAATTGCTGTGTAATCTTCATCCACGGGCACATTCCTCCTCCAGCCAGTCAGCTGGTACGCTGAGAAACAGATTCCAACACCGCCCCTCCAACTGTGCCCAAGATAAAATCAGTCCATCAACAAGGCATTACGGGAGGGCCTCTTGCGTGCCCAGGCCCAGTCCGGTGCACCCTGCTAGGGGGAGGGGAGAAGAGGAAGGGAGGGATTCTGGAGGGTACACCAGCCCTCAGCCAGAGGAGCGCAGGGGAGCAATAAGAGCTCCCAGTAATCACTCATATTTCTATAATGCTTTTAGCGTTACAAAGAGCTTTCCTCCCAAGGACCCCAGGAGGGAGTGTGTGTATTTATTATCTGTCTTTTATAGAAAAGGGGTATGAGGATCAAAGGCATTAAATGACTTATACTCAGCTAGCAAGTGTCAGATGCAGGATTCGAACCCCGTGGAGCTGGTAAATATTTAACAACACAGTCAGTTTTTCCAAAAAAAAATTGAACTTTTCAGTTTGGTCTGGATTATTAACATTTTCTTCATTGCTTTCTTAAGTCTAGACAATCAATAAAACAATACGCCATTCCCTGATGTGTAGTTTTCGAGGAGTAAATTCTCACGCTGAATATTGAACAATTAGCTCTCTTGAGCCTGTGAGCTGGCTCAAACCCATGCACGTTACTTAGAGCAGAGCAAGGGATATGGAAAGACGATTGGTCCCTTGGTACATAGCCTCATTTGCAGAGAGGGAAGCCTTAAGATAAGGAAACCACAGGATCACAGACCTGCAGTTGTAAAGTTCCTTAGGCATCTAGTCCAAACCTTTCATTTTGCAGATGAGAAAATTGAGGTTAAATGAGTGGATGAATGAATGAGCATCCTAAAAAAAGCATTTACTACATGCCAAGTGTTCACATAAATGAGTTCAGCTACAAGGTATATAGAAAGGCTCAAGAGTCTGGAGGGTCTAGTACCAGGGCCAATGGCAAAGCCTTGAAGGAAGGCTTTAGGAACCAGTGAGAAAGAGTAAGGCCTAGTGGTCTTCTGTTTTTCTTGAAGGTTTGTGGTGCCTCTCACTCAGTTCATCAAAGCAATGTGAGCAAATACATCCTTCTTCTTACTCTATTACTTCAATAGTGTGTGGAGCATCCACAGTCATACAGGTAATAAGTTAGACGAGCTAGGATTTGAACTCAGGTCCTCTGACTTCAAAGCCAATATGTTTTTCCCCAACACCAGATGGCCTCTAGATCCAAGGGACATCTGCTAATTCTCAGCATTAGGATCACTGCCAAACAGATGCCTCGCCTTTTCCAAAACAGAACTGTAGCATCCAGGCCCAGCAGCTTGGATTGGGTATCATTCATCTGTGTTCACATGACTCAGCTTTGGCATACACTAAAAAAGCCATAGAGCCTTGTCCACAAAGTCCATCAGCCTGGTCAACATCATAGTGCTGGGTTTTTGCCAGCCCTGGGCTGCAACTCTTGCTGTGTGACTATGAATCTGTTCTTCCTTATAAAATGAGGAAAACATAGGTGACCATTCATTTGGATATTCTAAAGGGGCTTCTAATTCTAGTATTGTTTAAGCTCAGTGGCCTTCTGTCTTGCAGAAGCTGTGATTCTGTGGTCACTTTTTAGGCTACCTGGATGGAGGAATGAAAAATTATGTCTGCTCCAGCCCTTCCTATATCAGAGGAGAAGCTTTGAGCTTCTCATATTTCTTGGTTTGGTGAACAGTCTTTAAACCATGGACTTGCTACAAGGCCCCTCCTGGATTTGGGAAGATGCTGGGAATAATTAGAGCATCCAAGTGTATTCAACTAAATTCAACAAATAGGTACAGGGTATTGGGAATTGGGTATTGGGCAATTAGATGGTGCAGTGGATAGAATGCTGGACCTAGAGTCAGGAAAGCTCCTCTTCCTGAGTTCAAATCTGGCCTCAGACACTTACTTGACCCTAGTCAAGTCACTTAACCCTGTTTGCCTCAGTTTCTTCACTTGGAGCTGGAGAAGAAAATGGTAAAACCACTCCAGTATTTTTGTCAAGAAAACCTCAAATGGGGTCACAAAGATTCAGGCACAACTGAAACGATTAAGCAACAACAATAGATTGGGCATGGAGGTGGAAGGCAGAGGAAGGCAAAAGTAGATTTGTTATTTCAGCTAAACCAGATTTGACTAAATGGCAAAAAGAATGTTGGGTTTTTGGCATCTTCTCCCTCCTTTTAGAGCTCCCTCTTCTCCCCCCCAATTCCAAAGCACATAATTATCTCGTGCCCAATTCCCATAGAGCCTTGTTCTTTCTATCATAATTCCTCTATGAAAATGTCAGCTGATAAATTAAAAGCTTAAGCTGTGACTCCTCTCATGTGTATTTGCATTTTCCTAGGGGATTGGGGATCAGGAGGTGGTAGGTAGGAGTATATTAGACTCAAAGGAATGAATCTTTAATGGTGAAATTTAAGGCAATCTAATATGGTAATAATAGGAAATATGCTTTTATTTAGTGCCTATTGTGTGCTGGGCACTATGTTAAGTACTTTACAAATATTATTCCATTTGATCTTTACAAAAACTTTAGAGGAAGGTGCTATCATTATCCTCATTTTATAGTTGAGGAAGCAGGCAGATAGAAATTAAGTGACTTGTCCAGAGTCATTCAACTAGTAAAGTGTCTGATGTGGGATTTAAACCCAGGTCTTCTTGACTTGAAATTCCAGCATTCTATTCACTGTGCCTTAAAAGGTGTGTTTAGGGGATTGGGGGTAAATAGATCTATCTGAAGTTCTAGTGAGAAATGAGGAAGGGCAGTGAGGTTAGGCAGGGCCTGATTGTGGAGGGCTTCGGGTGCCAAATTAAGGAGTCTGAACTTGATTCTCCAATCCCTGTGTCACCTCCCCTCTAAGCCCCCACCTTCTCCAGTTTACCTTGTATTTCCAGAGCATTGAAAAGCTCTTTTTATAATTGATGTTTTGTTTTTTTCTCTCCAAGTTCTTCTCTGTGACCAGGCTGGAGGGGTCAGGGGAAGGCCCCTTTCTCCAGCCAAGTCCCCAAGGGAGTGGAGCTTTGCCTGAGTGAGGCCACCTCAAGTTCATCCTAACGGATTCTGTCTGGCCTTCTCTTAGGGGGACATTAATGGACTGATTAATGACCATGATGATGACATTTCTGTCCACCCACTCTCTTCCGAGAGAAAAGAACGGAAACATTGTGCTAGCCTGTAGAACCATATCAATGAAGCGTCTGAAGAAAGGGCAGGAGGGCCTGGTGGAGAAGAAGAACCAGGGCAGGAAATATCTGAGCCTGGACTAGGGTGTGAGAGACAACGTGGAGATTATCCTGGGTCATCTGGGGCTGGGGAAGTAGGGGACGAACGAGAGGACCCTGGACTCAGTGCTGGAAAGGACATCTGCTCCCACACCCTCATTTTACAGATGAAAACTGAGGCTCTGAGAAGACAAGGCACTTGTTTACGGTCGAAGGAACTGGAGACAGGGTTTAATCCAGGGTTCTTTCCATTTCATGAGGACGGCGCTGACCAAGTAGGGTTACCAGGGACAGCTTTGAGGTGGCATTTGAGTTAGGTATTTAGAAGGTGATTAAAATCAATTCCTCCATAAGAAGTCAAGCAATCAATAATCATTTCATTAGCCCTTACGTACCAAACATAGTGCTAGGTGATGGAAGTATGAAGAATGGGTACTAGGACACTAAGCATACATCAACTGTGGGAGTCACATATACTACACTCGGTACATCCAAGGCCTCTGACCTTGCAGGTGATTCTCCCCCATGAAATGGGTTGTGAGCTCCCTGGGAGCAGGGACTGGCTTTATCTTCTTTTTATATCCTCAGGACTTAGCACCATGACTGGCAAATAGCAGACGCTTAATCAATGTTTATTTATCGACCAAGTGAATTTGTCCAAAAGATTTGATTATCTACATTTCCCCTGAGTACTTGGTTCTTGAACCTTTCTTCTGTAATGGGAGAAATTTGGGAAACAAACACACAGTAACAACACCAAAATAACAAGACTGGCCAGACCAAGTTCCTCCTTTCACTGGTATTGCCCCCATCAGAGGCCTCCAGCCAGTTCCTGTTGCCTGCCCACTGAGCTCACGTGGAAAGATACTGAATTGGGAGTCAGAGGATGTGGGTTCAAATCCCAGTGCTGATTCTGGCCAAATCACTTAACTTGCCCAGGCCTAGACTAGGTGACTTAGGAGGTCCATCCTTCTATAGTCTAAGGTCCCTTCCAACTCAGAAATTTTATATATTAAGGTCCCTTCCAGATTTAACAGTTATCTTCCAGCTCTAAGACAGCCCCTTAATTCAGGACCTAGGATAATACTTATGCTAAAAATAAAATAAAGCTATACACTACATAAAAATCCATTAACTTGATGGATTTCTTCTAGAAACAAACATTTAATGGAAGGAATCTGGAATTCATCAATCAGTGGGTATTTAACTGAGCATTTACAATTATTCATTCACTCAACAACCACTGAAGGCTATTGTGGTTAGGAGCTTTAGGAAATAAAAAGCTATCTTCCACAGGTTTCTGTACAGGGAATTCATATGAGGGAGGGGTCGTGACTTGTAATGATAACCTACTGTGTCCTAGGTGTTGTGTGAGCGTGAAAGTAATACAAGACAAGGCATCTACCCTTAAAGTTGGGTGGGAAGACCACATGACCTGAAACAGACAGCAAAGGGCATTTAAAGCATGTGGCTGTGAGGGCTCATCCTGAGCTCTGACCCAGACAATAAGTCAGGGACCCTGACTGGATCCAGGGTTGCCAGCTGAAAGGAGGGAGAGATGAAGCTGCAGAAAACAGAGACCTGACTAGGAAGGACACTGAATGCCACGCTGAGCAGTTCGGATTTGACTGGAGAGGCATCAAACGTCTAATCTGACTCCTTGTCTGGTCCAGTCCCTCAGGAGGAGGTGACTCAAGGGTCTGGACTGTCCACTCCGGCGCCCCCCATCCCCTCCAGGTAAAGTCTAGACTAAAATTCCAGAGCCAGCACGAACCCTTCATCCATTGGGTAAGACAGACGAACTTCTCAGGGCTCTTGACTTCTAGCTACAGTGTGACTTGTGAAAACCATTGTTATAACGATTACTGCTATGCTTCAATTTTTTTTAACTTAATCAAGATGATAACAGTTCTCCAGACCACTGGGATTAAGTCAATTCAGTAGGAATTAATTACAAGCAAGAAATAAGCTTACAGAGTAATTCATAATGAAGTTCCCCAGGCTGTAGAAAAAATAATGAACTGTTTCTCTTCCTTCCTCAGATCATAGATTTAGAGTTAAAAGCCCTGGAAGATTTAGAGGTCACTTACTCCAACCTCCTCATTCTTACAGATGAGAAGCTGAGGTCCAGAAAGGGAGATGAGGGACTTGCTCAAGGTCATACAAATAAATAGCGATCAGAATTTGAACCCAGATCCACCATACTTTACAGCGTATCACGCTTCTTGCCTTCCCTTCCTACTTGCCTTCTCCCCTCTCTCTCTCCTTCCCTCCCATTCTTCCTCCTCCCACTTCTCTCCCCTCCTGAATTTCTTACTTCTTCCTATCCTTTTCACAGAGAATCTAAGAGCTGAGATATTTAGAGGGGATAATAACCCATCCTTCTTCCCCTGGATCCCCTCTGGGACATCCCTGACAGGTGTCACTCACCCTCTGCTTGGGCCACCTCCGATGACAAGGGACTTGCTATCTCCACAGGCAGAGCATACCATCAATGGACAGTTTTGTCCTAATTCTGCCCTCCAAAGCTAGACAAAATGCATCTGCTCCCTCTTGCCACATCTGAGCTCCCTCAATAGAATATAAGTTTCTAGAAGGCAGGGATTGTTTCATTTTTTGCCCTTGTATCTCCTCCAGCAGCTGGTACATTGGAGATGCTTGATAAATGCTCGTTTATTTATTAATCAATCCCTTTAAGATACTCTAATAAAAGAATTCAATCCAAGAAACATTTCCTGAGTATCTACTAAGTACAAGGTGACCCTGACAGCCCACATAAGCAGAGGACCATAAGTGTAGAAGGGAAAGGTATCTTAGGGGCCACCTAAGCTGACCCCAACATTCTGTAGATAAGGAAACTGATGCCCAGAGAAGGGAAAGACCTTGTCCAAGATGACATAGGTAGTGAACAACAGACCTGTGCCTTCTCTGATGCTAGATTCAGCGTTCTAGGTCATAAGTAAGGTCCCTTCCTCATCTATGTCCCTGATCCTATGAGTCTAAGTCTGACACTCTACTCACTGAGCCACACTTCCAGCCAAGGCCAAGAGTTCCCACTTTGGGATGAGGAAAGAGCAGCATGTTCTGTATGGCTCCAGAGAGAAATGAGTAAGGCTGTTGGGGTTTGGTTTAATATAAGGAAGAAGTTGGATGGAATTACTATTCAGTGTTCTTCCCAAGGAGGTGGTGAGCCCTGCCCCTCCCCCCATTGGAGGTGGTCAAACCTCTGGCCACCTGTCCAGAATGCCATAGAGGAGGTTCTCACGCTGGGAACATGGTTAGATTGTATGCTATGTAATATAAAATAGTGATAATCACGCTTTGATGATGTCCCTCACGAAGTTGTTGTAAAGAGCACTTTACGCATCTAGAGGAATGAGGGTTATTGTCTGCATTATCATCACTAATGGATGAAGGAAAAGTCTGGGCCACTTCCAGATACCAGGCTGTGCACATCCTTCTAGAACAGGTGACGGGGCTGAGTATCCAGGGACTGAGGCCCCTGCCCTAACAGGACAGGTGATGGCATGCCACCCAGTGCCCACTGGGGGAGGCAATCGAGGAGTTGGGAAACGAGTTCAAAAGGAAGTGGGGGGGGGGGCTGATTTCAGTGATCCTTATTAGACAAGTCCTTAAGAAGGAAATAAAGAGATCTGCCAACTGGCAACATATTATGTTGTGACAGAGAGAGGAAACTGCCCCCAGGCAGCTGGGAAAGGAGCCTGGATTTGAAGAAGGAAGGAATGGCGCAGTTAGGGCCTTGTCATCTTTTGCTGCTATCCTTGTGATTGGCATGGAGTGTGTGTGTGTGTGTGTGTGTGTGTGCACGTGAAAGAGTACAGAAGGGAAAGAGAGAAAGAAAGGAAGGAAGGAAAGGAGAGACAGAAGGAAAGAAAGAGGAAGGGAGAGAGAGGAAATGAAAGAGAATAGACTGTATCATATAAGCATTTATAGAGTGCCTACTTTGTGTCAGGCAATATGCTAAGAGCTGGACAATTATTACCTCATTTGACACTCACAACAACCCTGAGACGTAGATACTATGAGTATTCTCATTTTATAGATGAAGAAACTGAGGTAAGCAGAGGTTAAGTAACCTGCCCATCATCATCCAGCTAATAAGTGACAAAGGTTGGATTTGAATTCAGGTCTTCCAGTTCTAGGGCTCTATCTACTATGCCACCTAGCTATCTATCATATTAAGAATTTATTCAAGATCCATCACCAGAAAGACTGCTTGGGTCTAATTTGGGTTGATGGAACTGTTTATTTAATTTTTAAAGTTAAATAGTTTATTAAAAACTTAATGTTGAACATCAGCACAAATAATTAAACTTGCTTAGAAACTACTTACATTTAAATTAGAGGAGAAAGAATAAGTATTATATTATACTAATACAAAATAATAATAGCTAATATCCATACAGCTCTTACTATGTGCCAGGCACTGAGTGCTTTGCAAATATTATCTCATTTGGTCCTCATAACAGTCCTTCAAGGTAGGTGCTGTTATAATCCCCATTTTACAGTTGAGGAAACTGAGACAGAGGTTAAGTGACTTGCTGTGGGTCGTATGGCTAGTAAATCCCTAAGGCTGAATTGGAACTTGGGTCTTCCTGACTTGAGGCCCAGTGCTCTATCCACTGGGCTACATAGCTATCTCTGATATGAATTCATTTCAATGCATAAAATATAACAACTTAGCCTCTCCCAGTCTCCTTTGAGATTCCTTTGCCCATTCATCCTCATTCACTTTTCCTCTAATATGTACTCTTCTCTTGCTCTGCTTTCCTCACTTTGCATTACTTCATACAGCTCTTTTCAGATGCCTTTGCAGTCCTCAAGTCTATTGGTCTTAATGGCATCATGGCATTTCATTACCTTCATATGCCACCATTTATTTAACCATTCCCCCACTGTTGAAAGTTAAGTTACTTCCAGCCATTTGTAATTACAAATAATGCTTGGAACATCTTTGGACAGATAGCTCTTTTTTCTTTGCTTAACACTTTCAGGAATAATGGATAAAAGGGTTAATTCCGTAAGTTTGCAATTCCATCACTAATAGATGAGTATACTTGTTCCTGTCCAACCTCACCAGCACTGAGTTTTGATGCTTTTAATTCTTTTTTTGCCAATTGGATGGGACTGTGGTAGAACTTCAGAGTTGTTTTAATTTTCATCTCTCCAATTATGGACGTCTTTTCAAGTCATTAATAATTTGCATCTCCTCTTTTGAAAAATGCTTGTTCATATCCTTTGACCATTTGTCCGTAGCTCATTCATTTTTTTTTTTTCTGGGACTGGGAGCCAGTATCGTTTTGCACTTTTTTTCACCCATCCCCTCCTCCACCCCCACCCTGCCTCCCTTTGGAGAACCTCAGCCCAACAAGGGGAGGTCAGACAGGGACAGAATTGTCTGTTTTCAAAGCAGGAAACGTTGTAACCTCCACATCTGCTTGTCCCCTACATGACATCATCTGCTTTCATTTCAAATGCTGCAGGAGGGTTCTCTGTCTTTGTCTCTCTCTCTTCCTCTCTCTTTCCTACTCCTTTTTTTTCTGATCTAATGACTTCTAAATCCCTTCTAGATCTAAAATACAATGATCTCCTCTTCAGTTTTTTCTCCCTGCTTTCTCCCCTACGCTCTCTCTCTCCCTCTCTCTCCCCTTCTCTCTCCTCTTTCTCTCCTCTCTCTCTGTCTCTCTCTCCCTTCCTCTTTCTCTCATACATGCCCCTCTGCTCTGTATCTCTCTCTTCTCTCCAATTCTTTATTTCTCTTCTCTACCTCCCCACCATTTATCCCAACCCCTTGTCCCCCTCCTTCACTTTCTGACCCTTTCCCTTCCTCATTGATCTCTGCCCTCAAGAGCTTTCTGTCTGGCAGAGAGATGAGATACAAGGACAAAGGGTTGAAACACATCATAGAATACAATAATTGCCAGACAGGGAGCACAAATAATAATTATAGAAATTGACATTTCTATATTGCTTTAAGATCTGCCAAGTGTTTTCCATAATTATCTCATTTGAGCCTTACAAGACCCTTGCAAAACAGGTCTTCTGTGGTTATTATTAACCCCATGTTACAGGTGAGAAAACAGGATCAGAAAAATTCAGTGACTTGCCCAGGGTTGCTCAGGATCAGGTTTTTCTGGACTCCTAGTCTAGTTTCCAGTAGGTCATGGGTGCCTCTAGCACTAAACGGTGATGAAGTTTTAGGGGAGGGAGATGTGGCTTCAGGAGACCAGAGATGATTATTGAACAGTTGGCATTCAGGCTGAGTCTTCATGAAAGGTATGAGAAAAAGCATGGAGGTAGAAAAGCCTAGGATGTCTATGGAGAATGAGAGCTAGTCCAGTTTAGAAGAAATAGAGCAATACCTTGCATACTGCAGGAACTTGACTCATCTTTATTGAACTGGATTGTGTCAGAGGAAAGTAGGAGATGAATGGAAGAGGAGACTGAGACTAGATTGTGGAGAGTCTTGAAAGCTCAAGAGAAGGAGTTTGGAATTTATCTGTGAGCAGTGGGTAGCCACTGAAGGTTTTAGAGCAGGAGAGTAATTTTTAATTCACGTTCCACTTTAAGAAAATGACTCTGGCAGCATGTGGGGTATAGATGGGAGGGAGAGAAATGAGAATGATTGAAAATGGTCAGGAATCCCCTAAGCATAAATGAGGAGGGCCTGAACGAGGGTAGCATCTGTGGAAATGGAGGGAAGGAAAATTATTCTAGGTTTAGCAGTTGTGAGCATGCAGTTGGAAAAGCAAAGGGTCTATCCTCACCCCCCTCCCATTTCCCTCCTCATCAACAAAATGCTGGTAGCAAGTTTAGGACCCTGGAGGTCTTATTTTCCTTAAACTGATGATTTTCTTGACTGGGTTGATCCTGGAGTAGGAAAGGAGGCTGGAAGGCTTCTGTGTCCAGAAATAGCTTCTCCCCAGGCCTAATCCTGCCTGAAATTCTTCAGTAGATCTTATGGCTGAAAGGAAACTTACAGATGAAGAAACTGACACCTAGAGAATTGGAGTGACCCATATTTCTTGAGGTTGAGCCAAGACCTAACTAGGCTTTGGAATTGGGGGCAGGGCCTTAAAGGAAGCTCCTTGGCCTTGTTCTTTTATTCCTTTCTCCTTGCCTATTGGCACCCTTCTCCCACCCCCACCCCACCATGACCTGCCTAAGAAGACCTTGAAAGAGGGGATGTTTCTCTAGTCTAACTTGCCTGGGTCTGGGGCCTTCTGCCAGCCAGCTAAATGTGAGAACCTCCCTGGGAGCCTGGGGGAGGCAGGGCTGACTGGGTCTGGTCCCTCTTGCTTGACGTGGGGGTGGGAGGGAGGAAATCAGGGAAGGCCCCTGGCTCATAAAGTGGCTTTTGGAAAGAGAACACTCCAACAGAACACAGTGGCACTTGTTGAAATTTCCACTTCGTTGCCTGGCTGTCAAGAGCTGGTGACCTTTCCCCACCGTGGTCTTGGCCAATCTAGAGGGCGTCCTCTCTTACACTGTAATGGATAAATCCTTGGCCTCCAGAGACCTTAAAGGCCCGAGCAATCCTCAAGAACACTGAAGGGCTCCATGAATGTCCACAGATTTCCCTGTGGTTAAGAAAACCAAAAACATGTTTCTTATTCCAGGATCTCGGTGTTTTCTAGCCAAAGTTTTGTTTTTCATTAGTAATGACCCCTTCTCATCAGCAGCATTATTCCCATTTTACAGATGGAAACCAAGAGGAATAGAAAGGGGAAGAGTCCTGCATGAGATCACAATGAAAGTCAGGGAAACATTTATCTCTAGTAAATGTCATTTTTTTAACATTTTATTTCGGCTTTTTAATCTTTTAGATCCCTGGAACTTCTCATTCTGTCACTTAACTGATTAGTTACACTCCCAGCTTTGTGTCATTTGCACATATGATGAAGGAATTTTCTCTATGTTCATCTAAATCACTGACATTGCACCTATGTATATCCTATGTATCCTATGCACCTATATATCCCCTCACACATGAGAGCTCCCCCAAAAAGCTTCCCAAGGGTCAAGATACTCCAGAGGTCCATAACCATCCCAAAACATAGCCCTGCAACACCCACTGATGTGTTTGCTTCTTCTAGTCTTCCAAAGAATGAAATTAGTTCAAGGCAAAGGCATTTAATGAAATCATATAATAAGGAGCTATAGAGCACCTCCACCCCTATAAACTTAGGGCGTACCCTCTCATAAATTTATTCACCATCAGTGGGAAGAGCAGACATATATGAAGTGCTGTTTGAGGCACACATGTAGGGAGTACTTGCGGCCAGTGCCTCCTTACCAAGGGTTGACAGATGCTGCAGGATTGCCAGGAGCTTCTGACCTTCCTCCCCTGGGCCTGATCCCCAATGGACTCCAAGCCTCTGCTACTTCCAAACTCCCTTTGCTGGGCTATTCTCAATGCTGCTCTTTGGTTAGCCTCAGCGGTCATCCGCTGCTGAGGGATACCCTTGGCCCATTAGAGAGGTTGACTTTTTTTTTTTAAACTTATTAAAGTTAAGCTTTAGCTCCTTTAGGGAGACAGGCCATACTCCACAGGGTGTATTGGAAGACTGAATCTATTCATTATGAGATTTGGAATCAACATTAGGTTATAAATATAAGATTTTATTTAGGAAGGTTATATTGCCCAAAGTCACATCACGAATAAGCAAGAGAGCTGAATCCTGAGTTTAGGATTCATCATTATTATGCCACATTGTCTCTTATATACTTAAAAAAATTATTGTGTAGATATATTTTGTTTTTATATCACCTACATTTCCTTTCCCCTCTTTCTCCCACCGAGCAATCCCTTGTAACAAGTATTTAAAAGAGGGGAGAAAGAGTCCAGTAAAACTAACCTACATACCCCAAATCTGACAACCTATACAACATTCCACACCAGTGGTTGCTCACCTCTGCCAAGAAGTTTACAGGGCAGAGGAGAGGGTAGAATGGTTTTTCATATCTCTTCTTTTGGGGTCACTATAATTTCATGGCATTCAAGTTCTGTTGTGTTCTTGTTGATCTTTCCATTTCCATGGTTGAAGTCACTGTGTATTCGTTTTCTGCTGACTTCACTTTACATCCATTCATAAAAGTCTTCCCATACTTCTCATATTCACCATATTTAGTATTTCTTACAGCATTGTAATATCTGATTACATTCATGTGCCAGAATTTGTTTGGCCATTCCCCAGCCAATAGAATCTACTTTATTTCTAGTTCTTTGCTCTTATAAAAAGTGCTACTATACAATTTAGAACCATGCCCAAAGGGTGCAATACCCCTTGGCCCAGCACAAAGAGATCATAACAATGGAAAAAGACCCACATGTACAAAAATATGTATAGTAGCTCTTTTGTGGTGGCCAAGAACTGGAAATTGTGATGGGATGCCCATCAACTGGGGAATGGCTGAACAAGTTGTGGTATATGAATGTAATGGAATACTATTGTGCTATGAGAAATGATGAGCAGGTGGACATATATGAAAGACTTATATGAACTGATGAATAGTGAAATGAGCAGAAGCAAGAGAACATGGTACACAGTAACAGCCACACTGTGCAATGACCAACTTTGATAGACTTAGCTCTTCTCTGCAATGCAAGGATCGAAGACAACTCCAAAAGACTCATGATGGAAAATGCTATCCACATCCAGAGAAAGAACTCTGGAGTCCAAATATGAATCAAAGCATACTATTTTTTGGGGGGGGGTTGTTTTTGTTTTTTCTTTCCCATTCATTCTAATTCTTTTTTATAACATGAATAATGTGAAAATATATTTAATAAGAATATAAGTGTAGGGCCTTTATCAGATTACATGCTGTCTAGGGGAGGGAGGAGGGAAGGGAGGCAGAGAAAATTTAAAACTCAAAAGGTTATAGAAGTGAATGTTGAAAACTAAAATGAAATTAATTTTTAAGAAGTGCTGTTATAAATATTTTGATATGGGATGTTTCTTTTTTCATGACATTGTTGGGGCTATATAATGTGACTGAGATCTCTGGGTCAAAGGGAATGGACATTTTGGTAACTTCCTTAGTACAATTCCTAATTATAGTTCCAGAATAGTTGGACCAAGTCATATCTCTACCAGTGATATATCAGGGTTCCTGTCTTTCCATAAGCCCTCCAACATTGGCTAGTCTCATCTTTTGTCATTTTTGCCAATTTGCTGAGTATGAGTTAAAACTTTATAGTTATTTTGATTTGCATTTCTGTTGTTATTAGTGATTTGGAGTAACCTTTTATATGGTTGTTAATAGTTTGCAATTTTTCCATTGAAAACTATGCATCCTATATTCATTCAATGTTTACCCCTTTGAGAAAGAAAGGGGATTCATCTAAATCCCTAGAGCTGGAGAAATTCAGGTGCAGGAAAGTTAAGTGATTCATCCAAAGTCACAAAGCAGGGCACATGCTCAAACTCATTCTCCTGCCCATCAAGACCCTTATCATTTCAGCTGCCCAATCCAGGAACCCCAAAGATGTATCTGTCAGCAAAGAGCAACCTTGGTTCTGGTAGGTTAGCATGTTGTTAACAGGCTGTCTTGGGTTTCAGGATTTCCATGAGGCAATATTAAAAGCCCTGAGTGAAGAAACAGAGGACAATGAAGAGTCACTAGCCAGAATCGAGCTGCGACAAGGCTTGAGTGAGCTTCCAGCCATCTATGAACTGCACCAAGAAATCCTGGGGGAACTAGAAGAGAGAATATTAAACTGGTGAGTGGCCTCCCTTGACCCCAGTCTTCTTTTCTAATGCTCATGTTTTTTAATTATAATGATTACACACACACACACACACACACACACACACAGAGTACTCTACAAATAGCTTCCCTTATAAGAACTATGGAATATAAGTAATACAAAGGTCATTAACCCCATTTTCCAGAGGAGGAAACAGATTCAAGGACAAATGAAATGAATTGCACAGTCAAATGGCCACAAATTGGCAGAGCCTGGATTTAAACCTAGGTCTTCCAACTTGCAGCCCCTGATCTTTCTAATATGTCATATACCATATATCCTATGATAAGATGGTGCATGGAGTGACAGAGCTCTGCTAAGCTAGGATACAAAGCAGAACTATTAGAGCAAGACCCTACAGGCTTCAAAGGGTTCAGAGCTGGAAGATAGATATCTTGGGCCCATCTACTGCTGAAGCAAAGATCCTCTAGTTCTAACCCCTTCTTTTTACAGTTGAGGAAAGAGTTGAGTCCATCCCTGGAGGAGGAAGGGGAAGACAAAAAAGCCATAGCGTTGGCAACAATAATAATACTAAATTACAAGAGAGTTACCTTTAAAGAGCCTAGATTTCATGATCAATGCAACTGACATGAGAAACTGTTGGAAACTGTAATGCATCATGGCACACTGAAAAAATTTAGTACCTACTGAATACCTATCAAAAATTATATATCTCCTAATGGCTAGAATTATATATCAGAAGTTCATTCTCTTTCATGGAGTAACAGATTACAAATTCCCATACCACAAATGCCAATTATTTTACTGTTATGGAAATGCTTGTGTTGTTCCTTGAATTGAAAATAAAAAATAAATTTAAAAGAATTATCCCTGAGAACTCAGTACCTGCTACTGGAAGTGGACCATTATCATAGACCAGACTTTTGCCCCAATTGCCCAGCTATAACACTGATCCATGAAAACTTAAGAACACTGTTTTATGTCACTAAATTCTAATAATCTCCAGGGTAAAAAAAAAACCCAGCTTTTAAAAAAAAAATTGAGAACTAGCGAAAGAAATAAAAATCATGTGAAAACAGAGCAAGAGACTTATCATTCACACCATTTTGTTTGTTACTGGAGTAGTACCAAGGATACTTGCAGTAAGCTGACAGAAGATGAATTTATATCCTAGTATTTTCTACACCTACAAAAAAGCCATTACTTTTATCCATGTACGTGACAGTCCACATATCATTAAATATAAAAGAATAATTATAGATATAAGTATAAATATATTTATGTATTATATGTAAAAATATATATAAATATTAAAATATAAATGAATAATTACATATTTTTGTATTATATGTAAATAAATATATAAATATAAAAGAGTAATAGTAGGAGAATGACTTGTTCTAGGACTGCATCTATTGGATACCATCCCCCAAAATGAGAATGAGATGATGATAATAGTAATTGCTAACATCTACATGATGCTTTAAAGTGTACAATATGCTTTATGTACATTATTTTATCTGATTAAAGCCTGATTAAAAATCTGATTTTATCTCATTAAAGCCAGTAAATTGAAGCTTAGTTACCCACAAAAGGCAGGAAACCTTCCACAGGACAAAGGTGGGGTGACTGGAAATCAGATGATATATTACAGAGGGTTTTGCTGGTAATTCTTAAACCATTTACTCACATTCTCCCCTACTCCCATCTTCCTCACATGGCTTCAGGGAGGAGCAGCCAAAGGTGGCTGACATTTTCCTCACCCGGGCACCAAAATTCGACCACCATGTGGCTTATATAATGAAGTTTGATAAGAATTTGGCTCTACTCAATGGAAACTGTATCAAGTCTTCTCAACTGGCCACCACCCTCCGGGATTTTGAGGTAAAGGCCCTCCCTTTCTCACCTCCACCTCTCCAACTTCTGTATCTTTATTATTATTATTTCTAGTAATAACTCATATTTCTATTGTGTTTAAAGTCAACAAAGCACTTTCCTTACAAATAACCCTACAAAGTAGGTCATACAAGCAGTGATATCTCCATTTTATAGATGAGCAAACTGAGGCTTAGAAAAGTACCTCACCCATAGTCATAAAACTAATAAATGTTAGAGCCAAGATTTGAACCCATATCTCCTGATTTCAGGTCTTGTGTTCTTTCCCCTAAGTCCTGCACGTTGCCAAGTCCCTTCTGATATCTTCTTGCTGGATGTTCCATCTGAACTCAGAAGGGGAAGGAGCTATTGATTTAAGAATGAGGAAGGATAAGGATAAGTTACTGACTTTTTTTCTCCTTATCCTTCCTTTGCCCTCTGCCCTCTCCAGTTTGACAGGGCTGACAGATCGTGGATTATCATCATGGCATCACAGATTTAGAGCTGGAACAGACCATAGATGTCACAGAGTCCAACCTTCTCATTTCTCAGATGAAGGAAACCGAGGCCCAGGGCCACACAGGGCAGGATTTGAACCCAGGACTTCTTGACTCCAAATCTAATGCTCTAGTCACTATACCACAAAACAGACATGAAGCCACAAGCCAGAAAATAAATATTAATGAACACTGTGCCAACTGTGTGCATAAAGTAGTGACTGGAACTTTGAAGGCTTAGTCAGGGCAAGTTCCCTAAAGGGGCTAAGCTTAGAGCCAGATTCTAAAAGAGACTCTGCTGAAAGCTCTCACCATGTCATGGAAGTAACTCTGGGCTCTCAGAGCCTCTCCCATAAGTCCTGATGAGTTGGAAAGATTTTGGAGCTCATCACTAGGTCACTCACAGGAAAAAAGTGGGGGAATTGCTTGGCCACAGAAACTCTCTAAGACCATCAACTCAGCTTTAGAAAGACTGGGACCTGCTTCTCTGATGAAATCACAGGCACTCAAAGTGGGTTAGGATTGGGAGGGATGTAGATCTGGAGTAAGGAGGTACAGGTAGGGCTTCAGCATGGAATCCATGGAACCAGAGACCATTGGCAAACCCTTCATTCAGAAGTCACCAGAGATTGACCAGAGTGTATCTCCTCTTTTCTCTTTGTGACCAGCAGACTCTTCAAAGTGGTGGCCAGGGTGTGAAGCATCAGCTCCTGAAGGTGGTAGAACACATCTTCCAGTATCAAGTGCTCCTCACAGGTGAGCCTGGGGAAGTCACCAAGGACATGGGCATAGCAGGCCAGGATGAGCAGAGGACATATCAGGGCAGCTGTGCAGGCTGGGAGGGGGCACTGTGGATAGGGGAAGGTCGACTTTGGCATTGGGAGTAGCTTTCCATAGATCCCTGTGAAATAGGAAGTCCAGCAGTAGAGCAGCAAACTTAATTGGTTTGTATTCAAGGGTGACCATGATGATAGCTAACATTTATGTACTGCTTTAAGGTTTGCAGAGTTATGTGTGTGTGTGTGTGTATAATATATACATGTATTTATATATGCACATATTATATATGTACACATAATTTTACATATACATATTCCCTATATTATACATGCATCTATTATGTATTTCATATATTATAATGCATCTATTATACAGTTCATATATATTATGCAGGTTATATTATTATGCTATATTATTCATATTATATATTTATAAAACCCCACTTGCCCTCATAACAACACTTTACAGTAGTTGCTTTTATAATCTTCATTTTATCAAAGGGAACCTAAGACTTACTGAAGTTAAACAGTTGCTTAGTAAACAAGTACCTTGGACAGGTTTCAAACTTCAGCTCTTCTTGGTTCTAAGTCTAGCATTCTGCCTTCCACCCCAGAACTTTCAAGCTTACTCCCCTTTTCCCATCTTCACCCATAAAATTCTTGCGTTCTACCAAACCAGATTAAAATGTAACTGGAAAATGTTTAGCGAAATAAATTAAAATACAACATAGGTAACATCCATTTGTGGTTTTCTAAGACAATATGGGGCCCATTTCTACTGGAGTCTGTCAGCACTGTACCACACCACCTAGCTGTAAAATGATACTTCTCTCATGCCATAAGTTCCATGGAGCTCTCTGTCTGACATTTATCTAGAAATGGCTTCAGCAGGGAAGAAAGAAATTGTCCTGAGACTGAACAAGGGAGGGGAGTTGGCTAATCCCATCTGAGATCACTGAGAGGAGCTCAGGGAGCATGTGAGGGGAAAGGAGGATCCAGGATAGGAGATCTGTCCTACCTTTGCTCTGACCCCACCAGTAAGCTATTAGGAGGATAGCAGAGGCTGGTTTAAGGATCCATTGCCAGTTTTCTGTCTGTGCTCCTGACTAGAGCTGAGAGGAAGAGGAGGAGTTGAGAATATTGTGAGACTGGACTTTGCCCCTGAACTCCAGAAAAAAGTCTGTCACTCAACATCATGGCGGATTTTGGACTGTATTACTGGGTACATGAAAATTACAATCAATGCCAGATGAAATTTAATTCTAGGTCTACACTCTGTTGACTAATATGTTCCACTGGAAAAAAAAAGGAAATTCCATTTCACATTTATCTATGAACATGAGTTATTACATAGCACTTTAGGATTTATAAAGTCCTATCCCCACAACAACCTTATGAGATAGGTAGGATGGATAAGTATTATTTTCCCCACATTACAGATGGTAAAATTGAAGCCCAATCCTCAGAGGAGTAAACTATTTTATCCATGGTCACACAAGTAATTAATGGCAGACCTTGGGCCTAAGCTCTAGCATTTTTCCCTGCATCACAAGCCAGAAACCAGGGCTGATTCATGATCAGAAATAGCCATCAAGAATAAAACTAAAATCCAAATTCAACGAAACTGAGACATTCCTTGGGAAAGCCCCAAATGGAAGCCATTCTGAAAATATCAAGGGCACAGATATTTTCATCTTGACTCTTTCTGTGCACACGGCAGCTATTCAATGACTATTGTCTTCAGATGATGAGATCAGCAAAAGGAATGACTGGGGATGATGGGGATGATGGTGAATGTGATGGGGATGCTGGGGAGTGTAATAAAAGGGATGGTCATGAAAGTAATATGGATGAGGGTGAGCACCATAGAAATGGTGATGATGGGACTGGGAATGATGATAGCGAGCAAAAATGATGATGGAAGTCATGGTGATGATGGGTTTGATAGCGTGATAGTGATGGTGATAAGTGTGATAATGGAGGGATGATGGTGACAATGAAGATGATGAGCATCATAGAAATTATGATGATGGTAACGGTGATGTTGATGACAGTAAATGTGATAAGTATGATAGTGGAGTGATAATAGGGATGGTGATAGTTCTGATGGTGTTGGCGACAGTGATGGGGATAACATGGTTGAGGGTGGTGAGAATGGTCACCATTATAGTCATAGTGATGGCGAGAATGAACAGAATGATTTTGACACTGGTGGTTATGGGGAGGACAATGATAATAATAATGCCTCATATATATCATGTTGAATGGCTCATCGAGTGTTTTTGCTACTGCTGACCATGGTGATGACAGTATTCATGATGATGATCATGGTAATGATGAAATAAAATGACAGAGATGATGGGGTGAGGCAGGGCAGGGAAGGGAGAGGAGGCCACGCTCTGGCAATGATGATCAGGAACGTAATGCTGGTGGATTAAGAATGGTGTCAGTCATCTGATGGTAGTGCTAGCAGTGATGAGGGTACTGATGATGGTGCTGGAGGTCTATGCTAATTCTTTAGGCTAATAAAAATGGGAAGGCTGGATACTCCATTCACACTAAACTTTACTTACTTTCTTATCAGAGCACACATCTGTGATCCCTCACTCTTCCCTCCCTACCCCCAGCAGAATATGGAATCCTTGAGGCAGAAGCTGCTTCATTTTTATCTTGTATTCCTATCATAATTCTTTATATAGAGTAAACAGTACATTCTTCTTGAACTAAACTGAATTCTATCCTTGAGTTGGAAAAATTCAATTGCCTCTGAATCTCTGCTTTGAGTAAGAATATAGGGTTGCTGACCCTGGGATTGGGGGATTGAGCTCTCCTGGGAAATATATTTATCTTTTGGTTCTTATTCTTCCAACAGATTATTTGAATAACCTTTGTCCAGACTCAGCAGAGTATGAAAATACCCAAGGTAAGTAGAAGAGAGATGGAAACTATACTCTTCGTTCAGGTTGGAACGAGATCAAAGCTTCTTCTCCCCAGGTTGATTTAGTTAACTTGACATTCCCTCCTGGCATGGGCTGAGCTTTTGCCAATTGCAGTGTATCCTCCTTGACAAAACACTGGGAACCCATGAAATCACTAGCTTCTGGTGCCGAAATTATTCCTTACAAGTTTAGGGCTTTGCTGTCCCAGGGGTCTGAGCTGATTTTAGGCAATTGTGTGAAATCTGGAAATTCCCAAGTGTGGTGAGATTGAGATAATTTCCAAGCCTAAAAAAGATCTTGGTCAAGGTTTGGGAAGGAGGCAGTCTTGAATCTGTAAAGCTCTATCCAAGAAAAATAGACAATTTTCCTCCTCTTCCATGGAAGCTTCTAGCACATGTCTTTGGCACGATCTATTCATCTGGTGATCTCATCATCTTCTCCCCCTGGGTTGCAAACCTCACAGGTTAAGGTGATGTTAGAGATAAGCTGGACTCGGAAATCTCCTTGAATAGATAGGGAGCTTTCTGAGAGCAGAGGGCACTTCTCTGGCATTCTCTCTGCATGGGACCTTCCTGGGGCCACACATTCCAGTTTTTCTGAGCCAGAGAATGCTATCATGCTCATTCAAAAAGAGCTTACTAAGCACCTTCCATGCCCTAAGCACCGGGCATTGAGGGAATTACAAAAGGAGATATCTTTCCTTCTCTCAAGGACCACTTTAGGAGTAGAGACCAGGCATCCTTTTGAGAAGGTTTAAAGACTATGAAAGGAAGGGTGCACCATATGTGGAATATACAGAAAATGAGATAGAAGGAAAGTGAGGTGAAAATGTTTGGAGTAGTTGAGGAAGGCTTCAGGGTAAGCCTTGAAAAAAGTTCAAAATATACTCCTTTACTGGTCCTCCAAGAGTTTGTGTCTGTCTCAGCTTTTTCTCATTGAATCTTTGAGACTCTAGGAAGCCAGACCAAGCCCAGAGCTTGATTCCTACGAAGGGTTTCAGGCATGCAGGTACTCCATGGCCAAACCCAAGAGGGTTTGATGTAGGCCTGGGGGCAAGGGGGGGCACCAAGTAGTAACAACAGAAGAATCAGAGAAGAAACCAAAACAGGGCTGGTCAACTAGCATTTATTAAACCCCTGATATGTGCCAGACACGATGCTAAGAATACAAAGGATACTGGGAATGCAAAGAAAAGCAAAAGTTAGTCCCTGGCTTCAAGTTGCTTAGACTGTAATGGACTCAGCTGGAACAGTCCTGTTCCAAGGCAGAGACTTTGAGAGCTATTTTCATTTTCTGTGGGCAGAAAGGAGGCAGAGTAATTACCCTGGGCTTGCTTGGTCAATAGAGGGTCATAACATAGAAGCTGCCCCCCCTTCCAGCCCAGATAACCCACTTTCTTCTCCATTTCATTCCCAGATGCCTTGGCCCTCATCTCCAAAGTCACTGATAGAGCTAATGACAGCATGGAACAAGGGGTAAGTCTTGGATGTCCCTGTCCATCCTCCTGGCAAAGTCTCTCTTTCAAAACGAGGTTGTGTAATGGTCCCAGAAGCTTGGTGGGGCCAAGGAATTCCTCTTTGGAGGCTGAGAGAAAAGCTTTGGGGCCTTCTATCTATCCCCTTCTGGCAGAGAAACAGGTTGAGTAGGTGTTTGCTTCAGATGAAGCAGTCAGTCAACCAACAGATTTTCAGTGAAGACAGCTATGGCAAGGCACTGGCCTGAATGGTCAGGCTCATAGAGAGGTATAAAATGTATAGGTATATATAAAATATATAATGCAGAGTTATAAAATTTCATCAAAATCCTCTCAAAGAACTTTTACTAAATAATTAACATTTTTGTGATGCTTTAGTGTTTACAAAATATTTTCACATATAGTATCTCATTTGATCCCTACAATAACCCCATAAGGGAAGAGCTGTTATTAATCACATTTTACAGATGAGGCAACTGAGGCTGAGACTGGTTAAAATGACCAATCCAGGGTCACAGAGTTAAAAAATATCTGAGGAAGAATTAGAATTCAACTCAACTCAAGTGTACTTTCCATTATATCATACTTCATTTCATTCAAAAGAATCAGTATTCTAAAAGATATGAATCTGAGAATAAAATCTGGTTTTCCTAGACCCTAGTTGTCTGACCTAATGTATCAACACACTCAGCTGCAGGAGGGAACTTTGTCCTTGTTGAATAAGGGAAGCAGGGAGAGAAGTCTATGGATTTCCTGGGTCCCCTCAAAGGCTTGGGTTAGCTGGCTCTCTTCATCCTCCCATGAACATCACTGTCCTGCTCCCCTGACCACAAAGCCATCAGGAGAGCACGCAGCCTCGCCATATGTCCCAAAGCTAGAGTTTCTCTTCCTGCTGAGTGATTAGCTGGGCCTGTGGCACCGTATGATTTCTCCAAGTTTAGTCCACACTGTCTTGCCCCGAGCAGCAGTCAAGAGTGCCAGATCCAGCCAAAGCCATAGCCCAAACTCCCCTGGATGAAGGCACAAGGAGTTGGATATTCCCAGCCCTCCTCAGAGCAGCAAACTCCCAGCAACTGCAAACATTTGTGGAACAGATGGGATGCCTCCCATCATTCCCACTGAGCCTGAGGTTGGCACTACCTCTGAGATCCTTCTGGATTTTCCCCATTAAGAATCGAGGCCAAGGGGACCACCTCCCTCCCATGCATGAGGGCAAGGATGCCAGCCAGCGCCCCCAGAAGAGGTACCCAAGCAGCCAGCGGCTAAAACGACTCTCTCCTGGCACTGACCCTGGCTGATATTTGAAGTTTCTCTAGGAAACAAAAGCTTCCCGTTGTCCTCCAGGCCAGCTGTGCACAGCTGGGAAGTCCCTCTTCCCCTCCCTGGCCCCAGCTCTCAAAGATGAACGGTTTCTCCACCCCAGCCCTCTCTTTGATCTGTCAGCAAATCTGCCTAGTGAGATGGGCCAGGTTTGGCAGATCCTGTTAAACCACTTGTCTCAGAGGCTACGGGCTGACGTGTCTGAAAGGTCTTTGGGCCTCATGGGCAACACCACAGGAGGCTTCTGAGAGGTCACCTGACCAGCTGGGAAGTTTGAGTTCTGGGACTTTGGGATCCTCTTCCTCATTCTCTTCCTGCCACTGAAACTACAGCTTCCTCAAGCCACTTGTCAAATCACAGCCTTAGAATGCCTCAGCCAGCAGGGACCTTCAAGGTCCACTTACTCTTAACTCTCCCATTTCATAAAAATAATAATAAGTAATGGCTAACATTTATATATCATCTCATTGAATCTTTACAACACCCCTGAGAGGAAGATGTTATTATGATCCCTATTTTACAGGTAAGGAAACTGAGGCAAAGAGAGGTTAAGTGACTTGCCTTGGAGGCCAAATTCAAACTTGGGCCTTCTCGACTCCAGGCCCAGCACTCTATCCACTGAGCCACCCAGCTGCCTCTTAGATAAGGAAACTGAGTCTTAGAGAAGGGGAAATGACCTGCCCAAAGTTACACAGCAAAGGCAGGATTTGATCCAGGTCCCTCTTGCCCCAAAGTATTATGCTTTTAAAACTGCACTGCCTCTCTGAAGCCTCCTCTCATTTCCAGATCATTTCTCACATTTCAAAGAGCTTCTACAATTGTCTTCTTTCTTCTCACCATTCAGTGATATTTTGGATGCTCAGACCTTTATCGCCAGCCTTTTCCCTTTAGGCTTGAGCCAGATATAGCCAGTCCTCTTGGAACCACCATTCCCCTCAGTCGATGTATGTATGGAGCTGCTGAGCAGCAGGGTTCTCCAGGGAGATAGTTCTGTTTACTAGAGTGTGATCTCCTAAAGAGCAGAAATCAGCTCATCTATTCTATTAGGAGAGATAGTAAAAGAAACATTAATTGTTCACTGGACTAGATAGAGGCAGTTTGGTCTAATGGATAGAGTGCCAGACTCAGAGTCAGGAAAACCTGGGTTTGAATCTCATCTCATCTAGTTCCTTATAATGTGAAGTTAATGTGAGTCACAGTCTCTGGGCCTCAGTTTCCTCATCTGTAAAATGAGGGGAGACTTGATCAGACTTGGTAACTTCGAAGATCCCTTCCATCTCTAAATTTATACCCCTATTGGGTTATATTGGATTGTTGAATGGAGTTGTTTGGAAAGACTGCCAGAGGGGTTCCAAGATTTGGATTCCAGTCCCGACTCTGGCACTAACACACCATTTACCCACAAGCTTGATTTACCTTCTCTGTGAAATGGAAACACATTGACAGATGTGATCGTAGAATGTAGAGCTATAAGAGATGTTAGAGTTTATTTTGTCCAGTCCTCAATTTTACAGATGAGAAAATTGAGGTCCACACTAATAGGAGGCAGGATTTGAACATGGGTCCTTTAATTCCAGAATATCTATCTTTCTACTACATCACATTGTCTTCCCAGGGTTCAAGTATCTGTTCTGCCATTTACATCCCTCATGATGTTCACCTCTCTGGGACGAAGTTTCTTCATCTCTAAAATCAAGAGGTTCCCCTAGGTGATTTCTAAGATTCCTTCTAATTCTAAAGACATGATGCTATGATCCAAAAAATTTTATGCCTGTGTGGCCTTGGAAAAGTCCAAAAGTTGCTTTACCTCCATTCTAGTTTTCTCATCTCTGAGGCTGCATTCCTTTCTTTCTTTCTGCAAAGCAAATGGGGCTAAGTGACTTGCCCAGGGTCACACAGCTAGTATCAAGCGTCTAAGAGTAGATTCAAACTCTGGTCCTCCTAACTCCAGGGCCAGTGCTCTGTTGACTGCACCATCTATAGCTGACTTGCTATTTTCCTTGAAGGTTTATCCTGAGGATTAAAAAGATAATGTATATTAGAGCAATAAATGCCATCTAGTATTATTCTCCTGACAGGCCAGAGCAAAGGTCACTCAGGATAACCATAGAGGGTTTGCTTCTGGGTGCTCACATGGGGTAGGAAGGCCCAGCTATAGTTCTGGACTAGGGCAGAGGCAGAGGTCTGCTGATGGTCTGGCCACTGCTGATATCAGCCTTGAGTAAAAACCTAAATCTTCCCAGCTGTCCTGGGGGCTCATTTATTAACCTTGAGTTATCATCCAGACGGGACAGCTGGTTTTTTGCCAGCATATCCAGCCTCCTTATGGCCTCATCCATCATGTTATAGGAATTCCTTCAGATGAAAAGACCTACATTGTCTTCTCCCCCCACACCCCCCGCTTTCCTCCCTCCCTCTATTCTTCCATTTTGGTTTCTGTTTAACCTGGGAGGCCCAGTATATTGGAGACACTAACACTAAGTCAGTATTAGAAGGAAGGATTCTGAAAAAAAGAAGAAAGGATCATGGAGTAGAAGTCAGGAGACAGGTTCAAGCCCTATCTCTATCAGGGACTTCATTTTAGGAAAGTCTCTTCTCAGTCTGAAGCTCAGATATCTTCCTTGAGGTGGGAGAAGAAAAGGAGGGCATTGAACTTTGTGCTTTTTAAGTCCAGCACTTTACCCTCTACACCCACCTAGCTACCTTTGGCACTGAACTAGATAAACTCAGAGGTCTCATTCAATACAATTCTGTTCATCTCTTTAAGCTTGCTGGATTTATTTGTATGTTTACATACACACGCACACTACACATATTCACCCATGCTCCCTATTTCTTCCTCCATCCACTCACATTTGTCAGCAGTAGGTCTCACTCTGAAGACTTGGTCAGGTCCCTCCAATAACTCAGTCAATCAACAGACATCTATTAAGTGCCAGATAATTGTGCTGAGCGATGGAGATTTCATACAAAGAATGAAATAATCCATACTCTAAAGGCACACATCTTCTAATTCATGTAATAAAGGGGCTTGAAGGAGGTAGTAAACAGTACTTAACCACTGCTTATACCTGTGGGGCCGCTCAGCCCAAACCTTTAATAGTTTCTTCCAAGAAGAAAGTTTATGTTCCTGATTGCAATGTCCAGGCTGCAGTGTTTGCCTTTCTCAGTAGATGAGGTAGTATGGCTTAGTGGGTAGAGCAGTGAAGTGACAGTCAGGAGAGGCATCATGGTACAGTGAAGAGCATAGTTGGTGGCCCTGGGTTTGAATCCTCCTCTGGTTCTTTGTCCTTGTGTGATCTTTGACAAATGCATTCACCTCTCTAAGCCTCAGTTTCCTTATCTGTAAAATGAGGCAGTTGCACTAGATAACCTCTGACATTTTTAGCTGCAGGAGCCTAAGAACTGGCTTTGAATCCTACTTTAGACTACTTCTAGCTGATTGACTTTGAACAAAGTTGCTCTGAGTCTCATTCCTCTCACTTGTAAAAGAAGTAACAGCAGCACCCATCTCAGAGGGTTACTCTGAGTGGCAAATGAGGTCTAACATGCTGTGTACAGCACTTTGTAAATCAGGGTGTCCCAAATGTCTTGGTGTGGTTTTAAGCATTAATAACTTTAGAACTATACATGCTACAAACTTACCAAAAAATGAAAGGTTAATTATTTAAATTTTACATATTGGTATGTAATTCAGTCTAACTTTTTGTGCTATATGCTATGCTAGTCAATTCTCAAACTTTGCTAAAACTTTCATTGCCTACTGCTCATTGCCTGAAAGGATTGCATTCAGATCTTAACATTAAGATCATCCAAAGAGTGAAGTTTTTATTGTTGTGATGTGACCTCACAAGAAAAGGTCTACAAGCGGACCTCCTCTCCCAAGCCACTGATCTGGGAAACTGTCACCCAGAAGCTGTCCCACATACAACATGGCTGTGTCTTATGAAAAAATGAAGTCTGTTATTCAAAATCTTCATAACCAAATGAGTGTAAAAGAAATTTAAATACTCAAACTTTCAAATGATAAGGTTTTTTTGTAAGTTAGTAACATTTATACTCCTAGTTATTAAAGTTCATAACCACACTAAGACTTTTGGGACACACTTTATAAAGCTCAGCTATTTTTATGTGTATGTGTGAGTGTGACAGAAGGGGAGTGAGACAGATAGAGACTGAGAGAGTTGGGAAAGATAAATAGAGACAAAGACAGGGAAGGAAGAAAGAGAGAGAAGACGAGAGGTACGTGTGTGTGCGTGCATGTGTCTATGTGTCTGTCTGTGTGTTTGTGTGTGTGTGTGTGTATGCCACCTTCATTTGCAGCTGTCTCCACACTATGCATCCCATCTACTTCCCCTGATGTTACCTTTTTCATTCATCTACCCTGAAATGTCCCCCATTTTCTACTCCCCTCAGTAAGGCAAAGTAGACACAATGGTGTAGTACAAAAGATCACTGAATTTGGAGTCAGAAACCCTCAGTTCATCATCCCGTTATGCCACAAATACAAGTCATTTCTGAGCCTCAGTTTCTTATCTGTAAAAGGCTGCTGTGTGGATCAAATGAGAGAAGGGTTGTGAAAGGGCTCTGGAAAAAAGAAATTGCATTACAAACATAGGGAGTCCACTGAATTCTTCTGAGAGGCCTGGCTGCTATCACCTGTCTTCAGCAGCAGTGCATTTCCAGTAATGACATGACTGTCATCTTGGCACTTCTTGGAGAAGGACACCAATCCCCCAATTCATTCTGTGCTTATGTCACTGGGCCTAGGGCATCTGTGTCCTGTTAACCAAGCTCTTAAGCAGCTTCTTAAGTTATGGAATCCTTCTTCCCTTTATGTCAGCTTCCCAAGCAGGGGAGATTGGAAAAGTAGGGGCTAGGAGGAGCAGGGCTAGGGGGAACAGAATGGAAGAGAGAAGAAAAGAAATAGAATCCAGAATGTTTTATTGGTCAAAAGGAGGAGGAGAAAGCCCATGAGCTCACAGCTCTTGGGCTCTCTCCCTCCAGCCTCCTGGTTTACTTAAGATATTGGACTTGGCAGGGACCTTGTGGGAACCTATGCACTGTGTCACCTGGCACCATGTTTTATCACTGGGGCAGCTTTAAGCCAGTGGATCTTCCAATACTGGTGTGACTTTTCTTCTGTTTTACATTATAGTTTCTCACCCAACAATAATTCCATGCGCTTCTAAGAGGTTTTCTTCCTTTTTTCCACTATCAAATGTTGTCATACCTGTCTTACTGCTTAATGCCTCCAGATCCCCTCCTTCATCCCTCAGAACTTCTTAAACATGGTCACCTACCCTCTCTTCTCTCCTTTTCTTTCACAGAGACTAATGCTTTTACTTTTCCCTTTGTCTCACTCCCTCCTCCCTCTCCTAGGCAATTTTTTTTGATATGATGAACTCTGAGATGAGAAAACTCCCTCTACCAATGCAAGTTGGCATCTTCTTTACAATTTCTAGTCTTGGTGTTGCCTCAACATATAAATAAATTCATGGTAATTTGAAGAAAGGGTGAACACTAACAACCGGGGTGATCAATTACCAGGTTATGTCTATTTCCCCTCTATCTAATCTCTCATATGGATCCACTTTTCTTTCTTGTCATTAACACCAACCTCATTACTGATTCTCTGGAGTGTACAATAAACAGGCATTACTGCATCCACTCTCTCCATTCTAAAACACACACCCTTGAGACCACTTCTAAAACAATCTTTCTTTCTGAATTGATCTGGTTATTGTCATTCTTGTGGTAAAAAGTCTTCAGTGGCTCCCTACTACCTCACCTAATAAAGTTCATGCTTTCTCTGACATTCAAAGTCCTCATTAACTTAGCAGCACCCTTACCTTTCCAGCTATGTCTCATATATACCCTATACTCCATTTGAATTAGACTGTCCCCTAAATATGCCCTACACTTTCCCATCTCTAGCCTTTTCCCCAGATGATTTTTATATATGGAATGTCCTTTCTCCCACATAGGGTGATAAGTTAATATATTTAGAGCTGAAAGAGATCTTAGAAGTCAAGTTGGTCAACATTCATATTATAGAGAAAATACTGAAGCCCAGAGAGATTAAGTGATTGGTTAAGGTCACACAGGTACAAGACCTGGGATTTGTGAACCCAATCCTCTCACTCCAAACACAGTGTTCTTTCCACAAAACCTTGATTTCATTCTTTAAAGCCCAAATCTGATGTTTCCTTCAGGAAGCCTTCCTTGATCTCTCCTATTATTAATAATATTCTCCCTCACACCTCAAATCGTATTATTGTTTATATGTCTTTATTGTTCTTGCCACATGATATTGAGTTGCCTGTATTTTGTACTTTATTCCTCTACTGGACCATAAGCTTCTTGAGGGCAGGGGCTGTGTTTAATCTAACTTTGTATCTACCCTAGTGACTAACCCAGTATTTTACCTGCAGAGGGTATTTAGATTAATATGATTTAGAACTGAAAGATTTCGAGATAACTTAGTACAACTATTTCATTTTACAGGTAAGAAAACTGAGGGCCAGTGAGGCCACATGACCCACCAGAGGTCAAACAGGAAGCAAATAAGCAGCTTCTAATTCTCAACATTAGTAAATATTTGATGAATAAACGAATCTGTGGGTCTCTCTTTCCCTGTCTGTCTGTCTGTCTGTCTCTCTCATTCTCTCCCTTTCCCTATCTCTTTGTATCTTTCTCTATAGATATATGCATATCTATTCAGATAGCTATATCTTGATTCCTGTACATTTCTCTATGTTTCTACACCTACACCTTCTTAAGTTCCTTCTGTTTCTGTCTTCATCTCTGTACCCGTCTTTGCCTCTCTTTGTGTCGCTGTCTTTCTCTTTGTCTGCATATCTCCATCTCTAAATAGAGACTGATTTCCATGGCCTTTGCCCAGGAGGTTGGGTTTGAGACTTTTGGAAGATTGAACCAGGGAGCACAGAGGGCACCAAGGTCTCCATCCTGTGCCTACCCATCTGTCAAGCTCTTGCTACCCATATCTGAGTAGCCTCTCTATCCCACAGTCTATTTGGTGCGTTGGCCATTCAACAGCCGGGGAAGGTTGGCAGACTAGTAATCCAGGGCCTGATTTGGCCGTGCCTGGGGCGGGGGGAGAGGGGCAATTCATCATTCCCAAATACCCATGCCCTCCCCTTCCCCAACCCTTTTCCAACCGCCATACCTGTGGTCATACTGTTACTTCATGGAAAGGCCTTCTTGCTCCACTCCCATGTTTGCCTATGAAAATCCTATCAATCCTACCATTCTAATTCAAATAGTATCTCAGAGAAACCTCAGATTTCTTGTAGCTGAAAGTAATCTCGCTGCTTCTATGGACTCCTCTATCCGCAGAACTGTGTTTATAGTTCCCTCAGGTCATTAATTACCTCCTTAATTGTATTATGCTTAATTATGTACAAGTCTTATCCTCCCCAGACTGTGATCTCCACAAGGGCAGGGGTCATGTCTTAACCACCGCTTTCTCCCTAGCTGTGCCCAGAATACTTGTGCGTTCTCAATAAGTGTTGGTTGAATGCATATGTGAGTAAAAAAAAAAAGAAGAAATGGACAAATGAAAAAAATCAGGCTTCTCTTTTTCTTTCCCCTAATCTGTCTGACCCATTTTAATCCTCTACTCCTGTCTCGCCCTCAGGAAAACCTACAGAAGTTGGTCCACATCGAGCACAGCGTCAGAGGCCAGAACAACCTCCTCCAGCCAGGAAGGGTAAGTGCAGTGGGTGAGGCCCCTGATAAGGCCATTGTTTGGGGGCTGGTTTTATTTTGGATCATGGCAGGGTGAGACCTCAGCCCAGCCTGGCTACAGGTGGTGTTTACTGGTCCAGGCTGGGCTGGGCTCTGGGCCTGGGGAGGAGGGAGAGGCCAGGACCTCTTGTTCTACCTGGCCTGGGGCCAGAAGCTGAGGGCAAAGGGCTTGGGCTGGTAGTTTGCCTTATTCCCCAGGGTCAGGGCTGGTACCCATGGTCATGCGTCATATTTCCATAGGAAGAAGCATCCATGCTCTGTGAGCAGTTCTCCACTTTTAAAGGAGTAGATGTTTATTTTTGCCTCAGAGTTTGCAAGAGGCATCCCTCCTCTTGAGGAGGAGAAAATCAGCGGGCTTTAGCAGGGAAGAAGGGGAACATTTCCCCACCCCCACCACCCATCATGGAAGGTCCCTTGACTAAAAGAAAAAGAGGTCTCCTGAGAGCTACACATAAGTTTGAAAAATATGTTTTTTTGATTTATTTTTAAGAGAAAGAAATCCACCTGGTTTTAATATTATGAATAGTGAGCATAAAACTCTATTGACAAATAACCATAAACAATGTTATTTCCATATTATTGCCAATTAAGGAAAAGAAGCTGAGAGAGAAAATAAAAGATGGTGTCGGCAGGGTTATATTTGGAATGAATATTTATTCTTTTTCTGAGCCTTTTTCCCAAATCAAATCCAGCATTTTGGCTTAGCTTTAGAACCTAGTAGGGGTGAGCAAAAAGAGCCCTGGATCTGAAATCAGAAGACCTGGCTTTGTGAACCTGATTCTCCATCTGCTCAACCACCTGTGGGACCTTGGACAGCTCATGTCCTGTCCCTGGAGCCTTGACTTCCTCATTCTTAGAAGGAGGGGATTATAATACACTGCTTCTGAGGCTCCTTCTGGTTCTAGGCCTATGATATTATGATCTGATGTACTCATCACTGCCCTTTGGGAGGAAGAAGGGAAGGAAGGAAAGAAGAAAGGAAGGGAAGGAAGGGAGAGAGGGGGAGAAAGAGAAGGAAAGAAAGAAAAAGAAAGAAGGGAAGAGAAAGGAAGAAGAGAAAGAAAAAAGGAGAAAGAAGAAAGGAAGGAGGGAGGGAAGAAGGGAAGGAGGAAAAGAGAGAGAAAGTAGGAAGAAGAGACAGAGAAAAGAAGGAAGAGAGGAGAGAAAGGAAGGAGGGAGAGAGAGAGAAGGAAGGAAAGAAAGAAAAAAGGAAAGAGAGAAAGAAGAAAGGAAGGAAGGAAGGAGGGAGGAAAGGAAAGAAAGGAGGGAGGTGGGGGAGAGAGAGAGAAAGAAAAAGAGAAAGAAAAAAAGAAAGAACCAGGGAGAAGAGGAAGAAAGGAGGAAGAGAGAAAGGAAGGAAAGAAAGAAGAAAAAGGAAGGAATTGATTCCTTCCTAC
Source organism: Bettongia penicillata ogilbyi (assembly GCA_023548195.1). Taxonomy (NCBI): domain Eukaryota; kingdom Metazoa; phylum Chordata; class Mammalia; order Diprotodontia; family Potoroidae; genus Bettongia; species Bettongia penicillata. The sequence goes on along the minus strand of JAJHZJ010000067.1, from coordinate 8,295,911 downwards.
TGATTTCTTAAGCATTTATTAAGTGCCTACTATGTGTGCCAGGTACTATACAAAACACTTAACAAACTTTATCTTATTTACTCCCTACAGCTCTCCTGGGAAATAGGGGCTATCATTATCCCAATTTTACAGCTGAGGAAACTCAGACAGATGGAGATTAAGTGACTTGTCCAGTGTCACATAGCTAGTATCTGAGGCTGAATTTGAATTCAAGTCTTCAGGCTATCCACTGCACCACTCAGTTGCCTTTATTTGCTGTATCGAACATTCAGCAGCTCCATTCAGAGAAGAGGAATTTATGATTTGGGCAGTGGTCCGTAGCCACAATCATATCACTATGTCACATGATACTTGCCAAGAGCAGGGAAAGCAAATCAACTGGTACCAAGTGCCAGTTTACCTTGTAAGAAGTACAAGTGTAAGAAGTACACTCCTTCCGGAGTGCCTGCTGGCTACCCAGCATCTTCCCAGATATTATGCATCAACAAACATTTACTAAATGCCAGTGATGTGCCAGATACTATTCTAGGTGCTGAAGATGAAAAGGCAAAAAGTAAATAGTCCCTGACCTCAAGGGGCTTACATGATACGAGAGGAACCAGAAAGCTCCCGCCCTCCAGGAGCTCATAGTTTTATGGGAGAAAAATTCTGTTCTTACATTGGGTGACCCAGAGCAAATGGCTTCTCCTCTCTGAGTCTCAATGTCTCCAATTGTAAAATGGGGGTAAAATTATAACTGTGCTACCTGCCTCCTTGTGTTCTTATGGGGAAAGGTACTTTGTAACTTTTAAAGCATTATATGATATGAGCTATTATTATTGTTGGTGACACTGACACTAATAGTGATATCATTATTACTAATAATAATGCAGTCTAGCCAAAAGAGACTTTAGCACCACATAAACAGTGCCATGAGATCACTGAGGGTTGGGTGGTCAATGAAGGCTCCACGAAGAAGGTGGGACTTAGAATCATCGATCTAGAACTGAAAGAAACCTTAGAAGTCATCTAGTCCAACCCCCTTCTTTTACAGAGGAGGAAACTGATGCCCACTGAGGTTCAAGAGCTTGCCTAAGCTCATACAGGTAGTAACTTTCAGAGGTACTCCTTGGAGCCAGGCCTTAAAGGTTGGACCTGGGCAACCTTGTACAGCCCTAGCATATGAACACAGGAACAGTCCTTTGAGGGTAAAGCAGGTGCAGCTGTCTTTCAGACCCTTCTCCAGACCACTAACACCATCCTGGCCCCTCACCGCTTTGTGCGGTGAGACATAGCTAGTTTGGGATGAAGGTTTGTTCCCCTTCTCTTGCTTCACAAGTCTTCAGACACATAACTAGGACAGAATGGGGACTGAGTGGCTGACTGCAAGGAGCCAGGTACTAACACCAGATTATTCCTTGCAGGAATTCCTGAAAGAAGGGACTTTGATGAAAGTGACAGGAAAGTCCAGACACCCTCGGCATCTGTTCTTGGTAAGAATCTGGAATGGTAGGGGCCAGTCAGTCCACCAACTAGCATTTATTAAGTGTTTACCATGTGCCACGCACTGTGCTAAGAAAGGCAAACAACATGACCCTTGCCCTCAAGGAGCCCCCAGTACAATGGCAAAGAGATTTGATAGACTTGTCTAGCCAGAAAGGATTTCTCTGGCATCCTCTCACCTCCCTTCCCGGCCTCCTTTCCCTGATGCTAGAGGAGGCAGTATGGTACAGTAGTGGGAGACACTACACTGGCATTCAGGAGACCTGGATCATATTCCCAGCTCTTCTGCTTAGTGGCTACGTGGCCTTGGGCCAGCTACACAAGCCAATAATTATCTACTGTGTGAAGCATTGGTGTTGGACATAAAGATAAAATTAAACGTAACCTCTATATTCCAATGATGGGGGGATGGAGAGGGGAGCAGAGATACAATATGCGAACACACATATGTATACACATGCTTATTTGAAGAGGAGGAAGCAGTGACCACTATAGGGCATCAGGAAAGGCAAGATGGAAGCTAGGGATTGCAGGAGTCCCTCCTAGGCATGGGGATCTGCAGGAGGATGGGTATCAGGTTGGAGACAATGCCAGTGGGCTGCTGTGGCTAGAACACAGAGAAGGTGAATAATGTCTAATAATCCTAAAAAGGCTGGGACCACATTGCAACGGACTTTCAATGCCTAGCTGAGGAGATTGTAGGTCTATGACTCAGTGATTTCCAGGGTTCCTCTTGGTTTTAATATTCTGTGCACTAAGGCTCCTCCAAGCTTCTAATATTCAATGCCTTCTTTTTTTTCCCTCCAAGCATCTAACCTGTGTCCCATTCTTGTAGGAACTTGCTTTTAGAAGCTATTCTGTGCCCCTCGAAAGTCCCTTTAGGGAAGAGAATTAAGGTTGCACCTTCTTCCCAGGATTAGCCACATTTTCATAAGAATCATATACTGTCAGTACTCCAAGAAACAAGAGCCCCCATTTCCCCCCACCCAGTTGTACTATGGTGTGGTAGCATGGTGGTTTGGTGTTTGGGTAAGTAGGGTTGCCACTGCCTCTTACTTGGTGCTATCCTGGTATGGGTGGAACTCCTCCTGTCTTGGGTATGACTGTCTCTCCAGCCGCTGTCTGAATACCACACCTCTGGGCGGGTTTTCCTCTCACACTACGACTGGGGAGCCAGAAAAGGAAAACAATAAAGGTTCACCTAAAATACCAGCCCAACTAGTGACAGTTCTCCTGCTTCTTCCCACCAGCCCCTGATTTATTCATTGCCTAGAAAGAAATATAGGGATTTTTTTTTATCTGTGTACTGGAAATATCTAAAAATGGATCAGTAATTCTTGTTTAACTCTAAGCCCCCCGTCAGTGATTTGCATGCCAAAAACAAAACCAAAAAACAATTCACAGTTTAAAATTTCTCTTCTCTGGTGCTCTTCTACTGCAATGTCCTTTGGTTAAAGGACAAAGTCAACAGAAAAATAAACAAACTTTTAATAAGCTTAAGTAAGCCTCCATCCTAGGAAAAGATCAAGAAGAGAAATGAAGAATTACAACCCTGGAATCTGCAGTGGGTGGAGGTGAGGAGAAAAGATGGAGGGAGATTCAAGAATGGGGTCTATTTGAAGCACACTGACCTCTGGAAGATTTAACTTTGAGGCAGAAGGACAGGTAACCATTAAAAGGCATCAGAGTCAGAGAACTGTGGTGGCAACTACCTCTCCCCTTTCTGCTAAAGGCATGACCTGAATTAATTACAGCCCCGTATCTAAGCACCTACTATGTTGTTTTTCTGGGAAGTCACAAACTAATCCAATTTGGGCATCCTCCGAAAAACCTCCCCTCATACTCACCAAAGAAAAAGGAGAAAAGTTGAGATGGAAGGATGATCTGATGGGGAAAGGTTATAGAACCCTAGCATCAGAACTAGAGGGGACCTCAGGTGTCATCCAGCCCTACTCTGTCCTTTTACAGATGAGGAAAGTGAGGCCCAGAAAGAAGGGATTTGTCTAAAGTTATACAGAACTGAGATTTGAACAAAGTCCTCTGATTCCAAATCCAGTATTCTTTTCACTGAATCCCTCTGGGATGATAGAAACCTCACAGGATAGAGTGTCAAAGGATTTGCATGAAAGTTGGAGTCCTGGCACACGTGCTCCGTGGCCTTAGGGAAGTCACTTTAACCATTTTGGGTCTCCATTTTTTTACCTGTAAAATGAATATTGAGCTGAATGACTTCCAAGATCCCTTGAAGATCTATTCTTACATGGACAATTGTCAGCTGGCCCTCCTCAGAGAGAAAATGAGGGGCAATCTACATAGTATGATATGAGGGAGTGGTAAGAAAGCCTGAACCCTGCCCACAAAGAGGAAACAAAGCCGTCCCTCCCCATGTCTCCCCATCTTCTTTGGGTGAGTTTTCTTTTCCTTTAAAAGGTTATTCTTGGAGTCTACTTTAACCCCAAATTCTTAGTACAAGGCGGGATTTGCCTTGGGGTCTCCAGTGCCCTCAGGATGGCCTTGAGAAAGACTAGGATCTTCGTCAAACGTGGGATGTGCTTCCCCATCTTCTTAAACAGAGGATACCAAACAGCATCTCCTCTGTCTTCACTTGACATCAATGTGCCTGCTTTTGTCCATCCGCCTTTCTTTCCATCTACTCTGCATTGAACCAAATATCCAGATTGTTGTATTCTTTCAAGAAAGTAAGGGGTTGATGGAATTCTCCTGAGAACCTAAAGGCATACTCAATAGGATGCCAGGTGTGGAGTTGTGGGATCATAGATGTAGAGATGGAAGGGAACTTAGAGGTCACCAAGTCCAACACCTTTCCTTTGACAGATAAGGAAACTGAGATAAGAGAGGTTAAGGGACTTGTCCAGTGTGAGACAGATAATAAGTATCTGAAACAGAATTCAAACCCAAGTCTTCCTTGAACCCAAGTTCAGCCCTCTGTAGACCATACCACCCCCTGTGTTACTATGGGCATGTCATTTAACCCCTCAGAGCCTCAGTTTTCTCATCTGTAAAATGGGAATAATGATATCTGTGGTGTAGGGTTGTTAATGCACTCAAGTGAGTTACTGTATGCAAAGTGATATGCCAACTGTAAAGCGCTATCATGACAGTTAGTAGTAGTATTTCTAACACACAAAGCTTTTACTGCTTATATTTTTGGCAACCATTTTGGTCCCCTTTCTTGGTTTTTGGGTTGAGTTCCAGATAATTGAGGCTGCCAGATAGATAAGGGGTGAAGTAGTACTACAGATCTCAGTTAACAAAGGGCAGTTAGGTGGCACTGGCCCTGGAGTCAAGAGGACCCGAGTTTAAATCCAGCCTCAGACACTTATTAGCAGGGTGACCCTGGATAAGTCACTTAACCTAATTGCCTCTCCCCAGCACAAAATTTAAAAAGCATAAAAAAAATAGGAAGAACTTGAGTGGTTTTGGACCCACTTTAAGCTAATTTGGGGTTATAAAGGAGTGTGTGTGTCTGTATGTGTGAAGTGTGTGTGTGTGTGTGTGTGTGTGTCTAAGTTGTTATATGGGTGTGTGAGTGACCTTTGTCAAAACCTTAGAGTCATCAGGCTTCCCTTGGCCAGTGATATTGTTGAATTTGGGGCTTCCTGCCAGGATGTTTCTGGTGTTTGGCTGGCCCACTTTCCCCTGAGGTCTTGGCTCCAGTGAAGGCTTTTGCACAGACTGGGCTCACTCAGCCGCACCCCCTCCCACTCACCATCCTTCTATCCCTACACACCCATAGGAGGCTCCCAAGGAGGCAGTCTCTCTGATCTCAGCCTTCCAAGAATTCCTCTACAGAACCTGCTGTCATGCAGTGAGAAATACAGGGGACAGGCAGCCTTTGTGGGTAGCTGGGGGTCCCCTTTCTGTCAAGTCCTTCCTGGGCTTGGAAGAAGTAGAGATGAGACAACCTTACAGCTCAGGCTTTAGTGTGGGTGTGTGTTGTAGACAGAGGAACCTCATTCTAAAACTGGAGAATGTTAAATGCTAGGGAGAAGGGCTTGGAAGAGATCTGAGAGCCAAAGAGAGAGGCAGGACTAACTAGTAAAGACTGTCCAAGAGTTCACATCAAATTTAGTCTTTCCTTGCAAGTTCTACCGCAAATATTTCTGAGTGCCTACAGTGTTCCCTGAAATCCAAATCAGACACAGTTCTTTTCTTCAAGGAGCTTACAGTCCAGGTGGAAAACAAGATTCATACCCAAGACAATCAGTCAACAAACCTAAGGACCTACTATGTGCCAAGCACTAGGCTAGATGGTGGTGATACAAAAACAAAAATGAAATAGTGCTTGAGCTTGAGGAACTTGCATTCTAATGGAGAAACAATATGTGTGTATAATTAGATACAATATAATAAATATTAAAAATTTATTTTGGTTTTTGATGGGAAGTAGTAGCCAGGGAAGTTTCAGGAAAGACCCCATGGAAGAGGTGTCACTGGAGCTGAGCTCTGAAGGAGGCTAGGAATTCTAAGAGGCAGAGATGAGGAGTAAATGCATTCCAGGCATGGGAGAGAGAAGAGATGGAAATGTCCATTTGTGAGAAACAGTTATTGCTCCATTTGTCTGGACCCCATAATTCATGAAGGGGAGTAATGTGTAATAAATGTTGTAGTACTCTAGAGCTGGGTCATGAAAGAAAATAAAATGAGAGGACATGGTACAGGACAGCTGAGGGTGACAGAAAAGGGGTATAGGAGAGGAGAGGAAAGAGAGATTACTGAGATCTGGGGTGGTCAGAGAATGCTGCTTGGAGGAGGGTCTACTTTAACTGGGTCTTAAAGGTTGTGACTAGGCAGAAGTGGGGGCAGGTTATTCCAAGAGAAATAGTGGGCACAAAAATACGGAGGAACATAAGAATGAGACAACCAGGCTGGTTAAGCCTATGGTGTGAGTTGAGGAAAAGAGGGTGAAGAGTTTGGAAAGAGAGATCAGATTATGAAGGGTCGGGGATACCAGAATAAAGAATTTGGACTTAATATCATAGAAAAGGGGGCACCATGAGAAAATGACAGTAGTACCTTAAAAGAAGGGAGGAAACAAGCATGTGTTAAGTGCCTACTGTGTGTCAAGCACTATGCTACATGATTTACAAATATCATCTCCTTTGATCCTCACAATGACCCTAGGAAATAAGGGCTATCAATATCCCCATTTTACATTTGAGGAAGTTGAGGCAGACAGATGAAGTGATTTGCCTCAGTTTCTACAACCAGTGTCCAAGGCTGGATTTGAACTTGGGTCTTTTCTGACTCCAGGCCCTGACTCAGGGCCAGTGCTTTTTCTACTGTATCACTAGTTACTTCCTCTTTGACTCCAAATCTAATGCTTCCTTTCTTAAAAAGCACAGGAAAAATAAATGTATGTTGAATTTAATTGAATAGATCTGGAAGTTAAGATCCAGGTTTAAGTCTCTGAGCTTCATGACTAGCTTAATGATTTTTAGCAAATTATTCCATCTCCAAGATAATAATAGGTCATGGTATTTAGAGCTGCATAGGATCTTAGAGACCACCTATTCCAGTGCCCTCATTTTGACAAAGAAGGAAATGTGCCTGAGGTCATGCAATACTGATCAATGCCAGGATTGCAAAGCAGGTCTTTCTCCCAGTCCAGTGCTCTGTGCACTGTGCCATTCTGCCACTCTCAGGGCCTCTGTTTCCTCGCCTCTCTAAAGGGATCAGATTGGACTAGCTAATCTCTAAGGTATCTGCCAGCTCTCATATAATGGGATGAAAATGCTTTTTAAGAAAACTATCATGTTTTTCTCCTCCTGTCTAATGCCCCAGTCAAAGAAATTATAAACTTACAGGTAGTCAGGAGGGGCCCAGGACCTTACAAAGGTCCCAGGTGAGTGGTGACCCAGAGTACATATTGGAGAAAAGAACCAGTGACCAGCTGGGCTACCCATTGGTGTCTTCTTATTGTGGGAAACCACCATTCTTTTTCCTTCCCTGAACACCAAGTCATAGGACAGGCCCTCAGCTGCTGGAGATTAGAGGTTCATTTTCCCCTTTGTGTGTGGTTCAGAGAAAGGAGGAAAGTAAAAAGCACCTCTCAACTAGCAATTAGCAAACAAAGCCACACTGAACATTTAATAAAATCCTGGGATGCTAATCACAGTTGCCATGGCAGCGCTGTGCGCTGGGGGCAGGTTAAAAAAAATGGGAGGGAGAGAGATGAAAATATGCCCATTCTTGATAAATTAAAAAATCAGCTTTGGAGGCTGCAAGCTCAGCAGGGCATTCTGGGAAGCAGCTGATGTCAGCCAAGATCTGTGCCTTTCCTTTCTCCCATGATGGCTTAGAATAAGCCCTGAGTGCTGTCCATCACTCCAGGGCAGCTGGTTTTCCCACTGAATTGGAAACTCTAAAGAACTGAATGTGGGTAAATACCCCACACTCATAGTCACAGTATATTAGAAATGGAAGGAGACTTAGAGATCACCTAATCCAAACTCTTCATATTACAGAAAAGGAAAGTGAGACTGGAGGAAGGAAAATGATTTGCCATGGAAAGTTAATGACAGATCCAGGTCTGGAATTTAGGTCTCTTACCTATTAGGCTGACTATAGTGTAATAGGAAAAAGCACTAGGTTTGAAGTCAGAGAATCTATGCTCAAATATTGACTCTGTCCCTTAGTACCTATGTGATCCCTAGACAAACTCCTTTAGCTCTTTGAGTCTCCATTTTGTTATCTGTGAAAATGAAAGGATTGGAAATAGATGATCTTAGAAGGTTCTTTCCCTAAGATCCTGAGATCACTTCACCATAAAATGATGGTATTAAACCAGATTAGATGAGGGATAAGGTCCTTTCTAGCTCTATATCCTATGATCAATGCATGGGGTCAGTGGGAAGAAAAGGTAGATTTAGTCAAGGGACCTAGCTTCAAATCCCATCTCTATCTCAGACCTTGGTCAAGTTACTTAACTCTCTAGGCTTCAGTTACTTCATCTGTAAAATTGGACTAGATGACTCTAAGGTCCTTGAAACTTAAAATATATACAGTTATCTCTTCCACATCACAGAGGGGTAGCACCTCTGTGATGTGGAAAATCCACATAAAAATTATTTTTGCCCTAATTTCATGCTAGAAAAGAAGTCTGAATTACGATGGTATTAAAAGATAAAATATGTTGATGTTATACAATACTATACATATATTTTATACATTTCTGAGTTTCTGAACTTTCATTCTGTCATCTGCTGACCTCATGTCATCTGTGGCTTCTGCAGAATTCCCCAAATTTTCCCATTTAATTTCTTATGCCAGTCTGTGATATATCAAAACTACAATGGGAAAAGTGGTGATGTGGAAGAGATAACTGTACTCCCATTATTCTATAAGCCTGTGTTTCTTCCGCCATACTGCCTCCTGCATCAGTTTCCACTGGCACCTCTGGAGCACCAATTGAACTGATAATTAAATTCTTCCACTTCAGAGGTGACGGTGTCTCATTAAATTTGCCCAGATTCCAAGAAACCCAACTCCCCTAAAGAGAATCCTCTGGGTACCTCCCTTTCTACACCAGCATAGAAGAATAAATAAAGGACTAGACTTGGAGTCAGAAAGAACTGAGTTCAAATCCTGCCTACGACAGCCTACTAGTTGTGTAAACTTGGACAATCACCTCACTTCTCTGTGTTTGTTTCCTCATCTACAAAATGAGTGCATTGGACCAGATGGACTCTAGGGAACTCTTGATCTCTTTGCCTATAATCTATGGGACTGGGCTATGCTCTGATATCTTTCTGGACTCACAGTAGAGACTCCTAGGGGGCAGAAAGACTCACTTCTCCCATATCTCCAGCTCCCTCCCAGAAGCTTAGAATTTCCTTTCCCTTAGCATACTGAAAATCTATGGCAGGAAAATTATTGATCTGTTTTTTTTTTCTCTTTTTCTAGATGAGTGACGTCCTTCTTTACACGTTTCCCCAAAAGGACGGTAAATACCGGCTGAAGAACACACTGGCTGTGTCCAGCATGAGGGTAAATTCAATTCAAGTGTTCATTAAGAACTTGTCCTGTACTTGGCCAGGCACTGGGAAGAGACAACAGGAGAAGACCTGCCATTTGCTTCCAGTTTAAATGTGAAGATAAGATATGGTTCCTACAATGAGGCATAAAATAACAGATCTTGGGATCGTGTGTTGGATTGATTTAAAACCCTTCACAATCTGGTTGCAGCCTGCCTTTCTAGGCTTTTCGTATAATTCAGGCAAATTGACCTAACTGTAGTTCCCTGAACTCCACATTCTATTTCCTACACTTTTGCTTAGGTATGTCCCCATACTTGGAATGCATTTTCTTCTCACTTTTACCTCCTAGAACCCTTAGCCTCTTCTTTCAAGGGCTAGCTCATGTCTAACATCTATATGGCAGCCTTTTCTGGCGCTTCTAGCTATTAGTGCACCCTATACACACACACACACACACACACACACAGATATACACACACCTTCTGTGTCTGCTCACATATTTCATCCTCCGATACAACGTAAGCCCCTTGAAGTCTCTTTGGGGCTATTTTCATTTTACCTTTGTTTCTTCAGTGCCTCATAGACAGCAGTGATTTAGCTGAATTATTGCAGTGTGGGGACAACCTCAGATACTTAACTACCTGAGTGATTCTGGTCAAGTCACTACTCTGCCTCTGTTTTCTCAAGATGGGGAAGATAAAAAGCACCTACCTCCCAGGGTTGTTGTAAGAATCGAATTGAGATATTTGGAAACTGCTTTACAAACCTTAAAGTGCTATATAAATTCTAGCTATCATTATTATTACTTAAGTGCAGAAAATGGCAACATTAGTGTGAGCTAGAGTCATCAAGGAAGGCTTTCTGGATGACATGATCCTGATCTGGGTGTGGAAAAATGAGGAATGTTTTCATAAGTGAAGAAGAGGTCAGTGGTGTGAACAAACCCGCAGAAGGGAGAAGGAACAAGAAGTGATGGAGAAAAGTGGAGGAAGGGAGGTTTGACTGGGACAGTATGAAATGGATCTGAAAAGGCAGATTGTGGAAAGCCTTGAACGACAGAATGAGGACTGCACTTCATCTTGCGCGCATTTGAAGTTCCTGAGCAGGGAAATAACACAATGAAAACAGTGTTCTAAGGAGAGGAATGCAGAAGGGGCACGTAAGAAGGGTTGAAGGGGCTGGCAGGGAGATCTATTAGGAGACTTCTGTCTCCTCACTATGAGGTGATGAAGGCCTGGTGGTGGTGCTGTGATGGGAGCTTGGGGACTGAAAAACATTCAAGGAAAGATAACCCAGCCTTGGCAGATAGAATGACTGGAGTGAGGAAAGAGGGTAGTGCTGGCTTGATTCAATTCAGAAGAAGGAGGAGGAGGAGGAGGAATGAAGTAGAGAGAGGAAGAAAGGAAGAAAGAGGAAGGGAGAGGAGAGTGGGAGGGAGAGAAAGAAAGGAAGAAAAAGAAAGAAAGGAAAGAAAGAAAGAAAGAAAGAAAGAAAGAAAGAAAGAAAGAAAGAGAAAAAGAAAAAGAGAAGGAAAGGAGGAAGGAAGGAAGGAAGGAAGGAAGGAAGGAAGGAAGGAAGGAAGGAAGGAAGGAAGGAAGGAAGGAAGGAAGGAAGGAAGGAAAAAAATTCCTGCCATCATGGAACTTACATTTTCCTGGAAGGACAAGGTCAGGATGTACCAAGTATACTCACAATAATACTAAGTAACCGAAAGAAAGCGAAAATGCTAATAATTGGGTGACCAGGAAAGGCCTTATGTAAGACGTAGCTGCTGAGCTGTGCGCTGAAGCAAGATTGTGGGTCTGAGTATATGCGTGGCTAGGTATGGGTCACAGGTACAGCAGGTCTTTCTTTTTTGGGAATTTCTAAAACTTGTGTTGGAGCAGGTGAAATGGGCTTAGATAATTTCCTTAGGTGGGAGTTTGCCTCCCTCTACAGAATTTTCTGGGAGCTAAGGGTTAGTTCCAGTGTATGACACTCCTTGAAAAAGTAGATTCAGTAAAGTTTGGACCAGAAAGTCCCATAGTATGTGGAGCCAGATAATTTTGCCAAGGCCTTGGAGGAGGGGGGGAAACCAAATGACAGAAGGCATCACAAATAACTTTTGGAAAGGGGAGGGAAAGAAAGTTGTCATCATCAACATCATTTCCTTTTTCCCTACCAAATGGCCAACCTAAACGCGAAATAAGGAGATTAGACTATATGACCTTGGAAATTTCTTCCTGGGACCCTGGAGATCATCAAGGCCAACTCTTGTCTTTTACAGTTGGGGAAATATGCCTAAAAGTGGTTAGGTGACTTACTCAATGTCATACAGCTTAGTAACGGCAGAACCAGGACCAAGGCCCTGAAACTGTGACTGAGTTTAAAAGTCTTAAACCTCTTGAGGCTCCCTGGGGATGAACACTCAGCCAAGAGGGTGAGGACAGTGGGTTATCTTCAAGATGCCATCCCCCACCTCCAACCTTTACACAAGAGCTTTTGGTTTTCCAGGTGAGCCGCCCTGTGATGGAAAAAGTCCCTTATGCACTGAAGATAGAGTCAGCTGAGTCCTGCTTGATGCTGTCTGCAAGGTATGGGAGAATGAAAAGTTCTAGGAAATGTAAACATTTCCCAAAATCTTGAAGTCATGGAAAAAAACTATTCTTTATTAAGAAGTTTAAAAAAAAACCAACTCTAACCCAACCCTAAAGTCTTCCAACTCTGTTAAGATTTTCTCAGTGAGCCAAGGTCTCACTGCATAGGCCCTTGAAGACCTCTAACAACTGAGTAGATTAGGTTTTAGGTAAGGGTTAAGAGAAAGTGTTCCCAGTCCTTGAAACAGGGAGAGACTTCCATCTAGTGGACAAGGAAAGACCTCCACCCCTTCATGATGCTTCCCCAAACCTAGCACTATCTTAAACAAGGCCACCTTCTCAGGGAAGTTCACATGCAGGAAGAAATAGCATCCAAACTTGAAATGATTGCTTCCAAAACGTTTAGTGATATGAGCAGTATGACTCCACTAGAGACAAGTTTTAAGGAGTCCAAATATGAAAACTGCAAAGTCAGAAGGCAGGGCTGTTTATGGAATCTGTCAATGGTCCTCTCTTCTTACCCTTCCTCCTCCTCCTTGGGACCTTTCCCTGATAGCCAGTCAGTCAATAAACACTTATTAAGTGACTGCTATGTACCAGGCACCATGCCAATCACTGAGCATACAAAGAAATGAAAAAGATAGTAGTCCCCCATAGCACAATGTGAGAAAATATACCAACTATGTAAAAACAAAATATATACAAGATAAATTGCAGAAAATCAACAGAGCCTTAAGCCTTAATGTAAAAAGGTTTCTTCTTGTAGAAGGTAAGATTTTTGTTGGATTTTGAAGGAAGTCAGAGACCAGGAAGTAGAGACGAAGATGGAGAGGATTCCAGGCATGGGGGCCAGTCAGTATGAAAATTCAGGGAATAGCAAGATGGAATGTCTTGTCTGAGGAGGAAGGGAGTGTCACTGGATCACAGAGTAAGATATAAGAAGACTGGAAATGTAGGAGAAGACCAGGATATAGAGGGCTTTTAAACACAAGACACAGAATTTTATATTTTATCCTGAAGATGATGGGGAGTCTCAGGGGTTTACAGAATGAGAGTGACATGGTCAGACTTGTGCTTTAGAAAGATGAATTTGATAAGTAAGTGAAGGATGGATTGACATAGAGAGAGACTTGAGGCAGAGAAACTAATCAAGAATATTGCAATAGTCTAGGTCTGAAGTGCTGAAGGTCTGTACTAACGTCAGAGGAGGAAAGGGGGCATGTATTAGAGATGTTTCAAAGGTAGAATCAACAAGACTTGGCAACAAATTGAATAAGGGGGAGGGCTGTGAGAGAGTAACTGAGACTGATGTCTTGGGTTTCAAACCTGAGTGACTGGGAAGATGGTGGTATTCTTAACAGTATTCGGAAAGAGGGGAGACCTTACAGGGAAAGATTAATGATTTCAATTTTGGACACGTTAAGTTTAACATATACATGGGCCATCTTCGAGATAGCTAATAGGCAGTTAGAATGCGATTAGGGAGGTTAGGGCTGGATAAGTAGATTTGAGAATCATGAGCTAGAGATGAAAACTGAATCCCTGGGAGCTGGTGTTCTCATGAGGCTCATCCTGATTAAGATGTTACCTCAAAATGACGTGTGGTATTTTCCTTTGCAAAGTCAAAAGCAGTAATTTCCTTGAATATCCTGGAAGACTCATCCAGGATCCAAGACTCATGATAGACAATTACTCCCCTGGGCCTCAGTTTCCTCACCTGTAAAATGATGTTGCTGAACTAAATCATCTCTAAGGTCTCATCCAGCTATAAATACAATGTTACACTATGAATGAAGCTTTAATGGTGGAATTTCAGGTACGATGACAGTCATGAGAGTTGTTTTGGGGGACAGGGGCTGCCCAGTACCCCTCAAATCTCACAACAGAAGTGGCCAAGTATTCTGTCTTTGTTTAAAACAAGTCACTTCCTTAAGAGTGACTCACTCAGGACCACAGGACAAGAGGAAGTTAGGCTCTGCTAGGACCCCTGGCTGAGCCTCAGGAACACAGCTGTTGCCTCCGGAACTAACAGCTCCTCCTTTCCCCCTCTGTTTGTGTCCACAGCTCATGCTCTGAGAGAGATGAATGGTACAGCTGCCTCAGCAGAGCTCTGCCGGAGGACTACAAAATGCATACGTTAGCTGCATTCCATAACAGTGTGGAGGTGAGCAGGGAGCAAAACTGGGAGGCAGAGAAGAATACTGCCATAGGAGAGCGATCTCAGGCCACAAGACTAGGATGGCATGCTGTCTTCTTGGCAAGATCATCCCTAGAAAGGATAATGAGGCAGCACTGGAAACTACCAGGCCCTGCCGTTGAATCCCCCACTCTAGCATTATCTAACTGTGTGACCTTGGTGCAATCACTGCCCCACTACAGACCCCAGTTTCTTCCTGTGTAAAATGAATGGGGTAGATTAGGATGTTTCTAAGGTCTGTTATAGCTTTGTAGACTGATTCTGAGAGTTCACACTGATAGAGTAACAATGTTTACAAAGCCCTTTCTTCACTGGTATGTATGTGTGTCACAAAAGTTTTGTGAGGAGAAAAGCTGGTTCATTTCTGCCTTGGTCTCCCCAGTGCCTAGCTCAGTGCCTGGGGCATAACTGGTGTTTGACTAAACAAATGTTTTTCCGAATTGAATGTTGATAGCCCACCTTTGTCCTACCCTAGTTTGTGATGCTGATGCTATCTCTAGTCTTTATATTATCCATCACTAGGATCTAGGTTTGGGAAAGAAGGAGCACTTTTCCTTCCACCCACTGGCAGCCAAGGGCATTAACTCCTGGTTAATGCAATTAACTATGGCAATTCCAGGGTAGATGGTCCCCCAGCAACATAAAATGCCCCACCTCTGCTCCCATATGGGACCTTGGGGAGACTGCAACTATTTGTCTTGATCTTAGGTTAGGGTCAGAAGATCTCAGAGCAAGAGAGACCTTAGAGGTCATCTGATTCATCTTCTACATTGTACAGATGAGACAGGCCAAGAGAAGGAAGTGCTTTGTCCAAGATCACCTAGCCAGCTGCAATCAGGACTAGACCAGGTCTTCTAACTGTTCCATGTTTATTCCCCTATTCCAGCTAGGGTTAGTTAGCAAAGAAGGTCAAGGATTTAGGGCCCAGAATTTACGCTGTTTTAACTACCTTCCAGCAGGAAATGCTTGACCCATGCTAGGGACCACAGGGCCATGGAATCACAAGAAAGATCCAGGAAGCCTGATTTCTAGTTGGGCAGGATATCCAGATGGGTGGGAGGCCATAATAACTAACTCAAAAGTAATAAAAGGCAAAGACTTCTTGAGATCTACATAGTGGATGGGAAGAACTAAAGGAGAATGAGAATAGGGTCTGAGATTAGGGCATTTTTTAAAATTCTCTATCCCCTGCTATAGATCCGAGAAAGGCTTGGCATCTGCCTGGGTGAGAGGCCTCCTACTTTGGTGCCTGTGTCCCATGTAATGATGTGTATGAATTGTGGCTGTGACTTTTCCCTCACCCTAAGACGCCATCACTGTCATGCTTGTGGAAAGGTAGGTTGGTGAGCTTCTAGGCTTGGCCCTGCCATCAGAATGGGAAGACAATTGTCTATGACTCATCTGAGAAGAAGGGAGCTAATGAGACAGCATTTACAGGAGCTGTTTAGCCTGAGTCAGGGAATCCCTGAAGGAAACCCATTCAAGCCCTTGAGGTCAGAAAACTTCTCCATGGTTGGAGGGGAATATTTCCTTAAGGGAGACTGAGGACAAATAGATTTTTTGGGGAAAGGCCTGGATTGGCAGAGAGGGAGGGGGGCACTGTTCCTTTTCCAGAATGTAACCATAAGTCAACAAGATGAGGCTTCCATGGTATAGGTTTGAGTATAGAAATGGAAAGAGAAAGATTTAGCATCTGAGGGCCTGTTTTCTTTCCTTGGTCTGGAAACTTTACTGCTTGCCCATGGGAAAGTCACTTTCAGATATACGTATGTATATGTGTGTGTGTGTGTGTGTATCCATATACATACATATATAGGTCTATATACATATTGCATATGTATAGATAGAAATATTTTGTGTGTATACATAGATAATGTATATGTGTGTATATAGCTAGATAGTATAGGTATGTGCATATATATACACATACATGTATATTGCATATATGTGTATGTGTATACATGTATATGTATGTGTGTATACATGTGCGTGCACACACACACATATATATATTTGCACTGGTTTTTTCATGTACAAAATGAGGGACTTGTGCTATCCAGATAAAAGGTCCTAGACCCCTTGAGGTATCTGGTGAAGCCTGTGGACCCCTTCTCAGAATAATGTTCTAAAATGCATAAAATAAAATACAGGGGACTACACAGAAAACCAAATATTGAAATAGTTATTGAAATACTTTAAAAAAAATATGTTGATAGATTCCAGGCTAATAACTCCTGATCTAAATAACCTCTGAGGTCCCTCCTAGCTTTAAAGTCCTATGATGCTATGAGTCTCCTATCTTCTGTTATTGCAGATCGTTTGTCGAAATTGCTCAAGAAATAAGTATCCTCTAAAGTACCTCAAGGACCGCCTGGCCAAAGTCTGTGATGGCTGCTATGCAGAACTGAAGAAAAGAGGGGGGGATATCCCAGTGCTGTTAAAAGGTAACAGAAGCAAAGAACATCAAACCTAGACAGAAGCCAAAGGAAACATTGTGGAGAAGTGTTTGGTAGCTGTTAGCATGGGAAAAAGTCAGAGCCCTGCTCTCCCTAGCCTAGGTGCCCTGTTCCTTTCTATCATGCGGACCATATTTCTCATTTAACTTGTTTTTTCTTCCCTTGTCCTTTTTTGTTACAGAGCGGCCAGTGAGCATGAGCTTCCCCGTGTCATCATCCAGGTTTTCCAGCGGTGCTTTCTCTTCTGTCTTCCACAGCATTAATCCCTCAGTCTTCAAGAAACAAAAGAAAATTCCTTCAGCTCTTACGGAGGTAGGACCAAGGTTGTCTATCAAAAGGCAATGAGAATCATTGCCAGGGAGGTCTACAGGTGTACAATCATAAAAACAAACAAACAAATGCTGCTGGCATCTTTATCATTTGTTCTCATGCCAACTTTCATGGGACAGCATTAAAGGAACATCAGACAGATGGAAAATGATCCGTCTATCTATCATGCTTGTTCAACCCTGATTCCTCTGACCTTTTCTCAACTCATTCTAACCTTCCCTTGCAATATATTTTTTTGACTAAACCTGAAAAGACTTGATTCTGAAAGGGAAAAAGGACTTCCTGACTGAAGAGGCCATGGAAGGGAGCTGTGGAACCTCTCTATCTGTAATGCAAATTTGGCTTCTGGGGCTGAGTTAAAGCTTATCCAGAGGTAGAGATAAAAGGAAAGGCAGCCTTTACAAACAGCTGTGATCTGTGACATTCAGTGTCTCCCTCTTCCCTCTTCTGCTCTTCCTGCTCCTTTCTGCCCCACATATAGCCTACACCATCCAGCAGCATCCAGTGGTATCTGTGAACACATAACTGAACTTCACTGGCAGTCTTTAGTACAAAAGTAATTGGTAATCCTGGGATTAATGCATTTTGGGGGAATCCCTTTTAGTATCACAATTCTCTAACCCAAAGAAAATCATTAGAGCTACTATGAATCTAATCCAGGTCATAAACTATGTTAGCTTGGTGTCCCACATCAGAACACTGCTTAACAGTCCAAGACCTTGCCTATCATCCAGTTACCATGTGTTTGACAGGATCAATAAAAGTCCAGTGATAACTATACATTAACATCACTGAACCTCTTAAGTCTTCCTGGCAGGTCCTCCTCTATGAACATCAAGATAGAGGTCTTGTGAAGGACCTTGCAGAAATGTGCCCAAAATAGTAAAGGAAAGTTGAAAACTTGACTTTCCCAGGCTATTGGCATGGGCTATTTTGAGTCTTCAAAAGTCCCATTTATTGTGACTCACTTCATGAGGAAAGTTTCAGTAAAAGCAAAGGAAAATTCAACTTACAGTATTAAGAGATTCTGGTTGGGGCTGGGGAAGGGGACAAAGTTAGGGGAGGAAGCTGGAATCACAGTTTTTCTTCTGAGGTACATAGACAAGTTTGTTCACTGTTATTTCTGTCCCAGATGGAGAAGCCCTCAATTATGAGGAAAGCACTGACTGAGTTAGTGTAATGGAAAGAGATTTTGGTGTTGGAACTAGATCTGCCATTAACTTGCTACCTAACCATGGACACACCACTTCAACTTTCCGTGTTTCCACATCTGACAAATGACAGGGTTGGGCCACGTGATTTCTAAACCCCTTTTCTAGCTCTAACATTGCCATTTCTAAGCATCCCATTTCATCGTAACTGGATAAATACCCCCAGGAAAGTCTCAGCTAAGGGCCATAAAACTTAATTCATAGTTAGACAGTGGAAATATGGTTTCTTTTAAAAGTATGGAAGATGTGAGTACACATATGTAAGTTAAAGCCTTAGTCAAGATTAGTCCTCTAGGCTGGAAGAAAATTTCCTTAACAATACCACAAGGGGGCAGCACATTTATGGAAAAAGACCGATGTTGACCTGTAGGGAATTCCTGAACATCATTCTCTATGAGTTGTCCAGCTCTTTATTTTGTAGAGTCTGGTGTTCTGAATGAATCCAGAGGTCTTATTCAAAGTATCTGATTTCAAGCCATTCTTTTGTATTATTTTTCCTGCCTGTATATTCCACTCTTCCCATTGTTAGACTGTCAATGAGAGCTCTGTCCCCAGCCAGTGGGCACCATGACTTGCATGCTTGAACCCTGACAGGTGGCAGCCTCCGGAGAGGGTTCTGCGATCAGCGGCTATCTGAGCAGGCGTAAGAAAGGCAAGCGGCACTGGAAGACACTTTGGTTTGTCATCAAAGGCAAAGTCCTGTACACCTATATGGCCAGTGAGGTAAAAGACCCAGTTTTAATGCCC
The DNA here is from genome assembly GCA_023548195.1 of Bettongia penicillata ogilbyi. Taxonomy (NCBI): domain Eukaryota; kingdom Metazoa; phylum Chordata; class Mammalia; order Diprotodontia; family Potoroidae; genus Bettongia; species Bettongia penicillata. Next base: position 8,276,912 of record JAJHZJ010000067.1, on the reverse strand, counting down.
ATCCTCTGCTCTCAGGTGAAGGCCCTCCATTCAAGGTCACTCCCTGAAATACCAGTTTGAGATCAACACATTTAAAAATGTGTTGTCCAAAGAGGTTTGTTCACTGAATCGATCCAAAAGCCCTTACTAAGTGCCTATTATGTGCCAGGCACTGGGCTTGGCTCTGGGGCTACAAATAGAAAAGGGAGAGTCTTTGCCCCAAAGAGCATCCATTCTACTGGCTTCATTGGGGTATATTAAATTTAATTTATGATGAAGACCTTGATTTCACAGAGTTTGTAGTTTCTTTGGGGAGATAAAATTTACACGTGTAACAGAAAATTGTAAGGTAATATAAAATAAAATCCTCAGCTGACCAAAGTCAAGAGTTATGGGCAATAAGGAAGGTGGTTTGTGTGTGGGTCAGAGCAAACAGGACATGTTTCCTGGCCCTAGTGTGTATTATTAACGTTATGGGTCCTCTTGACATTGCAGCTGAATGAGTCCAAATATTGGCTAAGAGACTGACAACTGATATTCCCTTCCCTCAGGAAGGCAGTCCTTATTTCTCAATAAATTCAGTAAGAAGAGAAAGAGACTGAGAGATTCATTACTACCTAATTATTTTATTTATCAATGTGACTTTGAGCAAGTCAAGAGTTTTGGGTTGTTGTTTTTGTTGTTAAAATAACGAGAGGCTGCCTCAAAGCCCAGAAGATCTAGGTTCCAGTCCTGCCTTTGAAAACATACAGGCTGTGTGATGCTAGGCAAGTCAAGGAAAGAGTGTGAGTCTATAAATTGCAAAAAAGGTGTTGACATTCATTGGTACAGAATATGTTCTCATCTAGGACTTCCCTATCCCAGTGAAATCACTGGCCCAGGTCCTGCTTTTGTTAAAATAGTAGCACCATGTAGGGTTAATAACAAAAATGACCACTACTATTAACAATCACATTTCAAATAAAATGGCATCATTTCTTTTGAGGAAGCAAATCATGCCTTGTATCATTTATGCAAATTCAAATCTTTCTTACTGGCACTGTGACTACCATCTTAAGCCAGTGGAAAAAACTGACAGAAGAAGCAGTAGCTCGACCTTGGGTCCTGGCCTTGTAGGTCAAGGCCTGCTCAGGATACCAAAGAACTGAGGCTGTTTACAATGTAATTCTGCAGGGGCATGAATTCATGTTCCCACAGCTCAATTTCCTTGAGATAGGTATTCATTGCACAGTGTAGACTGATGATATCATTCTAAGTCTATACTCACACAATTATGAAATAACTACGAACTTTAAGCATGTTAAATTCTATACCAGCTTTAAAAGGCATTTTGTTAGAGAACAGCTGTGTTAGCATTACAAAGGGTTTTCAAGGTTAGGGCAAAGGTTTTAATCAGCATATCATTCCTACTCCTTATCAGATTACCAGACTCAGATTCTAGCAATGAGACTTTTCCTAATGTTGGCAATCACCTTACTTGGTTCACATCAAAGAAATGAGTCGAACATTGAGATACTGTCATTTGGGGGCATACAAACTTGACCATATATAGGAAATAAGAGTATTGGTATCATCCTTCTTCATTCTCCAACCCCCATCATAATATCTGTTGATTTGATGATAGTGGGAAAAGCTAGGGGAAATGAACCGTGCTTCTACCACTCTGCTCTCTAGAGAAGAGACTTATCCTAAATCAGCCTTATGAGAGGTACTGGTCAGGTCTTGGCCTGGCCCAAGCAAGTTGGATGGATGAATGGAGGATTTCAGCCTCCAGGGCTACCATCTGGTACTTCTCAAAACCAACAGATCTGCTTTGAAAAACATACTTGCTAACTGCATTCTGACAGACTACTGAATGTTGAGTGGATGACTTTACACAGAGTACAGCTCTCAGGAGACTTCCTGATTGCCCTTCTCACATTTGATCTTTGAGCAGGGATTATATTTCATTATAGGAGCTTTCCATCCTGAAGCCAGCAGCCCATGTAGTCTACAATTCTTGCATTTCTCATTTAAAACAAAGTTTAAAAAAAAAAAGCCTAGGAATAGAGGTACAGGTAACATGGGAGGTGTCTGAGCTATGTTTCCACTCCAAAAAACCTCAGGCTTAAGTGAAACTACATGACTTAAGGAAATATGTTAGTGGCCTTGCCACATATAGGGCCACACACTGGGGGGAAATGGGCTTATGTAATAAAACTAGTCACTTTTGTGTTTGGACTTCTTTTTTATCTTCAGAAAAAAATAATTAGTAACAGCCTCTCCATAGCCGAGGAGAAAGCATACAATTTGCTATAGAAGCTCTGGGCCCACCCAGCCAGCAGAGATCTGAATCTTCACAATGGCATCTAAAAGTTGAGATGAGGACATCATAGACATTCTGAGGACACTGGAAGGGGGCAGGGAATAGATACAAAGTCCTGGGGAGGGTATTCAGAAAAGGCAACTGAGGCACTGAGTGAGCTGCCTAGTCTTCTGTAGGCTTCTCAGGTTCCTGGTTATTCAGAATTATGTGGGGCTTTGATCATCCTTCTTACATACAGTGTGAAGGTGTTCATTGCTATGTCACCTTGAAAGGACTGAGGATACCTACTAGGCTTGTTTAATCATCAGCCTGTTGCCCATTCAGTTTCATGAAGGAGGGATATTAAGTCCCAGTGTTTGGGGGTGATTTGATTTGGTCAGGTGCTTGAGATGCAAGAGGCTCCGAGGAAGCCAATAATAAAATAAATAAATAATAAAAATAAAATAAATAAAGGGAGCCAACAGATCTTCGATGGACAGTGGAAGTTATTCAAAGAGAGCTAAAATAGAGTAAAGACTATATATTAGAACAGAGTAATGCCCCACTCCTGCCACTATCCCTCTAGTCTCAGCAATGATAACCAAGGCATCAGTTGCAAAGCCTCATGCTTTGCATTGCTGCATGTGGTTAAGAGTTAGTGCTTCTATCCCTTTCTCTCCAAGGTGCCACTGGGGTGCACACAGGTAAGATTTCTCTTTAAATCTCTGAAGTTAAAGCCTATCTTTTCCAGGTCCAGTCCCAGGAGTTGGGGTAGTAACAATAATCTGATGTAATCAAATAATCCCTCACCCGCAAACTAAGACTTATTCACTCATTCTTGATGAGGCAGATACCCAGGTCCAGGACATGTCCCTATCCCCCTCATTATAGTATTAATGGACACATCCACACTTTCCATAGGGAGGTGTTACCTCTTTATAATTTCATCAAGCTGACCAGGTTTCCCCGATCAATCTACATACAAATATCAATATCAATATTTGTATCAATATGGATACAAAAGTATCTATAGAAAAAAATAATCTCACCTTGGAAACTAGAAAAATGAAGGCCATAAGAGAAGCCTGAATGACATCAGCTAAAAAAAGATATTGGCACACAGACAAGCCCCCAAATTAAGATGAATACATGTATAGCTTTATTTCAGAAAAACAAATGTATTCTACTGACTAGAATCACTTTCAGTTTCCATTAAAAAAAAAAAAAGGTTTTGGTTATGTCAGGAGGTTATCAATTAAACATTTTTTCATCCTTGAACTCATTATGAGAAAAGTGAAACATAATGTTATTCCCTCATTGTATCCATGCAATCTAATTGTTTTCACTTGGTTTTTAAGCTAAAACAAACAAACAAACCAGAAATATTTACTTCTCAATAGCAGCAAAACCTGAAGGCAAGATGGCCATTCTAAAAACTGCCCACAACACTCCTACCTTTCTATCGTGAGAATGATGAATCTTCTGTAGTTAGAGATGAGGGTATGAGGATGTGTACGGGTGAGTACATCACAGGTGCCAAACTTCTCTGAAAGACGGAAACTCGTCTTAGTTATGGTCATCAATATGTGTATTCTAAAACTAGTCCCATTTAGTCAATAAACATTTACTGACTGCCTACTATGTGTGAGATTTGGGTTCAAATCCTTGATGTTTACTACTTTTATGACCTTGGGTGAGTAAGTAATAACCCCCCTGGGCCTCAGTTTCCTCATTTATAAAATGGACTGCTTGGCTTTTAAACTTTCTTCTATCTCTACATCTATAATCTGGTGTGCAAACCTGGGTGAACAACATGCCCTGTGGGAGATAGAAAAATGAATCAAACATGGTTCCCGTCCTATTACATGATAGTAGAAAGACATACTCTGAGTCTTCACCAAAAATAAACTAGTGAGAACACATGCATAATACATATTTGGAGAAAGATATCTAACATCGTTTTTCCTTTTACCTTAGGATAAAGTAGCTACAGAGAGCATACCCTTGTTGGGTTTCACCATTGCCCCAGAAGAAGGAAATCGAGAATTAGGACTCATTTTTCATCTTTACCATAAGCAAACTCTGTTTTATAGCTTCAAAGCGGAGGACACCAATTCAGCACAGAGGTACTACTGTGATCATATACTCTTCCCCTCCCTCCTCTAGCCACCCAAAGCAAAAGGATCCATTCATTATTCCCTTGAGTTTTTATCTTTCTAGTCTCCTAACAATGGACTATGCTTTTCTCATCGTGAGTTTTCATCTTTATAATCAATTGACTAGGATGTTATAGAACAAGGAAAACTAAACATCCCTGATCTTTTAATATTCCTTTTATGCTCAATATTGTACCCTTTTAGGTAAAAGAAAGTATTTTGGACTTAGAGTCAGAAAACCTGGATTCAAGACCCAACTTTAGCAGTTAAATACCTAAGTAAGCTCAGTCAAATCATTTTACCTCTCAGAGACTCAGCCTCCTCAACTGTGAAATGCGAATAATAATCCCTATGCTGCCTACTTCAGCTCTGTACGCACGGATCACCCTGTACAGAGGAAGTGCTTTGAAATAAAAAATGTAAAGGATTAAATTGTTATTATCCATCAAGTAAAATGTGCTTCTCTATTTTGCAGATGGGTTGAAGCCATGAAAGATGCGACTGTATTATAGCAGTTATCATTCGAATGGACTTGGACTAAGAGACTCTTAGATTTATATAGGTCCCCAAAAGATCCTTCTTCAAGAAGCTCGATATGGTGTATTTCAATTCATCTGGACATACACACTGGATTGGAAAAGCGGGTCTTCTCTCTTTTGTTTTCTTTTCTTGCTTCAACCCCCTTTGATACATAATTTCACAAGTGAAAATTTTAATATAAGTAATATTTATGGTCCCCTTCCTTTCCATCTTCACATGTTCAGCCTATGTTCTAATTTCCTTCCTTATCTGTTAGGAAGCTAATATAAGGACATGGAAAATAACTTGATAAAGAGAATTGTTAAATGTCAGATGCATGAGCAGTACTGGACACTTAGTAGAAAATAAGGCTTTTAAAGTTTTACTTATTGTGAAATACTATCAACTCTTAATTTGGTGGATTTTGGTGCCTACCATGGTAAAGTAAAAAATGATGCAGAAACAGCCAATCTCTTTCAAAGCACTTTATTGTTTTACTGAACTACAGTCTATCTTTTTTTTCCAAGTAATTTACTTAAGTAAATAACAGAGAGAGTCCTGTGGAGTAATTTGCCACCAGTACTATTCCAAGTACTAGCATACAGTTGTATCCTGCCTATGAGTAATCATTCTCTCTTACAACGAGGGATCAAATGCATGCAGCGTTCCATGATACAGGAGAATAACTGTACTTCAGTGGCAAGGGCTGGAGTATTTTCTCTCTTCCCATTTATAAATGTTACATAAATAATGGAATAATTTATTGAGTGAGAGACTCCTTTCTTTCCACTGAAGTACTTAGAACTGCACTAATCCTGAAAATTTAAATGTTAGCTAATGTCACCTCCCCTGAAGATCACATCGGAGACCCCAAGAATCAAAGGGATATTTTAATTTATTGTATGCCTTCCTACAATTTAAATCTGATGCCACTCTCATTGTTAGTATTGTATTTAATAGAACCTATACTTACTTTAGAAATGGTAATTCTACTTCATAAAGCCTACTTTGTTTAAAGAGAGAGAAAAGAGTAAATGCAATAGATTAATTCATTTTCTTAGCAAATGGTTCTGGACATTTGGAATAAGCCTAAAGTACTTGTTAGAATGTGCTCAGTGGAAGATGCTTCTGAACTCCTGGGGCTAAAATCATCTTGTGCTGACTGCTGTTGGTGGCTTTCCCAGTTTTACACATACATGTGTATGTATCAGAATGGGCTGGGGAGCGGGGCAGAGGGAGGGTTTCATGTTATTCTCATTGCAATAAAAAAAATCTAGCATCATTTACTGATAATCTATCCAAAAAACCCAAAAGACATTTATATATAAACCTTTGTATAAAGTACCACTTCAAAGAGTTAGCCACATTCAATGGTTTCAGGGGAAATTTTTCTTTCTAATTTGCATTTCTTTCTTTAAATGTTTGCATTAAAAGTTGAATTATTGATTCAAGATACCTGATTAGACATGTTGTATTATTTTCTTTTGGAAATCATTAGTCATTGAATTTGTTTAGAATATGTCTTCAATGAGGCCTTTAAAACAAATCACAATTTAAAAAAGAGAGAGTTATCCTTTCTACATGTTACATTCTATTAAGTTACTGCATGTGACAAAAAGCACCTGTCCAATCTGATATTACATAAGAAACTATTTTCCTAATCTACTATTTTTGTTCTCTGTCATATACACTTGGTCCTCTTCCCCTCTAGAGGCAATGTGACATGCTGGATAGACAGCTGGTCTCAGTATACATGACTTGGGTTCAAGTCTCTGTCTCTGACATCCTGGCTGAGTAATCCTGGGCAAGGCCTTTCCCTCTTAAGTATCTGAGGTAACTCTAAAACTAAGTCACCTAGAGGGCATTTCCTGACATCACAGGTCCAGATGAAAATGAACAAATCAAACCAAATTATTTCTGGTCTTTTAAATTAATAACAGGTATTTTATTTCTTATTTTTATACAACTGTTTTAAGAAAAAACCATTCAGTGCTAACAATGAACAAAATTTCATTACCAACTCGGTGGTAAAGTAGATGTAGCATTGGACTTTGGAGTCAGGAAGACTTGAGTACCACAACATCAGACACTTAGTTGTGTGACCCTCTCTGTAGCTCAGTTTCCTCATCTGCAAAATGAGGATACTGATAACACCCACCTCCTAGGGTTGTTGTGAGGGTTAAATTAGTTATCTGTAAAATGCTTTGCATACCTTAAAATGACATATAAGTGCCAGATACTGTCATCATTATTCACTGGCAGGGGTCAGCGGAGACCCTTGTCCATTCAGGTACCTGTCTGCCCTTTGGACTTATGTTTATAATGTTTGCTACTCTATCAGGTCTTCATATATTAATTTAAACCTTACTATAGCACTTTTTGCTGCCTGATCTAATTTCTTACACTTGTCCATTAAACCTGATTAAAACTTATTCATTAGAGTAGATGTGAAACATTAGGGACATCCTGTCTGTCTTAGAGAAGATCTTCAACAGCAGCAAACTTAATTGCAATGTTTTTTATTACTCATTTAATCTCAGAATCTGAGAGCTGGAAGGGGCCTCCATTGCCCTCTAGTCCAAGCCATCCACAAAAGGAATCCCCGCTAGAACATATCTGACAGGTGGCCATCTAGCCTCAACTTGCAGACTTCCAAAGATGGGGATCCCATCCCTTTCAAGGCAGCCCATTTCATTCTGTTTGTAAGGAAGGTTCCCCTCCCTGACGCTGAGCCCAAACTGATCTGTTCAATAATTCTATCGGCAGTCCCTGGGCTTAGCCTCTGGACCCAAACAAGAGAAGTGTATCAAAGGCCTCCTCCCTTTGACAATCCTTCATATTTCCTGAGGACAGCTCTCCATCCCTCCTGACTCTGCTCTAGAAGAAACAAGCCCATTTTCTTTCAACTAGTTCTCCCATGACAGGGTCCTTTGGGTGCTCTATAGACTGCATAGTGAAATGAAAAGAACATCAGGAGATAGCAGCCCTGAGATCTGTTGCAAGCCCTACCAGTGAACTGCCAGGAGCCCCTGACTAAGTTACATCATCACAAGGAAAACAGTGACTTACATGTATCTAGTATTTTGTATCTAAAAATGTGCTTCCATGGGGGAAGAGAAAGGAAAGAAAGGGAATAAGCATTTCTATAACACCAATTATATGCATTCATTGTGCTAAAGTAAGTGCTTTACAATTAAGACCTCATTTGATCATGGCATCCCAGATCTAGAAATGGAAGGAAATACAAAAACCATTTGGTTGATTCCTTCATTTATCAGATAAGGATAATTCTGAGGAAAGTCAAGGGACTGGTTCAAGGTCACACAGATAAATTCTGCTTCAGAGGCAGAACTGAACCCAGATCCTCTGACTCCAGAATTAGAGTGTTCCTTCCATTTTAGCAAACTATCTCCCTGTATACCTAAGTAGCTTCCATTCTCTCTTCTATTAAAGGGGATAATGTCTGCCTTCCCAGTCTTTTGAAAATCAAGTAAGATAACTGATATGAAAACATCCAGAAATCTCTCAAGTACTACACACAAAAGTAAGGAATCACAAAAGGACTAAATTCCAAAGTGTTTTCATATCCATTTTCTCATTTGAGCTTCAACAGAGAATATAAAAATAAAACCAAGGAAAGAATAATAGTCATAGATAAGCATAACTGGCTAAACAGGAAAACAGCAAGAAAGAAACAATTTAGGTTTTATTCCTTCCAAATCCTTGGATCTCCCTTTTCCCACACAAAGGATCCATTTTGTTTTTAATTAAGATTCTACGAATGTATTCCAAACAATTTGTAGGCCCACTTCTGCCAGTCCTTCATAGGAGTGGATGGCAAAGATCGGGTTAGAGTCGAGTCACAGGACTCAAGTTCAAATCCTCCCATGTATCTGTGTTAACCTGGATGAATCACTTTATTTTTCCGGGTCTTACTTCCTTCTTAGGTTAAACAAAACAATTAGACTATAGGAGATCTCTATGATCCTAAGACATCTTATAGAAAAGGCAGAAACTGGGGCACCTAGGTGGCATAGTGAATAGAGAACCAGTCCTGGAGTCAGGAAAACCTGAGTTCAAATGTGACCTCGGATGCTTGACACCTGCTAGCTATGTGACCTTGGGCAAGTCACTTAACCTCAACTGCTTTGTCTTCTTCCCCCTCCCCCCCCAAAAAGGGCAGAAACCCTTGTGTTAAGGCACAAGCTCAGTTCTCACGTGAACGGTCTCGGGTCAGGTAAAAGTGAGAGCTTAACCACCGAGCTCTCATGAGGCCCCCCAGAGAACAGCTGGGAATAGAGGAGTGAGACACGAGTTATCTTGTTTTTCCACCTATTCTCAGTGGGAACTTGCTGGGGAGAGCATCCCACCCTTGAGGTTGGTCCATGGTCTGAGCAGGTTTTGTTAACTGGCTAAGGGGCTGAAAGTATGCTGTCCACGAATGAACTATGCAGCTAGGAGAGCTGAACTGGGGACAGAAAAGCCTGAGAAGGGGGGTTTCCTTTCTCCTCGGGAAGGAGAAGGGGGCTCCCTCAAGGAGAACTCGCCCTACATGTTAACATGTAGCTTGTATCAGTAATAAAGCCTACACCTCTGCTTCACTCTGGTGGTCTCTTCTCCCATAAGTATATCAGGCTGATCACCAAAGACCTGAAATAGGTAAGAGGACCCGGCAGCCCATGACATTAGGCTGGAACACCCTTGAATGAAGCCTTGATTGGTGTCAGCTTCTAGAAATTAATAAATATTCAGTGGTTTAATTTTTAACACAACATACCCTTCAACTTAGAAAAACTTTGTCTTTCTACAACTGCAGATTAAAGAAAAAACAAACAAACCTCGATTGTCTTAACTAAAAGACACATCCCTAAGTGTAATACTATTTTTTTTTATTTAACTTCTTACAATCATTTTCACAAAATTTTGGGTTCCAAATTTTCTCCCCTTTTATCCCCTACCCCCACCCCAATACACCGAGCAATCTAATTTTCCCTATCTCCAATCTGCCCTCTCTTCTATCATCCCTCCCTTCTCTTGTCCCCATCTTCTCTTTTGTCCTGTAGGGCCAGATGACTTTCTATTCCTCATTAACTGTATGTCTTATTTCCTAGTAGCAACAACAATACTAAACAGTTGTTCCTAAAACTTGAGTTCCAAATTCTCCCCATCCCTCCCTCCCCACCCATTCCCTTTGGGAAGGCAAGCAATTCAATATAGGCCCTGTGTAGTTTTGCAAATGACTTCCATAATAGTCGTGTTGTGTAAGACTAACTATATTTCCCTCCATCCTATCCTACCCCTCATTGTTTCTATTCTGTCTTTTGATCCTGTCCCTCCCTGAGTGTTGACTTCAAATTGCTCTTTCCTCCCATTGCCCTCCCTTCCATCATCCACCTCCCCTTGCTTATCTCCTTCTCCCCCACTTTCCTGTACTATAAGATAGGTTTTCATACCAAAATGAGTGTGCATTTTATTCCTTCCTTTAGTCAAATGTGATGAGGGTAAACTTCTTGTTTTTTTTCTCAGCTCTCCTCTTTTTCCCTCCACTAAAAAGTCTCCTGCTTGCCTCTTAAATGACATATAATTTACCCCATTCCATTTCACCCTCTTTCCTCCCACTACCTTTCTCTCTCACTATTTACCTTAATTTCTTTTAAGATATGGTCCCATCCTATTCAATTCACTCTGTGCTCTCTGTCTCTGTATGTGTGTGCATGTGTGTATGTGTGTGTGCATGCATGTGTGTACGTGTGTGTGTGATCCCACCAACTACCCAGATACTGAAAAGTTTTAAGAGTTACAAATATTGTCTTTCCATGTAGGAATGTAAACAGTTCACTTTTGGTAAGTCCCTTATGACTTCTCTTTACTGTTTGCTTTTTCATGCTTCTTCTCATTCTTGTGTTTGAAAGTCAAATTTTCTTCTCAGCTCTGGTCTTTTCATCAAAAATGCTTGAAAGTCCTCTCTTTCATTGAAAGACCATATTTTCCCCCGAAGTATTATACTCAATTTTGCTGGGTAGGTGATTCTTGGTTTGAGTCCTAGTTCCTTTGACTTCTGGAATATCCTATTCCATGCCCTTCAATCCCTTAATGTAGAAGCTGCTAGATGTAGTGTTATCCTGATTTTATTTCCACAATACTGGAATTGTTTCTTTCTAGCTGCTTGCAAGACTTTCTCCTTGACCTGGGAGTTCTGGAATTTGGCCACAATGTTCCTAGGAGTTTCTCTTTTTGGATCTCTTTCAGGTGGTGATCGATGGATTCTTTCAATACTTATTTTGCCTTCTGGTTGTGAATGTCAGGGCAGTTTTCCTCAATAATTTCATGGAAGATGATGTCTAGGCTCTTTTCTTGATCATGACTTTCAGGTAGTCCCATAATTCTTAAATTGTCTCTCCTGGATCTATTTTCCAGGTCAGTTGTTTTTCCCATGAGATATTTCACATTCTCTTCCATTTTTTCATTCTTTTGGTTTTGTTTGGTGATTTCTTGGTTTCTCGTAAAGTCATTAGACTCCATCTGTTCCATTCTAATCTTGAGAGAACTATTTTCTTCAGTGACCTTTTGAACCTCTTTTTCCATTTGGCTAATTCTGCTTTTGAAAGCATTCTTCTCCTCATTAGCTTTTTGAACCTCTTTTTCCAATTGAGTGAGCCTATTTTTCAAGGTGTTATTTTCTTCAGCATTTTTTTGGGTCTCCTTTACCAAGGTATTGACCCGTTTTTCATGCTTTTCTTGCATCTCTCTCATTTCTCTTCCCAGTTTTTCCTCCACCTGTCTAACTTGCTTTTCAAAATCCTTTTTGAGCTCTTCCAAGGCCTGAAGCCACCCGACATCTCCCTGGGATGTCTGGGATACAGAGGCCCCACCTTCCACGTCTTTCCCTGATGGCAAGAATATTTCCTCCTCATCAGAACCGAATGGCGGGAACATTTGCACCCCCTCAAAAAAGCTCTCTATAGTCTTATTTTTCTTCCCTTTTCTGGGCATTTTCCCAGCCAGTTACTTGACTTCTGAGATTCCTCTCCACCCCTGCCTAGATCCGCCCAGCTAGTACTTGGGGTCTGAGATTCAAATGGGCTTTCCGTGGTAGGCGCGGCTGCTAATCAATGTGAGCTTTAGTTCTGGTGCTGGGATGGGGGCAGGGCCGCCTCCCAGGCTCAGTTCCCTCAGGGGCTTTATGCAGAGATCTTCCAGGCTCAGCCCCCTCAGGGGGTTCATGTGGAGACCTGAAGTTCTGCCTTGCCTGCCTGCTGCTCAGGGAGTCCCAGGCCGCCGCCGCCTCTGCCTCCGCCGCTTCCTGCCCCCGCCTCTGCCTCAGCCACTTCCTCCCAAGGGGGACCAAGCCATGGAGACACCCTGCTGCCCTCTCGGCCAGCCCAGACGTCTCTCTCACTGACCTATAGCGTCTGTGGGCGGAGGGACCTTCCTGGCCGCCGGAGATTCCATCCCTGAAGCCTGTTCGGATCTGCTTCTCTGGGGCCCCGGCCAGGGCAGCACTGGGGTGGGCTCCGCTTTCCGGGGTGTGATGGACCCTGGGGACGGCTCTCCAGGGCTCTCTGGAACGGAAATCTCTTCCACTGTGTTTCTGCACACCCTGCAGTGATCCAGAACTTGTGGGGAGCTCTTCTTACATTAAATCCATGGGCTGTGGGTTCAGAGCTAGCATACGTGAGTCTTTCTACTCCGCCATCTTGTGTAATACTATTTTAACTGATAATTATGACAAATGCAAAGTATATTAGAGTCAATAAAACAACCATATATAAAAATTACTGTTGGAAGCAGGTATGGAGTACCAACAAGACAAGAGGGTTTTCTCTATACAAAGGCTCCCAAATCAGTGGACAATAGACTGTTTTTCCAGCAGTGATGCTACACATCTGCCACCAGTACTACTAACTTAAGAGCTCACAAAGCACATAGCAAATAATATGGGGATCAAATGAAATGATATATATAAGGAATTTTGCAAACCGTAAAGCACCGAACGAATGTTGTCTGTTACTATTACTAGCATGAAATCATGCCCTGACAGTACATAAATTACTCTTTCTCTTAAAATAAATAAATGCATGAAAGTACACTGATGTCTTCATACTCATCAGGACAAAGTATGCTGACTAAAAAAAAAAAAGTGTAAAGTTTTAAAATCATCCTCAAAAGAGATTAAATCCATAGGATAATCTGTCATTGACCACATATTTGTCATTGGGAAAAGGTAGAGATCAATATTATCATGTAAAAATAATATATTCTAAATAAAATAAAATAAAAATTCTTAAGAGTATTAGTTGGCTGCCTCTCCCTGGCTACCACCTTTGTCACAAATGGAGTCAAAAGAGACCCTAGAGATCATATGGTCCATAATTCTGCAGATTAACAGCTTCAGTGGGTAAAATAACTGGTCTAATACGATTCACTTAGCTAGTAAGGGGCAGTCAGGACAAGAAACACTTGACTCATTATAATGTTCCATCCAGTGCACCATGACCCTATTAGTGTTGTAGGTTTTTCATTTTAATCTTTGATTCAGAGCTATTATGCTTGACAAGCTATCTGGGTCCACACCTCCCCAGCTGTGTTATATACTAATAATACTCACACTCAACCAATAATTCTACATTTGTGAGTAATGACCAATAACGGGCTGTGTCACTCTGCTGATGAGTTACTAAGCCAGAATGGTGGACACTCTAACAGGCACTGAGCTCCATTTCACGATGCTCTGCTGTTACATTTTTAAGCCTCCTTTCCGCATTTTTCTTGCTTAACAGAGTTTATGGGAAAGGTAACAGAATAAGCTGATCATTAAAAACGTTTCATTGAATCTGCTGATTCAATGAAAGTAATACCCAAAGTAATACTAACCTCAACTGTGTAGCAGCTCCCTACTTGCCAGGAGGTAGTTAATAGCCATAAGGACCTACTATGAAGAATTTTCTGACATCTCTCTTATGACAAACATGCCACAGCGGGAACCTCCCTCCTACCAAAAAAAAAAAAAAAAAGCATGTGACACAAGCTTCTGTCTACAAAGGGCTAATTTTCCATTCTAATCAATACGCAGGATTTGTTTTATCCTAAGTTGAGGAAGTACCAAATATGCCATAAAAGACTAAATTTTGCATTTTTTCCCCAAAGTCATTAAATACTTCAATGACTGTCATACAAATCATCCAATATTCATGAAACCAATCCAATATTTACTTTGTGTAAATCTAACTATCACATGGTTGCATCTTCCTCCTATCAGACAGAAGAAGGCAACTGTCTCTGGGAAGATGCTTGGATTTTTTAAAAAAAGTTAAAGTTAAATATCCTTTTAATTCAAATTTTAGAGCTATGTAATATTTGGCTCAAAAACCCAACCATGAGGGCTTTTAAGCAAAATAGCTTCATTGCAAGCAGTTTTTTCACCCCCCTCCCCTCATCCCACATATATTCGAACTGAACAGATTTCAATCACCATGGCTATTTCATGAACTATGATTATGATGAAAGGAAAAAGAATACATAAGATTCCTGGTCATATTGCTCCCTCTCAAAGACTTTAATATTCTCAATTTTTTCAATGAAAAGGCAAGACAATTATTCAGGAGCCAAAGGCTACTTAACTTTTATTTCATTTTCACGTCAAACCACAGGAGTCTATTTTCAGTGAAACATAAATTGTAATTCTTACTTACCACTAATGGACATTCTTTCAGAGATAAAGCAATGTGTTGGTCCTATGATTCATGTTTTTTTTTTAATGTCATTTTTAAGTTCCCCTCAAAGTGTCAAGATATGACAAAAGAGTGCTAATAAATGAAGGATTTGGGGAGAAAGGAAAGGTATATTTTCCAGGTCATGATGAGTTGAGCAAAGCCATATGCTAGAAAATGCCTCCCAAAATGGCCCATAGGAATCATGTTATTCTATAACTTGATTATTCATGGTTAGTTTGTGGGTGACTAGTGCTAATAAAAGGGATTACAAGAACATGCTGTATTGTTTTTCTAAGTATAATTTCCCCAATGTTTATCACCTTAATTTCTAACCACAGGGTAGTAAATATCATGAGAATCCATTATGAAATGGGTAACAATATGTATTTTATGGTAATTAGTTCTAATCAGACATCTAACAAGAACTATTCAATTAACTAGCCTGATAGTGGCACTATACATGTCTCTTTAATAAAATAAAAGGGTTAGACTGAAGCAGGAAGGAGTTCTTCCCTCTGTGTCAGAGCCCCCTTGGGTCACCTGCCTGGTGAAGCCTACAGAACCCTTCTTAGAATAATGCTTTCAAATGCATAAAATAAAATATGAAGGATGCCTATTACATTTAAATAATTATCAAAAGTATTTTTAAAAACAAGTTTTGAGCCTGGGTTAAGAACCTCGGGACTAGGTCATCTCTAAGACTCCTTCTGGCTCTAAATTCTATGACTTTACCGCAGATAAAAAAACAAAACCCAAGCACACAAGTATGGGGGGGGAGACACCTGGCTGTAGACCACTGTTCAAGTGAAAAAAGTTGGTACTGTCAATAATTCAATGAGTCATCAACTGTAGCCTAAAAGTTAATACAAATGAAGGCTGTGCTCAAAGAACAGGCAGCCAGGTGGAAAAGTAGATAGAGCCTCAGTCCTGGAGTTAGGAAAACCTGAGTTTAAATCCAGTCTCACTCAGGAGATGAGTGACCCTGGTCAAGTCACTTAACTACAGCATGCTTCAGTTTACTCAACTACAAAAAGGGATAATAAGAACACCTAAGTCCCAGGGCTGTTGTGAGGATCCAAAGAAATATTTGTAAGGAGCTTTAGCACAATACCTGGCACATTGTAGGCACTTAATAATGGCTTGCTTCCTCCCTTCTCTGTCTCCCAGTAGCCAGAATAAGAGAGGTGGTATTCTTGTCACACGCAACCCTGGTCAGACTGTATTCACTTTGGAATCTCCTATTTTAGGAAGGACATTAACAAGTGGTAGCATATCCAGGAGAGTGGCTATGAAAGCAAAAGCATGTGTTGGAGGACCTGGGGGCAGGTTACCTGGGAAAGCCTGGGGGGTGACCAGATAGTTGTCGTTTATATCAGCATGAATCAGACTTAATGGTGCATGGCCCCAAAGGGCAGTAGCAAGATGAAAGAGTTGGGGAGCCAAATAATCCCCTCTGTACTCAGATGGATCTGTTATCTCATCAATGCCCCTTCGAACAACCCATGCCTGCCCATCCTGCGCAACTCTTGTCCATGGTCTGCCCAAAGTTCACCACAAGGGGTTCACTCCATATGCTGGAGGCCTTGCTCACTTTCTCTTTATCTGGTGAGCATATGAGTGGAACACAGGAGCAGCTCCTCACTCTCACTACATGACCAGCACATTGACTCTACCCATTCATTTTCCTGAGGACATCTCTTTCCCTGTTCTCACTGGTTACATGTTGTGGCCTGCTCAAACCCACTATGCATCTGCTCCCTTTCCACTGTCTTTTGGAGACTGGTATGCTACATGTCTTACAGCCATACAACACAATCTGTCAAATGTTAGAATTAAAAAGATAAGCCTTTGCTTCCAGAAATGGGGTCATTAAAGATTACGATTTTCAAAAGTCATCCAAACTATTCCTGTCAACTATTCCGGGGTCAACTCATTGCCTCTTGGTACCGCTGATCCCAAATGTGCATATTCTGATAGACAAGTTCTGTTGGCTGTCGGTCAGCCAATAAACTCTTATTAAGTGCTTAATATGTGCCAGCATTGTGCTAAGTGCTGGGGATAAAAAAAAAAAGACAAAATGAAGTCCCTCCTCTAAGGAGCTCACAGTCTAATGAGAGAGACAACATGAAAACAATTACTCACAACAAGATATCCCCAGCACAAATTGGAGAAAATCAAGAGGGAAGGCACAAGGATCAAGGAGGACTTGTCAGAGATGGAGATTTTAGTTGGGCTTTGAAGAAAGCCAGGGAAATCAAGAGGCAGAGACTGGAAGAGAGTGCCAGTCCAATGGGGTGGAGATGGGACAGCCACCAAAAACTCATGGAGAGGAGAGATGGAATGTCTTGTGTGAGGTACAGCAAGGAGGCCAGTATCACTGAACCAGAGGAAGGCATAAGACTAGAAAGGTAGGAGGGGGCTAGGTTATGGACGGCTCTGATGGTCAAATAGGATTTTATATTTGATCCTAGAGGTGAGAGGCAACCACTGGAGTTTATCGAATAGGAGAGTGACATGACTGTCCAGCAACTCTATGTTCTAATCTGAGCAATAGACACTCTTTATCCATTTGGTCAATCCTAAACTACTGAAACAAGGAGATGATAATAAAAATGGGTAACAGTAGAAATGACATTGAAACCAATTAGAATACTTTTATACAGATATTTAACCAAAATAAACTAACCTAACAAGGGGACCAAAAAAAGCCCACAAAGCACCTTGATTGGCAACCACCAGAATTACTTGCCAAGTGGAAACTGATGGCAGTCAAAGACACCAACAGTTTAAAATATGAACTCATTTGCAAAAATCCTATAAAGAAAGCTGATGGTTGAGTAGCGTCATCTTCCATAATGCTAAAAGAAGCAGTGGACATTAAAACCAGCTTTAAAAATTCCTGGCAAGGGACTGAACTAAGCAAAACGCTAGTAGATGAGGGAAAACATCCTGACAATTAAAGCTGTGGAAGTGCGGCCAGGTAGCAATTTCACTATCACTGGACATCTTTAAGCAGAGGCGGCATGACCACTTGGATGATTAGAGCAGATTCCTTCCTCATCAGGAAAAGAGAATACTAAATCACCTCTAAACCACTCATAATATCCAAGGTGGATTTAGCAAAGCTAGTCCCATTCAAAGATTATAGTTTTTCTTGTATAGATGGTATTTTAATAGTTACAAGGAAATTTTATTTATAAAGCTTTAATGTTTACCCTCTTAATGAGGCAGCTAGGTGGCTCATTAGAGGGAGCACTGGGCCTAGAGTCAGGAAAACCTCAATTCAAATCCAGCCTCAGACACTTACTAGCTATGTAACTCTAAGCAAGTCACTTAATCTCTGCTTGCCTTAATCCATTGGGGAAGAAAACAATAAACCACTCCAGTATCTTTTCAAAGAAAATTCCACGGACAGCTGTTGTCAGACATAAATGAACAATAACGTCTACTCTGCCAATACTTCAGAGGTAATTTTCTATACTAACACAAGAAAAGCATGAAGAGCCACTTCCCAAAAAAAGAAAAAAATATTATTTTGTTAAATAAAGTTTATTTAGAAAATATCAGGAGCAAAGTTGGACATTTAAGAGAGATGAACAAATCTGTACATCTCCAGGATGAGAGACTTACATTATCACAGCACACTGGCCTTATATACAAAGTTAATAACAAAGAAATCACCACCACCACCCATCCTCCATCAGCCTAGAATGGTTTTCAACATGATTTAAGACATGAACATGAAAAAGATTTCAAGATTAAAATTATGTCTAATTAAAAGAGTATAATTTTGCTTATAAAGAACTTTAAGGCTTTAAAATCATACTGCCAGAAACTAAAATTCTACGATTTCAGGATAAGGCACACTGTAAACTAGAAAATGCTATTACTTAAACTACAATGTAATACTTTCTATAATTCATACTGCTTAGTTTATATATAACAATCTCCTAATCAAACATTAACGTATGTTCTTCCAAATATACAATTTTTATTCATTTCAAAGGCCAGCTCACAGTCTTATGGTGATGTAGAAAGCAATGAGGACTTGACTAAAATTTTCCAGTATCTCTATGATCACTCCCTATCACCACAAATCTGTTGAAGTTTTAGTCAATAAGCCTAAGGAGTTGATTAGAACTCCTTTGAATTATGTGCCATAAGCTGAAATATACTACTTAAAAAACTGACTTATGAAGTTAAGACTGTGGTCCTACAAATCCAATAGCATATATATAATAAATAACCTAAATTTGCTACCAAGAAAAGCTAAACTGAAAATTCATGAATGCATAATGTTCCTACTCCATTGTATAATGCTATACATGAAAATATAAATTACTTTTTGATCACTGCAGTAATTGGCTTATGCCCTGAAGCGTGAGATTTGATTACCCCAACAACAATAATTATGAAAATTATTGTAGTCATAAAATTAGGTAGCTCTTAAAAAAAACCCAGTAACAATACTCAGTCTCTCTAAACTCAT
Organism: Bettongia penicillata ogilbyi; assembly: GCA_023548195.1. Classification (NCBI taxonomy): domain Eukaryota; kingdom Metazoa; phylum Chordata; class Mammalia; order Diprotodontia; family Potoroidae; genus Bettongia; species Bettongia penicillata. Next base: position 8,257,772 of record JAJHZJ010000067.1, on the reverse strand, counting down.
TTTACAGGGCAATAAGAAAAAAAGATAATTGGTCTCCACTATATCTATTATGATCTTATGCACTGTTTCAGATAAACCTCCTTGTACCTTTTAACAAAAATTCTTTTTCAAACAATTACCAAGATATATACTTCACTATATGGTAGTGTCTCTGGTATGTATATATCCCTACTTCCTGCCCCAAGGAGAAAAAGTAAAGCACTTTCAAGGAAAAAAACTTTAATTCATTGAATATGTTATCACTTTGGTATAATTATACTTTGTTTAATTTATGAGGAAAATATTTTGTCTCTCTTTGTTTAGGAAGCCAATGGAGGATAAAATGTCCAACAAACAAAGCATAAAAGCAGTATTTCCTGCCAAGATCTCTCTCAAAAGGAAAAATATTCCTTGACAGGTGAAATATTTGCTAAATAGAGGAGTCCCAAGATCCTTAACAACTCTGATAATTCCTGGAAGACCACCATCCACAGCTCTTCTAGAAATGAAACATGGGCCTAAGTTAAAGACTTAAATTCTTTCCATCAAGGACTTATATTCTTTACATTCTTTCTTGTATTTCTTTGCAGTAAATCCTTTTTCAGTACAAATCATAGTTTATAGTAACTATTTTCCAATCCCCTTGGAAGTAGATTTCATTGGTTATCAGTTGATTGTCAAACACTGAATCACTTTACTCTGATCAATGTAACGATCAACCATGATTCCAGAGGCCTAGTGATGAAACCTGCTACTCACCTCCGAACAGAGAGGCAAAGGATTCAAGGCACACAATGAAACAGAAATGATCCACCTGACATGGCCATGTGTGGATCTGGTTTGCTTGACTGGGCATATGTTATAAAGGTTTTGTTTCTCTTTCTTTCAGTTGGGATGTGGAAGGCTAGCAAAAGGACTGCCAAAATGGGAGTTGGAGAAAAAGAGTTATTAGAGTTTTTCAAAATATAGAGTGGAGAATAGAAGGGAGGTCATTAGGCAACAGACAAGAACAGCTTTGAAAATAACACAATGAATTTATCGTTTACTTTAAAAGAAATGCAAGTCTTGTATCTGGAAGCCTGAATCTTATTTGATGTTTGCTAAGTTTGGAATTTTTAAAATTAGAAAAAATTAGATCTCTTTATAAAAAAAGAAATATCATTTACTCCACAAACCTATAAACAAAATACCACAGGTTACAAACCAAACTGAACTTTTGCAACTAAAGACTGAAAATTTAAGTTCTATATATGATTTTAATTTTTCTCTTGGTTAGCTAGAAAGCAACCTGAAACTTGATAAAGCCTTTTGATAAACATACAGATAGACTAACAAAACTTTGGAATAGGAGCAGAGCCAAGATGGCAGAGTAAAAACGGGGCCTTCCCTGAACTCTCCCTGAAAGCCCTCCAAATACCTGTAAGAAATTACTCTAAACAAATCCTAGAGCTACAGAACCCACAAAATGATAGAGTGAAACAAATCCCCAGCCCAAAACAACTTGGAAAGTCAACTGGAAGGGTCTTTTCACTGGGCAGGTAGCGGTGCACACTCTGGTGTGGGTGGGAGCAGATCTCAGGAACTGAATCATTGGCAGCTGTGGCAGTTTCTGGATTTCTCAACCAGTAAATGCCAAAAATGTTGGTGGGAAAACTCTGTGGGACCTGGGTGAAAGAAGAACTTGAGGTCTGGCCAGGTCCCAGCCCCAGGGTGATGGGGGTGGTGGTGATGGTGGCAGTGGCAGCAGCAGCAGAAGCTGCTTCCAAAACTCTAGACCCACAGATGTAAGGGATATCATGTGGCTGATACAAAATCCCTGAAGTCTGGAATTTTGTACACCCATCTCCACCCCCATCACCACTGGAAGCAGAGTTCTACTTTGACAATGAGTTAAAAAGTCAAGCATTTGGCTAGGAAGATAAGTAAACATTGTAAAAGAACTCGGACTACAGAATCTTACTTTGGTGACAAAGGAAGATCATCAAGGCATACAACCAGAGGAGGACAGCTGAGTCAAAGCTCCTACATCAAAAGTCTCCAAGAGAAATATGAAATGGTCTCAGGCCATGGAGGAGCTCAAAAAGGATTTTGAAAATCAAGTAAGAAAAGTAGAGGAAAAATTGGGAAGAGAAATGAGAGTGATACACGAAAATCATGAAAATCGAGTCAACAGTTTGCTAAAGGAAATCCCAAAATATACAGAAGAAAATAACACCTTAAAAAATAGACTAACCCAACTGACAAAAGAAGTTCAAAAAGCCAATAAGGAGAAGAATACCTTCTTCTCAAAAAGTTGAATTGGCCAAATGGAAAAAGAAGTCCAAAATCTCACTGAAGAAAATAATTCCTTCAAAATTAGAATGGAGTAAATGAAAGCTAATGACTCTATGAGAATTCAAGAAATAAAACAGAACTAAAAGAATGGGAAAAAATAGAAGACAATGAGATATCTTCTTAGAAAAAACACTTTCCTGGAAAATAGATCCAGAAGAGAGACTTTAAAAATTACTGGACTACCAGATAGCCATGATCAAAAAGAGCCTAGACATCATCTTTTAAAAAATAATCAAGGAAAACTGCCCTGATATTCTAGAACCAGAGAGTAAAATAGAAACTGAAAGAATCTATCGATTGCCTCTATGAAGAGATACTTTAGATTCCTAGGAGTAAAACTCCTAGGAATATTGTAGCCAAATTCCAGAGTCCCTAGATCAAAGAGAAAATATCGCAAGCAGCCAGAAAGAAAAAAAATTGAGTATTGTGGAACTACAATCAAGATAACACAAGATCTAGAAGTTTCCACATTAAGGGACTGAAAGGCTTGGGAATATAGTCCAGAGGTCAGAGGAGCTAGGATTAAAACAAAGAATTACCTACCTAGCAAAACTGAGTATAACCTTCAGGAGGAAAAAATGAATATTCAATGAAATAGAGGACTTCCAAGCAATCTTGATAAAAAGACCAGAGCTGAATAGAAAATTTGACTTTCAAATACAAGAATCAAGAGAAGCATGAAAAGGTAAACAGGAAAGAGAAATCATAAGATACTTATTAAAGTTGAACTTACATTCCTACATGGAAAGGAGGATGATAATTGTACATGATATTTGTAACTCATGAGACCTTTCTCAGTATTAGGGTAATTGGAGGAGATGATAGACAGACAGACAGATGGATGGATGGATGGATGGATGGCACAGGGTGAGCTGAGTATGAAGGGATGATATCTAAAAAATAAAATTAAAGAGTAAGAGAATGTATTGGGAGGAGAAAGGGAGAGAATGGGGTAAATTATCTCACAAAAAAGGGGCAAGAAAAAGGTTTCACAATGGAGAAGGGGAAGGTGCAGGTATAGTCAGAAACAAACACTTTAGAGAAGGGAGAGGGTCAAAGGAGAAAATAGAATAACTGGAGGGGTGAGATAGGACAGAGGGAAATATAGTCTTTCATAACATGATTATTATGGAAGTATTTTGTGTAACTACACATGTGTAACCTATATTGAATTACTTGCCTTCTCAACGCGATGAGTGGGGGAGAGAAGGGAGAGAATTTGGAACTCAAGTTTTAAAAACAACATGTAAAAACAAAGTTTTACATGATACTGGGAAATGATACATAGGCAATGGGGCATAGAAATCTATCTTGCTCTTCAAGAAAGTAAAGGGGAACGGAATAAGAGGGGAATGATAAAAGAGAGGGCAAACTGGGGGAAGGGGTAATCAGAATGCATGCCATCTTGGGGTAGAGGGAGGGAAAAGATGGGAAGAAAATCTGGAGCCCAAAATCTTGTGGAAATGAATGTTGAAAACTAAAAATAAATTTAAATCTTAAAAAAAAAAAAGAAAAAAACTTTGGCATATTTATCCTAAGGATTAAATGAACAAATAGTTTAAGTGTTAATCATATACAAATAAGCTTCTCTCTAAGTGGGATTCAGAATTACTGAACATTAATGAGTTAAAAGGGGCTTGTGATATTATCTAGTCCAACTACCAGATTCTAAATTTTTTTCAATTTATACTTATTTTCTCTCTCCTAGTGCCCCTCATTTAAAAAGTAACACACACACACCCTCTTAATATAAAAATTATCCCATCTCATTCTGAATCTGGAGTCCATCACTGTCATAGCAGGTTATTAAATTAATCAGTTAAGTTTCTTTCAAGTTGTTTGTATTTACCATGGTGTTGGTATTATATATTTTTTCTCCTAGGTCTGTTCACTTTAAATCGGCTGATACAAGTCTTCTCAGGTTTTACTGAACCCATTCTTTTCATCACTTATTAACATACAACAGTACTCCATTATATTCAGATTCCATAATTTGTTCAGCCATTCTCCAGCTGATGCCTTCATTTTACAAAGTGACATTCTCAGCATAGTTTGTGCCACAGTCGAGACTAGGAATCATTTTCCTGACTGAATACATTAAATTTCACCACTTTCCCTGGGCCGTTATGGTTGAAAAGATAAAATGCATATTTTAATCTGCTGAGATTGAGGGTAGGCTTTGGTAACAGCACTTGATTACTGGTGATCACTGCCAATTTTGCCCGGCCTCAGTGTCCAATCACATCACATCAGATGAACTAGTTCTGGAGCACAGCCTGTTCCTACCCCCTCCCTCACCAGTCATTGGTCTGCTTTCCTAATAAAGAAGTTCAATTTCAGTATTCCTGGTTTGGTTTGGTTTTGCATTTAGTCACAGTATATAATTTCTACATCCTGATATACTTAGGGGTGTTTTATTTATTCTAGGTCTGCAGCACCTGATGCTCACGTAACTCTGACAACTTGTCTTTTCCTAAAGGGACACAAAATAAAGGAAGCCCAGCAGCCCCAAGCACTGATATACTGAAATTATTGCTAGTCCTTCCTTTGGAAGAGGACCAATAAAGTCATAGGGTGATGCCTTGACTTTAGTGTGAACTGGATTTAGGTGAGACAGAGCAGCACAAAGTTGTCAGCCTTATTCTCTTTTCCAGTGTCACTCAAGTCTAGTGGCAGGACAAAAGTCAAGATGACTGGCAATGGCCCAGGATGCAGTGGATGACCACGGTACCTTCGATATCTGACCAAGCTCTGAAGTGCTCCACAGTGCCTGCTTCAGCTACTTTTGTGGGTATAGGAACAAACTGTTTTCACCTGCTTGGGGTGGACATCCCCCTAATTTGGTGATGGGTTTGAAGTTTGTCAGTTAACCCTAAAGCTGATTTAGCCTGCCTCCAGGGATATGCATGCTACAGCTTCTTGGAGCCAGAGGTGAGAGTTGGATGAAGGGTGGTTTTCTATAAAAGAATCTTTTTTTTGTTTGTTTTTAAATTATTTTCTAAAACAAATAACCCAGCCACAAGATAAATGGAGAGGGGAGACGAAAGGAGCTCTCACCTGGCCTTCCTTTCCAAACTGGGAAGAACCAAATGCCTAAAGACACAGAATTAGAGATGTGGGAGCAGGAAGACATATTAAGACATGGAAGCAGCCTATCAGAAGTTCACTAGTGGGATAAGACATCAATACAGAGCCCTGCATATTCTGGGGTGGGATATGTTGGTAAGGGAAATTAAGACTTCATCTATACGACTAGAGTGATGCTACAGACATCAAGCTGTTCTCTGCCCTCAAGAAATACAAAGGTATAATAAAGTGATAGGATCCTCACTTGAAGCATACCAGTTGTTAAAATATCAGGCCCAAATCAGATTCCAATGTAAATGGGAAATAATGAATAAAAAGCTTCTTATAGGCAAAGTTCCAACTCACTCCCTGCCCCTTTCTATTTGAGGGCAGAGTAGCTTTTCTTCTGGCATTAATATTTGCCACTTAAACCTCCATGGTTCTAAGTAGGGTGCTAGGTTGTTACCATCTACCTGGATATCCATCTTAACCTTTTATTGATTTTATCTTAAACTCAAATGATCTAATGATCCAAGCAGCTCTGAAATAACATCCTCAAAATCACTGCACCCAATTCTCCAACACCTTTAGGCCAGTAGTTCTCAAACTTTCTGAACTTAGAACACTCTTCCCTGCCCACAAAAAACTTTTATTTATATAAGGTCCTCAGGACACACTTGGACAACCACAACCTTATGCACGATTGAAGTCACAGAAGCCTGAACATATAAGCTGTCTCTATTAAAGGCTAATGTGAGAACCCTCTCCCCTTGTTGCTGCTACACTGTCACACCGTGAGTACAATGTAAACTTTGCCCCTCCCACCCCAGCCCCCAACTCTACCCTCAAGGAATGAGTTGTACCTGCTTCAATCATGTGAGCACAGGCAGCAGCACTAACACTGCCATTTCACACATGAAATTTCTAGAGGGTCATTTTTTAACAGGGCCATTTGAGGAGTCCAGGATAGTTTGCAGACAAGATGATGGAGCAAAACCAGGGAACAGGTGCCAATTAACCAGAATCTGTTTACAGAAACCATGTCAGAACTTTTGAATAATTTTTGTACTTAAAATGCTAGAGCAGGGGTGGGGAACCTTAGGCCTTGAGGTCATATGTGATCCTTTAGGTAAAGAATGGCCCTTTGACTGAATCCAAACTTCACAGAACAAATTTGCATATATGATGGCCCACTTTAACATATTTAGCAAAAAAGGGAAATGCAAATGAACAAGGTCCCTCACCTACAGATACCATCTTTTTACATGAGAAATTGATTAACACTGAGTTTCTTAAAGTTTATTGCATAAACAAACAGGAAGCCTAAAATTACACCTACATATCAATAGCATACACATATGCAACCCATTCCCTCACAGAAGCATGAAGAATTACAATATTTAAATACCCAATTCAAAGTAAAGCATGTTTTAGCTTTTACTTAATAATTAAAATGTATAAAACTATACACATGAATGTATTTCATTGTTCAGCCTTCAGGAAAACCTACTTAACACAAAATTACATAATAAAGACAAATTATGAGCACATAATAGGGATCTTTATATATTTTAAGGTTGTATGGAAAATGATTAATCTATTTATTTTGTTTGTCCCAAGTGAGCAGACCTAAGATACAATGAAAAGTTAAGGTATTTAAACTGAATGAGTTCATTGACACAATACCAGCAAGAGCAGGTTAAATCATCATGCATCAGAGCTATTATACAAGGTTGTCCCAGAAACTTTAGTGCTGTTCTAAGCTTTAATAGCTTTAGAAGTATACATGCCAAACTTACAAAAAAAAAATTTGAAAAGTTAATTATTTACAATTTAACATAATGATACTTATTAAAATTCAATATAACCACCATCTTGTGCTATACATTGCTCTAGTCGATTTTCAAACTTTGTGAAAACTTTCATCAGCTGCTGCTCTGTGACTGAGAGAATTGCATTTGTAATCCTTGCCTTAAGATCATCCAAAGAACAAGGTTTTGATGCATATACAACGGTTTTGACATAACCCCACAAGAAAAAGTCTAATGGAGACAGATCTGGTGACTGAGGTGGCCAATCAAGAGGACCTCCTCTGCCAATCCACTGATCTGAGAAAGTGTCATCCAGGAACTGCTGTACAGACAATGAATGATAACAGGATGGCCCATCATGCTGGAAGATGGTGCTATTTAACAGATGTAACCTCTGCAGCTCAGGAATGAAAAAATTCTGAAGCATGGCTAAGTAAGATTCACCACTGGCTGTAGACTCTTCAAAAAAGAAAGGACCAATAACACACGCCTTCCTGATGGCACACCAAACATTAACTTTTGGGGAATCTGTCTCATGTTGCCAGACTTCCTGAGGTTTTTCTGTGCCCCAAATACGACAATTATGACGGTTAACTATGCCACTTATGTGGAAAGTGGCTGCATCAGAAAAGGTCAATTTGCCCAGAAGGTCACTGGAATTTTCCATTTTTGACTTCATCATTTGACAGAAGTCTAACCTTGCATAGTAATCTTCTTCTTGCAGCATCTGAATAGTTGTAACTTTGTAAGCATACTTGTGTAACTTCACAGTTAGTATCCTGTGCACAGTGGTCTTCGGAATGTTCAATTCAGCAGATACCCGGCGCACTGATTTTTGAGGATTCTGTTCAAATGCCCTCTCAATTTCAGCCACAGTCTCTTCACTTGCTCGACGTCTCCCAGATCTAGGCTTGTCAAGAATTGAGCCAGTTTCCTTGAATTTTTTCATCCAGTTGTTAATTAAATTTCTGTGGGGAGCTTCCCTCTTATAATGGGAGGCAAATTTTCTTCTTACTGCTGTTGTGGACTTGAGTTCAGCTAACCAGAGAACACAGTTGACTTTTTCTTCAATGTATGCCATCTTCAATCAGAGGGACTAAGGGGAAAAAACGTAATTAATTATAAATTTTGTACCATTTATAATCTTAAGTTATTAAAACTACACTCAAGTTTTTTGGGCAACACCTTGTAGAGATGGGATTCAAAGGTTAGAGGGCTGGGCAGGGTGACCTATAGCCTCCTTTCCAACTTTAATTTTCCATGAGCAACATCAGACTCAAAAAATAAACTCATTTGAAATTTATAAGGTTGTACAACCTACCAATATTTTTTAAGTTGGAAATGCTTAACTAGATGAGGAATTAGGCAAATGACAATAATTGGCACATATAGACTTGTTAAATTCTACAGAAAGGAACTAAAATAAAGTGCAATTCCCCAAAGGCTCGTATTTAACTTAGCCTAAAGTGAAACATTCAAAAAATATCAACTACATTTAACCGTTCAGAGGGGAAAAAAAAAATACTGGAGTATGAGGTTTGATTCAGATTCTTATAACACAATACTAACAGCATTGTTGGTTCAAAGGGCTAGACCAAGCACTGCCACAGCTCATATACGGAAATGCTCTGTCTCAAGAACTGGATGGGCCTGTGATGTCACTGACAGAAGCAATTCCCTAATGAGGAAACCTCCTCAACCAATTCAGGTGTGCACTTTCTCCTATGAGAGTTACCTAGAATCCTGGGAAATGAAGTGACTCCTCCTAGGTTTTTTAACATATACAGTATGTACTGTAATCCTGCCACCCAAGTTTGGCTACAAATGTTTCTTTACAGATGTGTGGCACTTAAACCAAGGGGCCAAGCATTTTATTAGGTATCTACTATGTGCCAGGAACTAAACTGCTGGGGATAGAAACACACACACTCTCTCTGCCCTCAAAGACAAGACGAAAATAACAATAATCATGTTAGCATTTATATAACACTTCTGGTCTGCAAAGCCCTTTACAAATATCTCATTAGAGCCTCACAAGAACCCTGGGAGATGGGTACTATTATTCTCTCCATTTTACAGGATGATGAAACTGAGGCAAACAAAAGTGAAGTGACTTGCCCAAGGCCATGCAGCTGGAAAGTGCCCCAAGGCAAATTTGAAATCAGGTCTTCTTGACTTCAGGATCAGCAGTCCATCCACTGTACCTACCTGTCCGCTTGGCCTATCCATCCATCCATTCACCCATCTGCCTACCTACTAATTACATTTCAAGGTAACCACATAGAGCTTTAACGCTTCAAATGTCACTAAGCCCTTTGGAACACCCCGTACAAATCTGTACGTGTATATATAACACACATGCATATCTGTGTAAATGTATTTAACACGTATATATGTACATAACACGAAGAATAGTTCTACATATATAAACAGGTATTGTGTGTCTCGGTGTATACGGATATGTGTGCGTATATAATATGCATGTGCATATGCCTACATGTACGCGTATACACACACGCCACGGTACCTGCGCTTCCAAGCGTCTATAACTGTCCATCTCTGTCTCCCATCTAAGTACACACACGCACACACACGTGCCCGTGCCCGGCCTCCCCCTCCCCCTCCCCCCAGGACCAACCCCAGGTCCCCGGGCCCATTCCACTCCCGCCCCGGAGGGCCAGGCCGGTGGCGGGGGCGGTCAAGGCCGGGGGCCTACTCACCGAGCCCGGAGCCCGGCGGCGCGCGGAGCTGACCCCGCCGTAGCCGCGGCCCGCCCGGGCCCATACCCCCGCCCCGCCGCCCAGCAGGCCGGGCCCGGAGGCCGCCGCCGTCGGGAGGAGGGAGCGTCCACGCCCGAGCCGTCCGGCCGGATGGAGCGCCAGCGCCGGAACGTTCCGGTGTGAGTGTGTGCGCGCCTCAGCCAATCGCGTGCTCGCCCGCCCCCCGCGGCCGGAGCGAGGCTGGCGGTGGGAAGAGGAAGAAGAACATTCACCCTCCTCCTCCCAGCGCGCGGGCGGGCGGCGGCGGCGGCACCGGGGTCACGAACTCTGACCTTTCACTGACAAAAACAATAACAAACCCCCCCCCTCCCCAAACCTCGGCCAAGCCTCCGCCCCCCCGGGCCCGCACTCCCCCCGGCGGCCCGCTCCCCGCGGCCAAGCAGAAACTGCTCCCCCCGCCCCCCGGAGCCCCTCGCCCGCCCGCCGCCCGCCCCGGGAAGCGGCTTCCCCGGCCCTCCGTCCCGCCCGCCGCCCGCCCCCGCCGCAGACACGGGACCAGCTTCGGGGTCAGATTCGAAGCCGCTTTGGCGCCAAATCCTGAGGTAAACGGTCGGGGTCGGTGGCGCGGCTCGGCTCGGCCGAGGCCGCTGGCTGCGGGGAGGGGAGGGCTCTCGGCCGGGGCCGCCCCGCGCTGGAAGATGGAGGCGGCGACGGCGGCGGTTGAACCCGACCCCTTTACCTTTGCCACGGGGCGGGCGGATGGACGGGCGGGCGGCGGCCGCCGCTTTGCATAGTGGGCCGGGCCGCGCCGGGAGTGCAGGGTCGGGCGGGCACCGCTCGCCTCCTCGGCGGCCTCGCCCGCCAGCCCGCGGCCGGGCCGGGCCCGGGCCGAGCGGAGGCGCCGCTGCGGCCGGGCCGGGCCGGCACGGCGCGGGGGGTGGGCGCTGCCGGGGGAATGGCCGCGGCTCCGCCTCACTGTTGGCCCTCCGCCAGCGCCGCCATCTTGTCCTCGGCGGAGATGGCTTCTGGGGTGTGTGGCTTCCCACCCCCGCCCCGCTTCGCGCCCGCCTCCCGCCCCCCTCCCGTTCGCCCCCCGGCACTCTCTCCCGCCTCGGACGGGCCTGGGGGAGGCGGCCGGGCAGTCGATTTCCAAAGGGCGGGAGAGGCGGACAAGCTGGAGGGACAGTGGGAGGGAGGCGGGGCGCTCGGGCGTGACCGGCAGCGTGGCGGGCCAATCGCGGCCCGCCGGGAGGAGGGGAGCGGCCGGTGCCCCTCGCTCCCCCCGCCCTGGACGCAGCCGATTGGCCCCGGGCGGAGGGGGTGGGCGGGTCGAGCGGGCGGCTAGGAGCCCTGGGGTTTCTGGCTCCCCGCACCGCGTGGGACCGAACGTGCTGGGGGCAGCGTGGGGGGCGCGTGGGGGCGGGGAGCGCGAGACGTTGGGTGCGCGCGCAGCCGGAATCTTTCGGGGGGCTGTAGGGAAGCGTCAGGTGCGTCGGCGGGTGCCCTCGGGGTTGGCGTTCTGGGAAGCTCGTCACGTGCTGCGAGGCTGGTTTCTCCGGCGTAGCGTCGGTTCCGAGCCCCCTCTCTGCATCGCTCTTGTCCCACGGAGGTCTTCAGTTGTGCGCCCGCCCCCCGTTAGACTGGGAGCTCGCCGAGGGCAGGCCCTGGCCCTCCGCCCGGCACACGGGACGAGCGTCGTATGGGGAGGGCGGCCGAGCGCGCCTTGGTGCGCCCATTTCTCTCTCAGAAATCCCCCCACGCTCTTTTATGAGCGTTGTTAAACTTTGGCGAGCACACGTCATCCGGAGAGATGGAGCGGTGTGGTTCGGAGCCCAGCCTGCCTCCCGACTCTCTCTGAAGCATGCTGGGGTCGGGCTTGATGTCGGGCGCGTTCCGGGCTTCCTGTGGACCCCTGTCTGTATAAAGCGTGTGAGTGGGTACAGGGCTGGGCTGGCTCTCCGACCACGCTTCAGGTGCCGTTGCCTGACGAAGTGAGCATCTGGATCGGATTTAAGGAGCTGAGAGCAGAAGTTCATCTTTGAACCTTGTGAAACGATGAAAGTGTGGAAATACTTCTTAAAAGAGCCATATATCCCTTAGGGCAACAGTTCAACTGGTGGCCAGTTATGGTGTCGTATTTTCTTACATGCGATAGAAACATTTTGTGGTGTAGTGCTAGAGACCAAAATAAATTCACCTAACCTTCCTCTAATTTGGATCATTGATTACAGGACCCTCCCCTCCTCGCACTGAGCCTGTTTTCAGTACATGAGGGTTCTTTGTCGCTCCTAGGATAGTGACTTTAGAAGTGAGCTGTGGCTACGTGTTGCCCTGTTCTGCCTTGAGACTAAACCTTGGAGTTCACTCTCGTTCTGGTGTCTTTCCAGCTTAGCTCACAGCATGGCGCAGTGGGAAAAATCTCTGGACCCCGACACTATCACCATATGACCTACCTATGTAACCCAGACGGTCCTTTAAACTTTCTGGGCCTCAGTAAGGAGGAGGTTATATAGATGCCCTCTTCTTTGTCCCTTCCAGTTTCAGATCTGTGATTGTGTAGTTCAGAAACCTAGAATGTTTGGACCAGCTGTCCTCAGTCAAAAGCCAATGAAAGAAGAGTTGATAGAAGAACCTTTATATGCTATAAAGAGCATGTTATTTGGAGTTGGTATTCCTGAGTTTAAATCTGGGCTTCTAACACTTTGCTCATCTGTGTAGCATCTGGGAAATCCCTACCTCACAAGGTTTTTTTGTTTTGTTTTGTTTAGAGATCATTCTTATAGAAAAATATTTTGTTAACCTTAAAAGTGTTACAGAGTAAGAGCTAGTATTGCAAGAAGTATTGTTGATGATCCAGTATGGATCCAGTGATAGACTATACATTAAACCAAAAGCCGCCTAACTGATTTCAGAGGGTCGTCACCAGATAAGTCACATGATGATGATCTTTGTGACCACGACAACTCTAGGATGTTCTGCTAAATCATCGAGGTATTGAATCTGTTGGGGGTTCAGAAAGTATCAACATGAATGTAATTAGAGTTTCTTTGATCATGATAACTTGGATGTCATAGTGGAGGGGAATAGCAGGCTGAATATGCAATTTTACTTGTACTTAATTTTTTATGATAATAACAATAGCAAACCTAGTGCTTTAAGCTTTGCAAAGGCATTTGCGTGTTTTGTTCTCATTTGATCTTCCCGTAAGATTGAGTATGACATAGCAGATAAAAGTTGGCCCCCACAAGTTTGGAAGACCTGGGTTTAAGCTGCTCCTCTGAAGTATATAGTGTTCTAAGTGTCCCTTCAGCAACTCTCTAAGACTCTTTAAGTTATAGAATAGATATCCAGTAGCATTGTTAAAGGGAGTTTCTTCAGTATGGGATTACCTTTATTAATGAAATTACAGGCCTGGTCTAAAAAGGAATTGTAAACCACTGGACAGGTTTTTTTATCTGCACTTATCTGTTATGTAGAGAGCAGCTGTATAAGTATGAATAGCATGATTATGGGTGCTTTATTATCCATTGGTGTCACGGAAGAAAAAAATTGACTGGAAAGTGAACTACCTGGAGGATGAGGGCTTCTAGGCTTAGCCCTGCTACCAACTGTATAGTCTGCTTAAAGCAGACTATTTCACAGCTTTGGACCCCGTGTTCTTCATTTGTGTCTATGGATGTGTCTATGAGTGTCTATGAATGTGCTGAAGTAGAAGGCTTTTACCAGCTTTAATAGTCTGTAATTCTATGAGGAAGGACAATTATATTTATCTGTATGTCTGTGTGTGTGTATGTCTATCTATCTATCTATATGTACATACATATACATATATACATATATAATATATGTGTTTAAGTATAAATAAGTATTTCAGAAAATCACTAGGAGTAAGTGGTTATAATGAATTAAGTTGATGTTAAATAAAAAGGCAAATCTTTCCATTATAGATTCAATACAGAGGTACAATCTTAAATAATGAGACCTGGTTGTAAATGAATATTGTTTTCACTATGAAAAAAGAGTAATAAAGAGCTCCATAAAAAGCTGTTATGTATATACATTAAAATTCATAAATTAAGTTAATTAAATGACAAAGTAGCTGACATTCAAAGTTTGCAAAGGACTACATGTACTCTCACATTTGAGACTTATCAGCAATATTGTGAGGTATTGTTATCCCCATTTCTCAGATGAAGACACTGAAGCTTAGGTTCACTCCAGGTGCTCTGTTCCATTACACTGTCTCCCTTAGAGATTAGAATTTGGATCTCTGGTCCTAGAATTCTGGAAGCATGAAAGTAATCACTTAGATAAAAGTGCTCCTAACAAAGGTCAAGCACAGTTCCTTTGTTAGTCCCTTATTCATCTGTTTAAGTGACTTCATTAATCATGTATGGCCATAAAGGATTATATAAGTATATATGGCAATAGGCTTTTAGTTGAGATGTGAGATCAGAAAGCTAGATTCTTCAGGGATGGGAAACCTGTAGCCTTGGGGCATGCAAGGGGTTGGGAACTGAGTTAGGAAGAGAAGTGGGCAAAATGTGGAGACAGCTCCTTTTTTTTTTCTCATACAAATTTAGCTGTGCTTAAAAAGAGGAGATAAAGGATCATAGTTTGAGAGCATGATACACCATTAATCATGTATGGCCATAAAGGATTATATAAGTATATATGGCAATAGGCTGGAGGTATAGCTAAGGAGATAGTTTTTCCGTACGTAACCCTTGAGCTGAGTAAGAAGACAATGCTAAGTGAACTGAGGAGGGAGTGTATTCCAGGTATAGAGACAGCCAGAACAAATACATGGGAATGGGAGCTGGAGTGTCTCGTGAACAATGGAAAGAAGGACAGTTTAACTGGGAAGAGTAGACAGGCCGGGGAGTGAAGACCTGTGGGTGTTTGCACTTGAAAATCACTTTGTCAACTGTGGAAGGTGAATTTTGACAGAGGGTCAAAGCAAGGAATCCAATTAGAAGTCTATTGAGTAGTCTAGGCAAGAGGTAATGTGAGCCTGAGTAGAGAAAAAGGGGTGATTATAAAAGATGTAGAGGGAAGTAGATGTAATCAGATTGACAACTTGCATAGGGGTGATGTAGGAGAGTGAGGAATTGGGAATGATAGGTGGTTTATAAGCAAGGACACAACAGTGAAAATAGGGAAACGTGAAGGGGTGTAGACTTAGGGAGGTGAGTTTGAGATGTCCTGTTTGAAATGTTCATTAGACAGAGGTGTACCAGTGAAGGCCAGTAGAGAAAACAGCACCATGATAGTTAAACTCGTTACGGTTGTGTGTGGTTTGTTCTTCATTCGCTAGGAGGACCATGACATCAGGGAGATGATGACATGACTTGCAGTTGACTTTGATTTGAGTGAGGGAGGGCTATGCAAAGTCACCAGCCTCTCTTGATGAAATTAAGTGAGATGTGTAGAGAAAGAAGAGATACTTAAGATGCACATTGGGAATACCCACAATTAGTAGTCATGATATGAATGATTAATCAGCCTAGGAGACTGAGAAGGAACAGATAACCAGAAAAGAAATGTCACAGAAACTTAAAGAGGGTAATCAACTAGTTACCCAGAAAACATTTAAGTGCCTGCTAGTGCAAGGCACTGGTGCTAAACACTGGGGTTACAAAGAAAAGTGAGTAAAAGATAGACTCTCCTCTCAATTTAATGGAAGAGACAAATGCAAATAACTACAAATAAACTATATGTAGGATACAGTGTGTGTGTGTGTGTGTGTGTTTGTTCTTCATTGCTGAAGAAGACCACGCCATCAGAGAAATAATGACATGACTTGCACTTGACTTTGTTTTGAGTGAGGGAGGGCTGTGCAGGTCACCAGCCTCACTTCTCCTTCAGAGCCATCTGAATCCAGTGACCAGATATTCACCAGGATGACTGGAGATGACCCAGGATATATAGGATAAACTGGAAATAACCGAAGACATAAAAATTTAAATTAAAATTCAGTCTTGAAGGGAGTCAGAAAAACAATGGTCTCCCTTGAAATGCTGTAAAAAAAATCAAGAATAACAATTGAGAATAGGTCATTGGATATAGCAATTAATAAATCATTGGTTATTATGGAGAGAGCATTTTTAGTTGAGATGTGAGATCAGAAAGCTAGATTCTTCAGGGGTGGGAAACCTGTAGCCTTGGGGCATGCAAGGGGTTGGGAACTGAGTTAGGAAGAGAAGTGGGCAAAATGTGGAGACAGCTCCTTTTTTTTTCTCATACAAATTTAGCTGTGCTTAAAAAGAGGAGATAAAGGATCATAGTTTGAGAGCATGATACAGCATAGTGAAGATTTTTTAATAATGGAAAAGACTTGTGTTTTTTGATAGCAGTAAGGCAGGTATCAGTAGATAAGAAATTGAAGGTAAGCTTGAGAATAAGAATAATTGTAAGGTCAATCTGAAGGAGAAGATGGAGGGCAAGAGATGGGATCAGTTTGCCTTGGTAAGGGTCATCTTTTCATCAGAGATTGGAGTGAAGGAAGAGAGTTGGGAGTAGATGTTAAGGCATAACCTTTAAAGCACACTAGTAGAAATGCCTCTGGATCAGTTCTTCACAGTTCAGCTGCCAGTGCCATTCAGGAAATCTGACCTACCAGATTTTGGGCCTGGTCAAATTTAACTGCAGATGAAGAGAGGCCAGTGTAGATATGCAGTGTTCCCATCTTGCATTCTCCAGATTGAGTATGTTCTCCCTACTGGTATGGAGCAAAGCATAAAACAACCAGAAATTGTTTTAAAGCCGTTCAGCTTTACTGTTCATTTTAATTAAGCCCCCATGAAAGAGGCATAGTAGAGCAATGGAGAATATGGTATTAGAGATCAGAGAACTTGCGTTTGAGTCCTGACCATTACCTCTGACCATAGCTAAGTAAACCCGCTTTATGTCAGTTTTCTTTTCTATAACATGAGGAAGTTAAACTATAAGACCTAGTTAAGGTTCCTTACAGCTCTAAGTCTACATTACTATGATACTGTATGTAGTGAAGGAAGGGAGCTCGGGAGGGGAGAGGTTCTTACAGGGATAACTGAGGTTCATAATTTATAATTAACTATTACACAATTACAAGTCATTGATGAATTGACATAACAAAATGACTCTTGTGTATTTTAAAGTTCACATATTGAAACTCTAAAGTATCTATTGTAGAAGTCAGCTAGATTTGGGATATGACCTAGAGGCAGAGGGTGGTTAAGATAATAGCTATCAACCTCTTTGACCAATGTATTTATAATTGTTCTTTCTCCATTTCAAAGCAAAATAACAAGAAACAAATGTACAAATTTAATTGTAAGTAATGTTAGTAGATTATGGCTTAAAGGCAAGTATTATACCAAGTTAGTGTACATTTCTTAAAATGTCTGGGTTTGATTCTCTTGATTCTCTCTTAGGGGGTCTAAGTTCAAAAACAAAACCTTTAAGCCCTAAGAGAAAGACTGTCAGATATGACTGTTACAACTTTTTCTATGACAGGGATACGAAGTCCTATGACAGAATAGCTGGAGATAGGATACATCAATGTATCTTCTTCCTCCTCTCCCACCCCATCCACTCCAATCGTGTGAATAGTTGTGATCATTTTCCAGATCATGAGAAGCTGTCATTGTTTGAAGCACTTCAGAGCTTGTTGCTTGAAAATTTGCAGATGTAGATTTTATCTTTATGGATTATTTGTTATGATCTGAAGCATTTTGATTTGTTACTTTAACTAGATTTGTCTAACTTGCAAAAATGATGTTTATTTGGTTACCATCATAGAAAAACCATATTACTATACAAAGTTTTAAAAAATATGTAAGAAAATAGAGGTTCTTTTAGAAAAAGTCTAGTAAATATAATGTTTTTGTTGAATTGGTACAGTACAAATCTTGTTTTTTATAAATTATAAATAAATGTGGAACTGTTGTGATATTTTGTCCTACAGTCCAGTTGTGAATTGTTCAAAAGTTGGATATTTGGCTAACTGAACTTTTTTTTATAATGTAAAACAATTTATTTAGTTATTAGAACAACTGTATTCATAGTGGCTTTGGTATTTATGGTTTTTCATCTCTAAAAATTGATTGGCAAACAGTAGCATAGAGCGTATATCTATTTGGGCATTGACTATATTTAGAAACATTTGTGACTCAAGTGTTTTCAGTTCAAGAGCAGCAACCTTATGTGAAATCTAGTCTCACCTTTGCTAATAACTGCTAATAACAGTATGTCCCTGGGCAAGTCGCTTCACCACTTTCCCCTGTTGTTTCATCTGTAAAACAAAGGAGGTTGAATTAGATCACTGGTTCTTAACCTTTTTATTTGTCATGGACTGGTTTGACACTCTTATCCCTTCTCATAATAATATTTTTAAATGCATAAAATAAAATACACAGGACTGTAAAGGAAACCAATTTTACTGAAATACAATATTTCCAAAATAATTTTTTTAATACGTAAAAAAAAAAAACAAAAACTTTCCCAACCCTCAAGTTAAGAACTCCTGAATTAGATAATTGCTGATGTCTCTGTTGATTGTAAAACCCTTTGGGTTTTTGGTACTTTTATTCAGGTCGTACAGCTGATCATAATGTTAAAAATCTAGCTTGTCCCGAGGGTTTTCTTTTTTCTTTTTTAAATATATATTTATTTTGTTAAATATTTCCCAATTACATGTAAAAATATTTAAATCATTTTTTTAAATTTTGAGTTCAAAATTCTCTCCTCTCTCTCCAGCTCCTCCTTCCTCCTTGAGAAGGCAAGCAATTTGATATCAATTAATTATATGTGGGAAGTCATATAAAACATGTTTCCATGTTAGCCATTTGCAAAAGACAACACAAACAGAGCATTAAGAAGAAAGTGTTTTTAAAAAGCTTGCTTCAGTTCTCATTCAGAATTCATCAGTTCTCTCTCTGGAGTGGAGAACAGTGTTTTCATCACAGGTCCTTTGAAGTTACCTTGGATCATTGTCTCGATGGAGCAGTTAAGTTGGTCATCCTTATATTATTGCTCTTACTGTGTACTGTGTTCTCTTAATCTGCTCGTCCTACTTTTCATGAGTTTTTTCGAAGTCATCTCCAGTTAAGGGCTATGTTTTCAAAAAAGGTAAGTATGGAGGAAGGAATCCATTGGTAGACCTTGTAATCCCTCTTTAGTTCTGGCTAACCAAAAGTAAAAAGCAAGGTTGGCAAATCTCAGAGCTTAGATTCTGAACCAGGGTTCACATGCTATTCAGAAGGTGAGACTGGAGGAGGGTTCATAGGGAATCCCAGCACAGCTTTAGTATTGGGTCACAGGTTGTCTTTCTGAAACGACATGTACATTTTAAATAGGTTCTGCATCCTCTTCTCTCCATATTTTAGTTCATAGATTATTTTATCAATTGTCTACATAAACCACATCGACTGATGGCCGTGTAGTGCCTGTCACAATACAAACAGCACCAGAGCTAAAGTCCTGGTTACATAAACCAGGCTTTCAAATTATACAGTTATGATTAAAGTAATTGGATTTAGAGGTGGTTTAGGTATCTGGGCTTCACTTTCCTCGTTTATAGAATAATAAGGGGTTAGACAAGATAAATCTCAAAGATCTCATTCAGTTTGTAACATTGGTTTTATCCTTTGAACATAACAAATGGAATATCTAAAAATTTCAAGTACAAAAATGATCAAGGTTCCTTTTTTCCTCTCCCTGGCTATTTAATAATTCCATCACTCTAATGTTTATAAAGAGGAATTATGTAAGGGCATTAACAGTTTACAATCACCACAGTTGCAATAACACAATGTCTTATTCATATCAAGAAGTTCTCTCAAAGAACACCGGGCAAAATGGTCATGGAGCATTTCTGGTTTATTTGTATTTACAGTATCTACAGTATTTACAGTATCTAAAGAAGATACTGTATAAGGGCTCAGTAAATCTTCAAGTAGTCTAATATCAGCCATAGTTTTTGTACGAGAGGCAGCAGAGAGCTGGAATAGGAATCAGAAGAGACCCGAGTTCAAATTCTCCTTCTGACATGTACTGTATGACCCCAAGCAGCCAGTGAACACTGAAGTGTGTACCATGTGTCATGCTCCATGCTAGCCACAGAGATTGTCTTGGACTGGCTTTCTTTTCCCTTTGTACTATTTTCACTTGGTGATTTCATTAGTTTCTATGAATTTAATGATTCTTAAATCTGTGTATTTGGCCCTAATATCTCTGTTGACCTCCAGAATCACATCTTCAGGCACTTATTAGATATCTCCAGGATGTCCCATAGACATATTAAAATCGTCATGTCCAAAACCTTCCCTTCTTCCTAACTTCCCTTACTTTGGAGGGTGCTACTGTTCTTCCCAGGCTCAAAACTTGGATTTATCCTAAACTCATTCTCCCCCACATCTACCTTCATAATACTTCTCAGATACACCATTTCCTTCATTGACACTTTCTTTCTTGTGGTTTTTCCCTTTTGTGTTCTGATTCTTTCACAACATGACTAATATTGAAGTATGTTTAACATGATTGTACATGTGTAAAATATATCAGGATCTATATCAGGTTGCTTTCTGGGGGCGGGGAAGAGAGGAAAATCTGGAACTCAAAATCTTATAAAAAGATGAATATTGAGAACTATCTTTACATGTAATTGGAAAAAGATACTATTAAGTGTGGGGGGGGAGGAGGGAGAGAAGATATGTTATAGTTCCTTGCAGAGATTTAAGCTCCATCAGGGTAGAGGCCATGTCTTGTAACAGCATTTAGCATACTGCCGTGAGCATAGTGGGCTTTTAATAACTGAAAAGCACAATGAATTTATTTGTAATGTTTGAGTCTTCGATACTGCCTGGGTGATAATGACATATCTTAAAGATGTAGATTTAACCCAGTAAAGTGGAAGTAAGGGATCAGACCTAGACCTGGGGAGATTGGGTTTCCAGCCTCCTAACTTACACTAATGTATTGTTATGACCATGGACAAGTCATTTCACTTTGTTAGGCACAAGATTCCTCAACTGTAAAATGGGAAAGGGGTGGACTCTATGTTCTCAGAGATTCCTTCGTAATAGTTGCGATGTCACAATGGAAAGTTACAATAGCTGGTAATAAAAGCTCTCAGCTGTATTCACATTAAAAACGAGCCCTTGCTTATCAAAATTATCTGGTACTGGCTAGGAAATAGAAAGGTAGATCAGTGGAACAGAGTAAACATACACAGTAGTAAATGTGTATAATAACCTTGTGTCTGACAAGTATAAAGATTTAAGTATTGGGGATAAGAATTCATTATTTGGTGAAAATTGTTGGGAAAGTTGGAAAGTAGTCTGGCAGACTAATATCTTAAACCATTTAGCAAGACAAGGTCAAAATAGATACATGACCTACATATAAGGGGAGATACACAAGAAAATTCGAAGAACATGAAACATATTACTATCAGACTAAAGTATAGGAGAACAATTTATGTGTAAATAAGATAAAGAGAGCATTGTAAAGTGTAAAATATATAATTTTGATTATACTAAATTAAGAAGATTGTGTATAAATAAAACCAGTGTGGCTAAGATTAGAAGGAAAGCAGAAAATTAAGAAAATAATTTTCATAGTTTCTGAGATAAAGGTCTCACTACTCAAATATATAAAGAACTTTGTCAAATTTGTAAGAGGAGTCATTCCTCAAATTGATAAATGGTCAATCAGAGCTATATATAGTTGTATGAAAAAAATGCTCTAAATCGTTGTTGATTAGCGAAATGCAAATTAAAACAACTTTGAGATAGCATCACGTTGGCTAAAATGATTTACGACCTTCAATTGGGAATAGCTAAACAAGTTGTGGTAAGTGATTGTGATGGAATACAGTTGTGCTATAAAGAAATGACAAACTTGTTAAGCTTAGAAAATCATGGAAAGGCTTGCATGAAATAATGACAAGTAAAATGAATAGCACCAAATAAACATTGTACATAGTAACAGAAATTTTGTCCTAAGAACATTGTTGAGTGACTAATCAATCTTGAGTATCATAAATACTTAAACCAGCTACAGAGGATTTAGGAAGTAAAATGCAGTCTACCACCAGAGAAAGAACTGATCAGTAGCACTATGTATAATATGGTGTGTGGGTGTGTTTAATTGTAGGGTGGAGGGAAGGGAGAAAAAAAATTAAAAGTGCACAACACAACAAAAGAAAACTTTGGAAGCACAGAAATGCAGGTAGCTTTGAAAACAATATTTAACATTTATTACATGGTTCTTTAAAAAAAATGAAAATTCATGGTTTTGTATTGAATCTTACCTTTATGTTGTGCTGTGTACATGGAAGGGTGGAGGGTTTTTTTTTATTTTTTTATATTTAAGTTCAAAATAAATAAAAAATGAAAAATTGGGCCTCTGCTTACATATGTTTTTCTTCCTTTTGCTCACCTTTGACAACCCCATTATGCTACAATGACAGATTTTCTCCAGATAGTTGTTTTGGTATCAGTTGAAAAGAATAATGATGGAGCACTTGTTTGCTCACAGGCCAATGAAGTGACCCAATACTTTTATACAGAGATTATAGTCTCTTACTAGCCTTCAGTTTACTTCTCATGAAATATCCATATAATTACAGGTTACCCGATGAGTAGATATCTAGTCTTTCCTGATGACAAAATTTACCCATAGTGGGAAGGTAGGTACCAAATCCAAACGTTTTAATATATAAATACACTTCACAACAGTATCTTTGTCTATAAAGATGTATCTGATTTCACGGGTGTAAGTAAGATACTCTCTCCACTATTGTAGAGCACAGCACCCCATCCCACCCATCCCCATCTTAGCTAGTGGTCTTTGGAAGCTGTTCTGGCTGAGAAGTTTTTCACCAGGCCTCGCAGCTTGAGCTTCAGAACTTACCTAGGGTGGTTCTCCATCCACACCTACACAGTGCATTACCTTATTATATTTAAAAACCTTTCCAAGTTGTCTATGTGGAAGAAGGGGTTTAGCATGAACAAATGGTATTGATCATTTGCATATGGATCTTTTGGGGAGGACAAATAGCCATCGTACTCCTCAGGTGGACTTGTCTCACGATTTTCTTTAATTCCTTTTTGCTTTATCATGTAGCCTATGTTGATTTTTTTTTTTTTTTTTGCGCCTTTGATCTCAGTCTAATAGTATAGTGTTAGGTGGTGGTTGTGTTTGGCCTTCATTTTTGAAGTGGACCATGACATCAAGGAAATGATGACATGACTTGCAGTTGACTTTGATTTGAGGGACAGAGGACTGTACAAGGTCACCAGCCTCACTTTCTCCTCCAGAGCCATCAGAGTCCAGTGGCAAGATATTCATCGGGACAACTGGAGATGGCCCTGGATGCAAAGGGAGACCCTGGAGACTCTGGCCCTTAGGTTAAGGCCTTTTCAGGTTCTCATTTTGAAGTAAGTCTCAGTGAATCACCCACTTTAAGAAGTGAGTCAAGGGATGGCCCATTTAATTAAAAAACAATGAAAATGGGAGGGGAGGACCCTCAGGGTTGCTGGTCAAAAGAGAAACTGTTATTATTGACATTCACTCTGAGCCAGAAGGGCCCAAAATACAGTGATAAAGTGGTGGTTGGGCAGGGACCTATTGTGGTCCAATGTATGAGCAACTCGTGTCATTTCCCTGATGTCATGGTCCTCTTCGAAAACAAAGGACAAACACAACCTGTGAGTAGTCTAAGCTGCCAGAATGGGCATCCAGGCAGTTGGGTAACTCAGTTCATCCTCTTTCTTACCCTCTCCAATCCAAAAGAAGGTAAATTTTGATGACTGGAAGCTGCCCAGTTAACTTGGGACTTACTGGCTAGATTCCTTCCTTCCTTCCTTCTTTCCTCCCTTCCTCTCTCCCTCCCTTTCTATCTCTCTCCACCCAAACCATAAACCCATTTCACTCTGGAGTGTAGTGTTAAATGTGGCCATGAAAGGCTGGGGAATCAAGGCTCCTCATTTCTGAGGTGATTCTCACCCTTCTCCCTTTGTATGGCTTCCAGAGAATTGAGGGAACCTGACCTCCCTTTTCTGCAAAAATGTGATTTGCAAATCCACTGTGTAGCATAAGAAGAATCCAGTTAAAATGTTTTCATCTTAGGGGGTCTCAAGACAAGTGTCTATCACCCTTACCAGAACCACCTGTCTCTCTGGAACTTCCTTCCAACTCTACGTTTCTTTCTTTGAGACTTCTCTGTCACCCCAATTCCTGCAGGTAGTGAGGAAAGCCTCTGAAAGGCCAGTGGCACTGTTGTGTCAGTGCTCCACCTCTTTTTGAGTGCTCTTCGTAGAGAATGGACTGCATTCTTTCTTTTTCATCATACCCTTTGATATCATGTTTTCCTTTATAATTACACCATGATTTCTTTGAGGAAGAGGACTCTATCCTTTATATTTATAAGATGATGTAATAGAGTTGTGACATGACATTTTTAAAAAGAAAGAACTGGAAAATACTGTGGAAATTATTCTAGTCTACTCAGTTGATAGCATTTAAACATCTTTGTTGAAAGATTTACTACAAATAGCAGTTTTTTTTAATCATTTAGAAGGTGTATCTTCCTATTTATTAATTTTTTTGTTTTTAAAACTGCTTCTAGAGTTGCTATTGTTAATGCCTACGGCTAATGTTTGAGGCAGAAAAGTCTTCAGTGAAATCAGTATTACTTACTCATAATCATTGTGAGAAAAGAAGGTCAGCTTGTTCCTGTGGGTAATCCCTAGGAAGAAAGTGTCTTATTTATCACTAGCAAAAGAAGAGAGAATGGAGAAGTATAGGAGGGGAGAAGATTAATTCTTTTTCCAATTAAGATAGTTTTTAAAAGAAAATGTTCTTAAAAATAATTTGGTTAGGTTATTTTTTGTTTTCCTGGGATGAAGCATGAAATAGAGTAAAAAACTGTTTTGGTCTGTCTCATGCATTGAGGTCAGTTTTTTTACCTTTGCGTTAGCAAAGCTTTTTCACCTACTACCATTTTTACTATCATCCTTTTTTTTCTATTAAGTTGGTTAACTAACTTGACTGTTACATTAGATGATTTTAATTTTGTTAGTTTAGTGCATATTTTTCTCCACTCAGTTTATTTAAGGAGATCCCTTCCTCATTTTATACATAAACCAGAAAATTTCTGTCATATTAATATGTAGCTGTAGAATGAGTTGATTATTGTCATAACATAGAGTAACTTATGAAGCTATACAACAAAAATATAATTTCTACTGAAAAGATTTTGCTTGTTTGAGAAACTACTGCCTTATAACATTATTTTTGTTGCTTGTTACATGTGCATAATAGAATAATTTTTGTTAAGTTTATTAAATAAATATGTATCACTCCCTATGTGCAAAACAGTGTCCTAGAAACTTCAGAATATTCAGAAAGCATAACAGAGTGCCTGTAAGTCTGGAGACTTAGAACCAATTAGGTGAGAGAAGGTGCTTACAAAGCAGCATCTTTCCCTCTCCAAATTTCTCATGTAGTTTCCCAAGCTCTCTCCTTTGCATTTCTTCCATTTTCCCTTTTGTGGTAGTTATTTGTGTACTTGTTTTTCCTTCCATTAGCTTGTACGTTCCTTGAGAGGCTAAGCCTCTGTAGTACGTATATATGCCTTGGTGTCTGCAGGACCTTAGTGCCTTGTACACAGTAGGCACTTAAATGTTTTTGAGTTGAAATTATTGAATCACATCTATGGAAATATCATGTAAGTGCTCCGTGTTATATATACTCTAGGAGTTAAAAGTAAGGAGAGGGCTCTTCTAGCTGAGATGATCAGGCAAGTCTTCATAAAAGAGTAGGTGGGGATTTGGACTGTTTTGGGAGAAGGTAGAGGTATCTAAAACCAGAAATGAGAGGGAAGGCATTTCAGATGGAGTAACTATATTGCATGAGTGAATCATGAATGAGAGGCAGTAATTATAACAGTCTGTTGGAGAAGTGTAGAGAGCATGCCATGCTTGAGGGAAGTAGGAGGAAGGCCACAAGGTGAAAGAACTGTGAGTTCTGGACAAGGTTTCAATTTTGTTCATTGGCAGCAGAGCGTGAGCCTGTGAAGGGCCTTGAGCAGAGTTGATGATGATGAGATGATCAAGAAAGATTAGAAAAGAGAAAGGTTGGAAATGGCAAAACCCCTTTACTACAGTTCTCCAGAGAGGGTCCCTGACATCTTGTCCAACCCTGAGCTTTTGTGATAGCATGGAAGCACTGGAAATAGATAGGGATATGTGCAAAAAAAGTAATTCAGAGGTAGGTGCTATAGGAGAACTGACTGCATGTGAAGAGTATGGGAGGGGGAAGAGTCAAAGATAGCACCACGGTTTCAGACAGGCCTGAATAGGTTGGTTAATGATACCACCATAAAGGAGTTAGCCAGTGATTGTTTTGACAGAAAGACCACGTCCAAAATAGAACTTAGGTGTTGAAGTTGTTGGTAGTTCATCCAGGTAGAAGTGACATATAGGTAGTTTAAGATTGGAGCCTAAAACTTAAGGGAAGGAACAGAACTGGAAGCCACAATGATGACTTAATTTAGTCATGAATACTAGTTTTCCAATGAAGAGAGTAGAGAAAGATCATCTAACCCAACAAGCAATTATTGAACACCTCCTGTTGTAGCCACTGGATTTACAGAGACAGAAGCCAAGCAGCTCTGACCTTTGTGAGCTTATATTCCAATGGAAGAGACAATATGAACACACACATATAAAACATACAGTGTGTATGTGTGTGCAGATGCAGGAGCCAGGCTTGGGGCCACAGGCCTGTGATCACAACTCCAGGGAGGACTGAGGCTGGTAGATAGATCAAGTGTGAATTACATCCTGGGTCCTCTATACTACTTGCCTTGGTGATCTGATTAGCGCCCACGGATTTAATTGCCATCTGTATACTGATGATTTTCAAATCTCTTTCCTGCTGTATCTCTCTGCTGACCTCCAGTCTCTCATTTCCAGCTGTCTTTCAAATGTCCCGAATTGAATGTCCAATAAACAAGTTAAACTAAACATGTCCAGAATGGAACATTATTTCTCCAAAACTGTTTTCACTTCCTGCCTTCCCTATTACTGTAGAGGGCAGTACCATCCTCCAGCCCCTCAGGCTCACAGATCAGGAGTCAGACTGTATTCCTCACAATCTCTTATCACCCATATGCAAGCTGTTTACGAGGCCTCTCCATTTCCCCTCTTTTCTCCTCTGACACTGCACTTCCTCATCACTTCTCACCTGGATTAGTTCGGTATCTGACAGGGGGGTTGCCTTCCTCTTCCACCCCAGCCTGTCCTTCATTCAGCTACTAAATTGATCTTCCTAAAACACAGGTTTATGTCATGTCATTCCTATTTTCCTCCAGGAACAAATACAAAATGCTCTGTTTGGCATTCAGCAACTTTCATAACCTAGCCTTCTACCTTTCCAGTCTTATCACTGGAATCTCCAACATATACTCTTCAATCTAGTAACATTGCTCTCCTGTCTCATGAATATGACATTCCATCTCTCAATTCTGGGCATTTTCTCTGGCTGTTGCCCCACGCTTGAACATTCTCCCTTCTCTTCTCCAACTATTGACTTCCCTGGTTTCCTTTAACTCCTAACCAAAACCCCACTTCTACAAGAAGCCTTCTCCAACCCCTTAATTCCAGTGCTTTCCCTCTTTTACTTATTTCCTATTTACCCTTTATATAACTTACTTTGTATATAGTTGCATGTTGTTTCTCCAGTTAGATTGTAAGATCCTTCATATATCCCCAGAGCTTAGCACATTACTTGGTATATGATAGGTACTTAATAAGTGTTTATTGATTTAATTCTGAGCTGCAGTGGATCATACTGATCCTGTATACATTTGACATTAATATGGTGAATACTGTTAAGTAGAGAGATCAGCCTAGTGAAGAGCCCCTGCATTTCTAGCCTGAGTGAGACAGAGCTGTCCAGGCCCATTTCTGCTACTGCTGAATAAGATGGTGATAATACAAGAAAACCTTGAGGGAATAAAGTACTAGAAAAGGCTTCAGCTGATACTTTAGTTGAGTATTGTGGGAAATGAGGGAAGGAATCTCTTATTTTTACCTTACAGATAGTCATCCAGCCAGGGAGCTCACCACCTAATAAAGCAGCCAGTTCAATAGCCTCAAGTTTCTAGAAACCTTATTTTCATCAGAAAGCTTTGTATTCCTAGCACTTAGCACAGTGTCTGGCACATAGTAGATACTTAATGAATGCTAATTGACTAACTGACTAGTTCTGCCTTTATAGATGGAAGCTACTCACTTTTCTACACGAAAGCCTTGTCCTTCTCCAGGGTAAACATCTTTAGTTCCGGAAGTCATTCCTTCTTGTCCATCCTGCTCAGGACATATGCTAATTCGTCAGTTTTGCATATGATAATATATTAATGTTTGGTAGCATAGTCTTTTTTAGCTTGTTTGACCTGTTCTACTAATACGTGTATTTAAAAATCTGTTATAGTATAATATTGAGTTATTTAGATTAATTGGAACTAGACGTGAACTATAAATACAGATAATCCATTCATATGTCATATGTCTTGGGATATTTTCACACCTTCCCCTATCCTATTTACATTTCTGAGTTTACCTGAGAATTGATATTTTTACCAGTGACCTGTGAAATTTTTTCTAAAAACCATCTTTTAATAAAATGCTATCTCACGATCTCCTCATTGGCTTTCATTGCCTTGAGTTTTATAGAAATTAATTGTTCCTTAAGTAGATGTCATATGTAAATAGAGTGTAATGAGAGATGTACATGTCTCAATGGCTACAAAGGGAGAAGCCCCAGCATATGGGGCAGGCACTATTCAAAGTACCATTTTAGAAAACAGTTTAAAAAGTCAGAACAGCCACTATGACCATTGTGGATCAGATGTTTCATCTTTTAGCACCTTATACTTAATAGACATAGAATGTAGGGATCAATCATTAGTTCATCAAGGTATAATTACAGAAAATTTGGGGAAGTTATCTAAATGTACATGAAATATTACCTTTTCACTATAGCCTTTAATTCCAGTCAACTAAGCAACTTTTTCAAGTGACAAGAAGAATTTCTGGTGCTGTTTTTTCTACTTTTTATGCCATATAGTTTTCTTACTTTCACATTTCCCCTAGCAGATTGCTGTTATTAGTAGCAGCAGCAGTACTGATCTTCCAAAGGTGATAAAAATTAGTAACCAAAACACCAAGGTAGGATTTTTAGCATATTATGTGTAACAAATCATGGCAGTGTTTATCATTTGTATTATTTGGAGAACTATTATTTACCCTTTCAGGAGGAAAAGGTTAGATTTCTGCTTCACAGGGCTTTTACAAATAGTGCTAATGTGTTTTTATAACATTTAACTTAGAGGAAAGTAATTCTGCTGGTCTTTCTGGTAGTAATACATTTCAAGTGATTTTTATGTTGAGGCAAAAGGAATCTGTGGAGGAAAGAAAGAATTATGAATATAAATATTGTTAGAGTTCTTTAAATTTTCACAACAAAACAGTCTAGGTAACTAAAAATTTAGAAAAACAAGAGCCAGATAAATGCATTTGTATCTTGTATACTATACAGATACTGTATATCATTTGCATATATTAAGGCTAAAAATAAACTGCTCCATAGTTTCCTTGTTACACTAAATTTATGTCAAAGCAGGAAAATGAATACCTTCTGTGGCATCATAGAAAGAATAATGGATGACTCAGAGCCAGGAGACCAGGGTGCTAAGCTTTGCTTTACCATCAATTCGCTATGTAAATATAGTTGCTAGTAATATAGCCCCATCATGGAACTATCTGCTAACTGTGCTAATATGGGTAGTGTTATAGTGAAGCTGTAATGTTGTTACAATGAGCATCATAAACGTTTTCATTTAGACTGATATCAGCAGATAGGCATTGGACTAAATAGCACATGTAGCATGCTACACGTTATGAACTCAGCACCAAGCATCTAGTTACTCATTCTCTTGAAAATGATGAGACTAAATCTCTTTATCACTAGCAAAATAGCTAAATTCCATGGTTTTCATTTTCAAGGGAAGGTGTTGAAAAAAATAAACTTCCTTAGGACTATATTCTTGGTATACTTTAATACTGTTAATGTTTTGTTGTCCTGGTTTGTTTGTTTTAATATTTGTTCCTTTTCTGTTAGTGATAGCCTTTGCATTTGTGCCTACCAACAAAATGCACCAGCATTTCTGGAGGATTTTACCTTTGCAGTAACACTAATACCAAGAGTAGAGCTGATGATGGCTCAGTATCCAGGCTGATCTCAAGTCTTTCTCAGATAGCTACATTCTTATTCAGCACCTGTCATAGGAGCTGCCCTCTCAGGTGTGAGATGTACCTGACTAAGAGGTAAACAAAACTGGTAGCCACCTTAGCATTTTACAAGCTGCGCTATCAGTTATCCAAATTGGTCTTTTCCTATACTGAAGACTGGAAGGCTTTTTCTTCTTACTTGAAATGTTTTTGTTGATCTGGTTTTGTCTCTGGGTTTTTTTTGTTTTTTGGATATTTTTTAAGTCTTGTAGATAATTGAAGAAGATATTACTAATGAACAATATTCCCCAGTGTGCAGTAAGCATATTACACTGCTTGCTTGCTGCCATGTCTCCAGCAGAGGGTAAATTCACGTTACATTATGCCAGAGATTAATTTTGATTATTAATAATTTTCAAGTAGCCTAATTTCTTCTTGCCTGATGGAAGTTGCTGGCATCTTTCCAAACAGGTTCTCTAATGATCTTGCTTCACCATGGCAACAAATATGGAGGTGCTGGCTCAGCAGATAGTGGAGACACAGCAGGTGGCTGAGGTGAGTGACAGATGCTATTACAATAGCTGGCACACTTCCTTTTGAAAAAAGAAATATGTCAGTGTGCTCCATTGTTTCCAAGTGACAGAAGCAGAGTGAGGCATCCTTACTGGGCAGATTCTGTTTATACTGCAGAGTAGAGAAAGTGTCAATAATAATGTATGCCATCCCTTTATTTTCATAGATTACGTGAGAAGTAGGGTGTCCTTTTCTAAAGTCTTTCTAAAATTCTTTCAAAAATTTTAACTTTGTCTCCCTTACTGCCCAACCCCATGAGAAAATTGATGTTTCTAAAAATAAGAGAGCTACATTTTGACTTTGTAACTCAATTTCAACTTCTCGTACTTGATAAGCTAATGCTCTGGAATTACTGAAGACCTTGTTTTTCTCTTTGTGGATATAAGAATGACATGTATAAATAACTGAAATAAATGTCCACTTTTATGATAGATTAGTCTATAGTGAATGAAGAGTTCTTGATAACACAGTTCATTCTTAGGAGGGTGTTTGTGGTAGGCCTTCATTCCCCCAACTCCCCTCCAACCCCCCCCCCCCCCAAAACAACCTACGCATAGAACAGTATATTTGGAGGTATTAGAGACCAAGGTCATTTCCTATGACTTCAGGTTTGGACTTCTTCTAGGATAGTATATCTTCTTGGTAAGAGACCTTGATTTCTTAGGTAAATCTAATTTTAGCAGCAGTGGTAAAAACATAAAAATGATTTAAATGGAAAATCTAGTTAAAATTGTATTTTAGAGAATTATGAAATACACTTTTAAACACAAAGATATATTTCCAAAGTAAATACACAAACTGTAAAGATGTGAATCCTCTAAAGCATGAAATTTTGAAGAGATTTGGAAATTGAACACAGACATTTAAAGCAATAAACATGAGTTGATCATTCAGATTATATATAAACCTTTAATTTTAAAATAACCATTTACCTACTCTATAAATAATGATTTATATCAGCTGGAAATTAAAGAGATCAAAGCAGATTTTTTTCACCATTAAAATATTGAAATTTTCACTTAATTTACTAATTGTATACCATATTATGGAAAAGTCAGGTTTGTAAAAATATTTACTCTTGTAAAATTGGTGTACTTATCAGTGTTTCTAATGTTTTGTTAGCATGCTGATAAGAGAGGGATAAATTGCCTTCAGAATCTCCGTAGGCTATTGTACAAATGTGAAGTGGAGGTGAAGAGTAAGTTGTATCTATGGTCTTACTTTGTAGTCAGTAAAGTTTACTTTGGAAGCTAATTTGGAAACTGTATTTTATGGATCACTGGCCTGAGAGATTAGAGTAATTCCTTGGGGGATCAGAGATCTTTGGGTTTAATGTGGTTGTGTGCTATGCTTACATTCATAAAACTGGCGTATAGAGATTCCTATGGATTCTGCTTTGCAGCTTTATGGCTTCTGTGTGCTTTAGGTTGTGTCCTTCCCAAGGAGGAATTTATCATGTTGCCTGGGTTCCAGTATTACTTCACTTGGCAGAAATTCTCTTCTGTAGATTTATAAAACAAAAGAAGATAGTCTAACACCTACTAGCTGTGTGACCCTGGGCAAGTCATTTCACTTCTTTCAGTCTTAGTTTCCTTATCTATAAAATGGCCAAAACAATTCCACCTCTCTCCCAGGGATGTGAGAATCATGTAAGACAATATATGTAAAGTGTTTTATAAATCTTAAAGCACTATAAAAATACAAGTTAATTTTTATGTTCATAATTTGGAATATAGAAATAATATCTTTTATTCAAAAAAGGTTAAATTTTCCTCAACCATCTTCTTTTAATTTTCCTCACATTATTTTAAGATTTATTTTTATTTTTTGGTTCATTTGTGATATTTCAGTCTTAATAGTTTGAAAGCTTTCACAATTTCCCTTTGAAAGGTAATAAAGGAACACCTAGAAGACAAGAAGAAATACCTGTTAGATTAATTCAGAAGTAGATAAAATAGGTCCTATTGTTTTTCAGCTTCATTTGCTAAACAAATGATAACATAGTTATGTTTGTATCAAGGACCCTGTCAGTATAGAAAGAATCACAGGTCTTATCTCTATGAGATATTTGTAAAGTGCTTAGCACAGTGCCTGGCATATAGTAGGTGTTTAATAAATGTTTATTTCCTCTCTCCTTCCCCCCACTTTATGTTACAGTCAAACTGGCCTACTTTCTGTTCTCCAAAATGGTCATTCTATACCCTCTTCTCTTTACTTTAGTACAGGCCTGGAATTTGCTCCCTCTTCACCTCTGCCTCTTAGACTACCCAGCTTCCTCAAGGTTTAACTCTGGTACCACCACATATAGGAATTTATAAGTCATAGATCTGGAGTTAGAAAGCACCTTTGAGGCTCTCTAATCAAACCCCTTCATTTTGCAGATGAGCAAACTGAAGCCAGGGAGGTGCTGCTTTGTCCAAGGTAACACAGGCAGGAAGCAAGAACACTTATGATTGGAAGCTAGATGCTCTCGATTCTAGAGCCAATACTCTTTCTTTTCTCGATCTTCCCAGTACTTAGTGTTCTTTTCCTCCTCCGATTATTTTGCACATATTAATGTGTTTGCTGTATTCGCTTCTTCTCCCCAACCCCTAACTGTGCTTAGGCACAGTTTTTAGTCCTTATGTCCCCCACACCTAGTGTGATGACTTACATATGGTAGTTGCTTAATGAATGTTTGATAAACGAGTGAGTCGTCTGGTATAGTTTCTGGCTTTGAGTTATGAAAAGCATCATGATTGTTGTTAACCCCAACACAGAGATGAAGAACCCAAAGCCTAGAGAGTGGTGATTTGTCCAAGGGTATACATCAGTAATGATGGACTTGGGACTGGTGACATGCAGTCACATGGAATAAATTGGCCATTGTATTAGCCAGCTTCTAATATGTGCACATTCCTAAATTCCTCAAGGTAGAAGAGCAGTGGGAGTCATTTGAGTTTAGAATATGTTGCCTTCTCTTTGTGGATATAAGAATGACATGTATAAATAACTGAAATAAATGTCCGCTTTTATGATAGATTAGTCTATAGTGAATGAAGAGTTCTTGATAACACAGTTCATTCTTAGGAGGGTGTTTGTGGTAGGCCTTCATTCCCCCAACTCCCCTCCAACCCCCCCCCCCCCCCAAAACAACCTACGCATAGAACAGTATATTTGGAGGTATTAGAGACCAAGGTCATTTCCTATGACTTCAGGTTTGGACTTCTTCTAGGATAGTATATCTTCTTGGTAAGAGACCTTGATTTCTTAGGTAAATCTAATTTTAGCAGCAGTGGTAAAAACATAAAAATGATTTAAATGGAAAATCTAGTTAAAATTGTATTTTAGAGAATTATGAAATACACTTTTAAACACAAGCTAAGGACCTGGAACAAATTTATGACAAGTTTCTTTAACAAACTCAGAAGCTTATTTATATATAGATATTTGTCATATTATATTTAAATTTAAAATGAGAGGTCTTATTTTCACCTTCCTGAACAGTTTGATATTTTGCATAATTAATATGTGACATTTATGCATCTATGGGCAAACAAAATGCAAAGAACTCATATATTATGATGGTTTTTGTGACACACCCTGTGCTTCAGTCCTAGTAATGAAATAAAGCCTTCATGTTTTGATTCTAGTAATCTTCAAATGGATAAGCTCACTATTAAAAAACCTCACAAGAGGTTTTGCTATAACCCAAATATGTGCTTAACAGAACTATGTGAAGCTAATGTTAAGAATCAGTCTTTATTTTAATATTAACTGCAGTACTGCATTAGATATGCCTTTCAAAGAAAAATTTTAACAAACAAGCAGCCTTTTTGCAAAAATATTAGATTTATGTATTTATATTCAAATTAATCCCTTGATGCAAGAAAAAAAATACTGCTTCTTTTAAAGAGAGTTTTGAAGATTTACAAATACCATTTATAAAACCAGCATCCTTGAGGAGGAAGCCCCTTAGAAAAAGAAAGACCATTTATCAAGCAGAGTGTACTCATTAGCCTATCTACAGACTCTACTCAGAATTTCAGGATGTGAATTTTAGATGTCTTTATGTGATGTGAATAAGATGTAATGGTGTTTGATTTTTGCACATGCCACGAGTACCTAAGTCACCAAAAAATTTCAAATTATTTAAGTTCCAATATCTTTTTTTTTTCTTGTTACTTTGGATAGTAAGAGAAGGAAGAAGTGTAGTAAAACAAAATAAGCCATTTCATCCTATCACCTTAGCTACACTTCACTGCTACTTCCAGATGGCTTTTGGGCATTTCAAATATTGCTGTTCTCCTTGAAATTTCCCAATTTAGAGAGGCCCTGATTTGGAACCTTTTTTCCATCATGCGAGTGATGGTCACTTCTTCCAAAAGACCATCAGAGTTCAGTTTATATGGTATGTCTAGTTCCATCACTCATTCCTTCAGCATGCTGTTATATATTTTCCAATTATAGAAGGTTAGAGAGCAAATCTGTCTTACATCTTGAAATAAGACATCTTAGAAGATAGTGTTTACAGGTAAAATCTGATTAAGAGTGTTAAGAATAACTTTGTCTCCAGATGACTTAAAAGGTGTATGTGTGGGTGTGTTTGTATTTACCCCAGTATCTCCCAGTTTTCAGTTCCTCATCACCAGCTGCCTATTGGAATTTCAGACGGAATGTTCCAGAGACATCTTGAACTCAACCTAAACTGAACTGACCCTCTTCCAAACTTTCCTGTTTCTATGAAAGGTACAACCATCCTTCAGTCCCTCATGTTTGTATCCTTGGCATTCAGCTCTCCTTCTCATTCCCCTCACTGTACATGTCTAGTTATTTGCCAAATCTTTCTGTTGCTACCTTCACAACATTTTTTGTATCCTACTCCTCTGCACTCACACAGCTATCACCTTAGTTCAGTCTTTTCATTGCCTTTCACCTAGATTATTGTTCTGAGCTCTTTTTAAGAACATTTTGGAAAGGAAGTTTTCAGAAAACATCCATTTCATCATTTGCATTTCAAATTTTATACATTTTTCTCTTCTCCCCCTCAGACATTCTGAGTGAATGATGTCATAATAACTGATATTTATATCATGCTGTACAGTTCACAAACAAACCATTGTTATCCCTATTTTTATAAAAGAAATGGATTAACTGATTGACCCAGGGTCCCACCTGATAAAAGTTCAAGATGGGATTTAAATTTAGGTCCTTCTGACTCTGTGTACTATGCCATACTATGTCATGTGATGTCAAGTTTTTAGCACCTTTAACGGGAGTGCAGAGATCTCTTGGATTTCTAACTTGATTTCCCTTGGGGATATTCTTGACAATTCTTTTTGATTATTTTCTATATATATAAAATTCTTGATATTCTGATTCTTTATTCATTTGAAATGAATTAGTCTCTGTGTCTTCTGATTTGCAAAAATTTCCCCTTAATTTAGTCTCCTGTTAAATGGCAGTGCATGGAAAAGATTAGCAAAGATTGTAACATTTAGTTTAACCATTAGTTTTTTTACCTTAGTTTTCCTTCGTATCATTTTACTGCATTCCAGTGATGAAGCTACTAAAATGCAAAGGATTTTAAGGACCTTGTTACTTTTCTCTAATATAGCTTTTATACTTTGTAAATAACGTACGCAGAGTTGATCTCTTTTCTACATCAGAATTGTCTATAGTGAAGTGTTTTGTTTTGTGTTTTTCATCTTGTGGCATCTATTCTAGTTAGGTCATGGCTACCTTGGTATTTGAAAAAGATAGGAATATATTTATTTAAATGGTGGTATATTTTAACAATGCATGACATAATTATTGGACTCCATATCTCTAACTTTTGTTTTAGCCTAAACTCAAATTTTTCTTTTGAAAATGTAACTGATTACTGATGGAATCCTTATATTTTAGAGCTTTTGGGGACTTCAGAGATCAGATCATCTAATTTCCTTATTTTCTAGATTGAGAAGTCAAGAATATCGCCCCCCTCACCCCCACAAGGTAAAAGAATTCACCCAAGACCATGCTGCAAGTTAGTGACAAACCAGAACTAGACTTAAGTCTCCTGACTTGTAGTCAGTGTTCTTTCTACCTTAGCGTACCATTTGCTGTTTCTGTTAATCAAGGATAGGAAAAATAATTAAAATCCATGGCTGCTCCCAAATCTTCATTTTTACCATTTTCACCATCTCCTCTGTTAAACTTATAACCAAACCTACACAGTCAAATTAATTAATTTAACTTTCATTCCCTTATGCCAGAGCCTGGTGGAAATGCTGCCCCGAAAAGATGTTAGAAGAAAAGAAAAGATTTGGCTAGTCTACAAACTAGCCTGACAGCAACTCTGTGAAATAGGTAGTATAGGTATTTATTGTTCCCATTTTACAGATGAAATAACTGAATGTCAGAAAGATTGAGTCTGCATTGACTTCAGGCCCCCCAAGTACACTGTGCTGCTTCACTTTATTTGGTATTTGGTTATCATTTTAGTGCTGACTATTTAGACATACATAGATATTACAGCTATAAAAGACTTCAGAGATCATCTATTCCAGAGGTTCTTAAGCTGGGGCCCATGAACCTCTTATATGTAATATATATTTTGATAACAATTTCAATAATAGTTGGTTTCCTTTGTATTTTATTTTCTATACTTAAACTATGTTATTCTGAGAAAAGGGTTCATAGGCTTCACCAGGCTATCTGTGAGACCCATGACTCAAAAAGGGTTAAGAGTCCTTGATCAAATCCAACCCTTTCTTTTTATAGATGAGAAATCTGAGTTCCTTAGAGCTGACATGATTAAACTTAAGTTTACACAGTCAGAAAATAGCAAAGTTGGGATTTAAACCAAGTCCCTTGATAGAAATACTTCATTCTTTCTATTCTTACTACAAGAGAGTAACCTCGAAAAAATTTTCAGTTCCAAATTTTCTCCCTCCCTTTAAAAAAGTCATACAAAACCTTTTTTCATGTTAGCTACTTTCTGGGAGGAAAAGCAAACAAAAACAAAGAAAGAACAGAGTGCTTCTTTCCAGAGGTGGAGAACATTTTATATCATGAGTCCTTTGGAGTTGCACTGGGTGATCGTATTGCTCAAAGTAGCTAAGTCTTTCACACTTAATTCCAAGATTGAATAACTAATAAACACATGAAATTGCCAAAGAGTATTTTACATAGCAACAAGACCAATCAGTTCTCATTAATATGTCTTGGCTTTGCTCTCTCTTAAACTGTTGGTTATTGAACATGCTTTTCACCTGACGGTCTAGTCTCCCCGGTTAGATTGTTAACTAAGGGCAGACTCCCTTGTCTTTAAATTCTGGATCTCCCATAGTACCTTGTACCTGTAAACATGATTTATTTATTTGTTCATTTAAATTTAGTAGAGAAGGAGTAGCAGGAGCTATGTACAAGGGGATAGATAAGGAGGTATGACAGCAAGAAAACTAGTCAGAGATGTCCTGTTATAGCAGTAAATAAAAGCCTGTTAGAGA
Organism: Bettongia penicillata ogilbyi; assembly: GCA_023548195.1. Classification (NCBI taxonomy): domain Eukaryota; kingdom Metazoa; phylum Chordata; class Mammalia; order Diprotodontia; family Potoroidae; genus Bettongia; species Bettongia penicillata. Next base: position 8,219,535 of record JAJHZJ010000067.1, on the reverse strand, counting down.
GCTACACGAAGAATTTTCTTGATAAAACAGACATTTTAATTGATCATGACAGTTCAACTGGATTCATAGTAGTTGAGTTTGGGTCTTAGCTGTCTTTTCTCAGTTACTAATTTTTTTAGCTCATGGTTACCATTTAAGTTTAAAAAGCAAAACTGTCATGTCCAGTAAAGATTATGCATTGTTTCAGGTATTTGTGCACAAGATTAATGATGACAGTAACTGACATTTATATGATACCTTAAGTTTTCAAAGTATTTTCTTGAAAAAAATTGTCTTCTTCTTAATAAATGTGGAGACCAGACTTTTTCAAGATTATGTGGCTAGTAAGAAGCCGACCTGGGATGCAAATCCAGGTCTTGTGACTCTAAGCCCAAGGTTCAGTCTGCTATTGTGGTAGCTCCTGCCTTTTTGTCACAATTCATTTATAGAAACCATATCATAGAGTAGACCATAGTTTTACTTAGTAACAATGTTGTAATTGTGGGTCACTTTAGATATGTGTCATTGAACCAAAACCACAGTTAGAAACCCCTAATGTAGCATGAGAGATCCAACCCAGCATTTTGCAAACAAATCATTGGATATTTCTTTTAAAATGTTCTTTTATCAACTAAAATCATATTGTGAGACTTATGCTTAGATCCCAGGTGTATATCATTTTATGAATTACAAATTCTTTGATGGCTCTGTACTCAAATGAGATAATCTCTAGTAGAGCACCTTATAAACCTTAAAACACTACATACTAAGATGGAGCCAAGATGGCTGATTAGAGGCAACAACCCAGCTGAACTCTTACATCATATTCTTCCAAACAATTTAATGCCTCAGATCAATTTTGGAGCAGCAGATTCAACAAATGACAGGTAAGATTTTTCCAGCCTCCGAAAACTCAGGTCAGCAGGAGAGGTCTGTAACATGGATGGAGGTCTCTCTGGAGCACATAGTGCCAGCACCAGCCAGAGACCTTGAAAGTGGCCATAACAGCCAAAGCAGCAGCAGTTTAGGGAGTTTGCAGCCCAGAGATAGGAAAGGAGTCAGACAATTAGTTAGGAAGAAATTACAAGGGACCCTTTACTTGCACTGGGTTCAGCTGGCATTCATTGTCAATCCCATTGCCCATATCAGTTCTGGGTTGCAGTTTCAGGTTAGGTAGGAGTGCGTGTGGTCTGTCATAGGGGAGCAGGGAACCTGGTTACAGTTCCAGGGCCAATCACTAGTGTGTACAGTAACAAGGGAACAGGGTCCTGGGTGAAGACCAGAACACAGACCAAAAGAGTAGTGACTACACTTCTCCCTGGATCACTCCAGCTTGGAAGCGTTAAAAACTTAGAGATTCCCAAAACTAGCTCAGAAAACAGCAACACAAAAAAGCCTGAAGCTTAGGACAAGGTTCCCCCAAAGCCCCTCCCTGCCCAAGTGAGCAAAGCCTAGCTTTAACATAAAATTCAAAGTCAAGAAATAGACTGGGAAATGAGCAAACAATAAAAGAACTTGCCCATAAAAAGCTGCTATGGTGACAAGGAAAGCCAAGACCAACTTAGAAGTCAATAATGTGAAAACAGCTACAAGCAAAGCTTCAAAGAAAAATGCCAGTTTGACACAAGCTGAACAAGATTTCCTGAAAGTTAAAGAAAATGACAAAGGTGGTAAAGAAAAAATTGGTGGAAAAAAATGAGAAATAATACAAGAAAATTAGGAAAGGAGAATTAAGAGGTTTTTTTTTAAAGACACAAAAATTCACTGAAAAAAGAACTGTTTAAAAAGCAGAAGTAGCTCACTGAAGAAAATAATTCCTTAAAAATTAGAAGCGTAAAGGGGTAAACATGAAAGAGAAATCATAAGGGACTCGATAAAGTTAAACTGTTTACATTTCTATATGGGAAAATGACATATGTAACTCCTAAGAAGTTTATCATTTTCTGGGCAGTTTGAGGGAATCTCTAAATACAGAGGGCATGAATATAAGTTGATCATGTTGGAATGATCTCCAAAAAAAAAAAGAATGGGAAAGAGGAATGCACTGGGAGAAAAGGGAAATGGGGAAACAGAATGGGGAAAATTTTCTCACATAAAAGAGGCATGCAAAAAAGCTTTTGCAGTGAAGGAGAAAATGGGACAAGGAGGCATGGCAGTCAATTCTTCAACGTCACTCATTGGAATTGGTTCAAATAGGCAAGAATACACACTTGGGTATGGAAATTTTTTACCCAATTGGGAAATAAGAGGAGAACAAGATAGAGAAGGGGGTGGCAGTAGGGGGGTGATAAAAAAAGCACTGTGCATCAAGGAAGGCAGTGGTCAAAAGCAAAATAGATTTTTTAAAAATTAATTTGTTTTCATTTTCAGCAATCACTTCCATAATATGTCTTAAATTTTCTCCCCCTCCCTCCCTGAGATGGTATGTATTCTTATGTGGGTTGTACACATACATTCTTATTAAACACATTTTCACATTAGTCATGTTGCGTAGAGGAATTAAAATGAATGGGAGAAACCATGAGAACAACCAAAACAAAAGATAACACAAGGGAAAATAGTCTGCTTCATTCTGCGTTCCATTTCCGTATTCTTTCTCTGGAGGTGGATGGCTTTTTGCCTCAACAGTCCTTTGGCAATGTTTTAGGTCCTTGCTGTGAAGGGCTAAGTCTATCAGAAACAGTCCTTGCATGTTGTGGTTGTTTCTGGGTATAATGTTCTCCTGGTTCTGCTCATTTCACTCAGCATCAGTTCATATAAGTCTTTCTAGACTTTTCTGAAGTCCTCCTGTTAGTCATTTCTCACAGCCTAATAGCATTCCATTACATTCATGTGTGATAACCTGTTCAGTCATTTCCCAACTGATGGGCATCCCTTTGATTTACAGTTCTTGGCTACCGCAAAGACAGCTGCTATAAAATATTTTTGTACATGTGAAATCTATAAGTATTGTCTCTACCTATTAATTGTGAGCTCCATGAGAGTAGGAACTATCTTTTTTTAATGTATCCCCAGTGCTGAAACATACTTTGACTAAGCACAAGTAAATGCTTTTTTACTTATTCATTTAGGTAAAAGATAGTAAAAGAGAGTTTAGTTAGATTTTTTGATCCAGGCCATCATAAGAGCAAAGTAGTAACTTACAAGTTTTAAAATAGGCTTATCTACTCTCATTCAGATAGCATTATTTAGTACCTGGGTTTTTTTGGTTTTATTGGTTTGGTTTTTTTTTTTTTAAATATCATTTGAACTGTCTTAAGAAGATTCTGAAGATCACCTGACAGGAGAAGGTACCAAATACTGAGGTCATTACTCTTATTAAACTGCCAAACATTCAAACTTCAGAGAGCGCAAACCTGATGGGCTGGCCACGCACATTGTTTGAATGCAAAATGTACGCTCACCAAAAAGACGTTTGTGGAGAACTCTCATGGGGCAAGCAATGACATGGTGGTCAGAAGAGGTGATACAAGGACACTCTCAAGGTCTCTCTCAAGAACTTTGAAATTGATTATGTGACATGGGAGACAATGACACAGGACTACTCAGCAAGATATGCCCACATCAGAGAAGGTACTGTGCTCTCTGAACAAAGCAGAATTGAAACAGCTCAGAGGTCAAATAGGAAGGTCAAATTTAGAGTATCTACCCCATATGTTCACCTGGACTATCTGTGCCCAGTCTGAGGTCCTACTGGTCTGATCAGCCACAGTCAGACATTGAAGCTTGACTTTGTCATACTGATGTCATTTTGGTCCTCTTTAAGAACAAAGGACAACACTACCATCAGCACCATTTAGTACCTGGTATGTGCTGGGTTCTATGCTAAATGCAAAGACAAAAGTGAAATTGTCTCTGCCATCAAGAAGCGGTCTACAAGGGGTGAAACAACATGTTTGTAAGTATATAAAAAGTAGAATTCACTATTTGATAAAAAGTGCTGGGAAAACTGGATAACAATAGAGCACAAACTAGGTGTATATCAATATTTCACACCATATGCCAAGATAAGAACAAAATGCGCACATGATTTAGACTTAAAGGGTGATAGCATATACAAATTACAGCAGTAAGAGATTGTCTGCCAGTCAGATCTATGAAGAAGGGAAGAAGTTGTGGCCAAATAACATAGAGCATTATGAAATGTAAAATAGTTAATTTTGGTTATATTAAAATAAAAGACTTTTGCACAAATAAAACGAATACAGCTAAGATTAGAAGGAAAACAGAAAGCTGGGGAAACAAGTGTCTTTGATAAAGGTCTCATTTTCCAAATACACAGAGAACTGAACCAAATTTATAAGAATACAATTGATAAATACAATTGATAAATAGTCAAAGGATATGAACAGGCAATTTTCAGATGAAGAAATCAAAACTATCTATAGTCATATGAGGAAATATTCTAAATCACTTTTGATCTGAGAAATGCAAATTAAAACAACTCTCAGGTGCCACCTTATATCTATCAGATTGGCTAATATGACAAAACAGGAAAATGATAAATGTTGGAGAGGATGTAGGATAACCGGATTCTGATACATTGTAGATGGAGTTGTGAATTGATCCAATCTGGAATTGATCCAATTCTGGAAAGCAACTGGGAACTCTGCCCAGAGGGCTATAAAACTGCATACCCTTTGATCCAGTAATACCACTACCAGATACCACTACACTATAAAAAATGGGAAAAGAATATCAGGGCAGTTTTCCTTGATAATTTCATGGAAGATGATGTCTAGGCTCTTTTTTTGATCATGGCTTTCAGGTAGTCCCATAATTTTTAAATTGTCTCTCCTGGATCTATTTTCCAGGTCAGTTGTTTTCTCAATGAGATATTTCACATTATCTACTATTTTTTCATTCTTTTGGTTTTGTTTTGTAATTTCTTGGTTTCTCATAAAGTCATTAGCTTCCATCTGTTCCATTCTAATTTTTAAAGAACTATTTTTCTTCAGTGAGCTTTTGAACTTCCTTTTCCACTTGACCCATTCTGCTTTTTAAAGCATTCTTCTCATTGGCTTTTTGGA
>JAJHZJ010000067.1:5095000-5197009 GCA_023548195.1 Bettongia penicillata ogilbyi | reverse complement strand
CCCACCCCCTTCTGTGGCTACACTTCATATGATGAGCTACTCTGAACTTGGCCAGGCTGGCTTTTGCACTACACCTGCTGAGTCCATACACAAAACCTTAAAATTTTGCTAAGATCTGTGGAACTTACATTACATTGACATAGCTGTTGAAAGCCAAGCTAGGATCCTCTCTAAATCACAAGGCACGGAACTAGGATTTTAATAAGAATAGTGAAAGCTGTTTAAGAAATGAAACGATGGTGTTTAATGATCTCCTATATGCATTATAACTATGTATGTGTGTGTGTGTGTGTGTGTGTGTGTGTGTGTGTGTGTATGTATGTGCATGTCATGGACCTCTTTGACTATAAAGGGAACTCTATGCATCCCTTTTCAGAATAATGTCTTTACATAAAATACAGAGGATAACAAATAAAATTGATTATTTTGAAGTGTAATTATAAATAAATATATTTGAAAGTCGAGTTCATAGACCCCAGGTTAACGACTCTCAACCCCACTACAGTTTTATTCTCTTACTTTACAGATGAGGAAACTGAGGTCCAGAGAATGAAGTCTCTTGTGTAAGTCATATGTGACAAAACTGGGGTTTAAACTGAGGTTATCCACCTTTGAAACTGGAATTCTTTCCACTACACTATTTCATTTGGTCATTTGAGGAGTCTATCTGGTATAAAAGCAATTAGGCAGCAAATGGGACATTTTTTTATAGATTTCTACTGAAGGCCACACAGTGGACAAGCTGGGACAAGAACCCAGACTTTTCCTCCAAAAGACAATTCCTTGTCTCTTTTTGTGTCCTTTTTAGATCTTTGAGGAATATGACTGAGCTGTCTACTGTTCTCTTCTCCCCATTCTCTAGGAATTTGAGACAGACTATGATCACATACCACCACCATTCTTTCCACAAAGATAGGGAAAGCGCCACACATTCCCCAGTCCTATGGCATAGCCTACACACGACATGAGGAAATCAAATCGGCCTTTCCAGGTGTCTCGGTCAGGAAGGTCTGTGGATTTCTTCTTCTGTACTTTCACCACCAGTGTTTTGGGCTTGTCATTGGTGATGGAGGCCTCACTGACCTCAGTGGAAATCTGCCCATCTGCAATCTTGGTCCCATTGGTTGCCATGTCTCTGGGTTTGGATGGGGAGGCCCTGGCAGATGGACGGGAAATATCAGCCCCAGTCCACGTGGACAGCAGCTTTGCAGCCCTCAATTGCCCAACTAGGGAGTCAAAAATTTGCTGAGATCAATGCAGGAGAGAGAATGATGAGTATGATCCAAGTGCAAGAGTCCTGGAAGTGGGTCTCAGCTCCTAGAAAATGCAAATTTGTGATTTAGTGGAGTTGTCATTCTACATCTTTTCCTTCCCGAATTCTTCCCCACTGGAAGATGGAAGAAAAATGATTGTTTTTCAAAACTCACATGGCATATATAGAATTCAAGATGATTTCAGTCCCAAAACTAACTTGTTGACCATAGATTAGCTCAAGAAGATTTGGTTCCTCTTCTTCTGACATTCAGCGTGTCTATTTACATAGGATAACTCCCTCTGGCAGACCACTCTAAGTTTTATAAAACATTTTGCTATAGTACACCTCTGTGAGATAGATAATACTAATACTCTTATTTCTATTTTACAGATGAGGAAACTGAGATATTAAAGAGCTTGCTCATGGTCATACAGCTAGGAAGTCTATGACCCAGAACTTTAATCTATGTCTCCCAACTCCAAACCCAGCAATCTTTCTGCTTCACCAAATGATGATATTTTGTGATTTAATGCATAAGAAGGGTATTGGTAGCCTAATAATAGTAGCTAGCATTTATATAGCACGTTAAGGTTTGCAAAATATTTTGCATGTAGTACCTTAGTGCTTAGCTCAGTGCCTGGACAACAGGTGCTCAGTAAATACTTCTGGACTTGACTGACCTCATCTGATATGCACAACAGCCCTGGGAGGCAGGTGCCATTATCATGCCCATTTTACAGATGAAGAAAGTGAGATGGAGAGAGGTTATGTGACTTGCCTGTAGATTCCCAGCTCTTAAGTGTAAGTCAGGATTTGAACACAAGTCTTCCTGATTCCAAGTCCAGCATGCCATTCACTATACCACCCACCTAGTTGTCTGCATAGATATTTAAGGTAGTTTGACTCAGATTTATATTAATTATGTTATATTACACTATATTACATTATATGATATGTTATGATATATTATATTGTACTATGGTTTCTTTTTTCCCCATCCTGAGTTTGTATCAGCTGGGAAGCTGGGGAAGACAATCCATGAACTTAACCAGAGTTCTAAATAAGATGTCTGTGAAACCTTTTGAAAACCTTAAAATGCTAGCTAAATATTCACTGTTATCCCCGTTATTTACTTAGGGATATATTTTTGCCTATAGACAGAAGATAGACAAAATGGCTTCTAAACAGCACAGCTTTAGAACTGGGAGGGACTTTGGATTTCACTTAGTTCAAGTTCCTTGTTTTGTAGATGAGGAAAACAAAGGTCAAATGACCTGGCGAATATGCTACTGCAAGAGGCAGAACAGGGATTTGAACCAAGATCCTCTGACTTCAAAATCTGTATCACCTTCCTGCAGCCTCCCACATACTACCCCACTGAGCTCCCTCTTCAGTTACCTGGAATACTCCTGTTGTCAGTTGACCTGAGTGAGGTTCCATCCACATGTACAGCTAATATCACTGTGGAGGGAGGAGAGACAAGTTGTGAGCAGAAGGAGTGGTGGATTGCCAGTGACCTGCAGCAGTGCTAGGGTGGTGGGAGGTGGGGATCTGCCAGCCCTTGCCAGTGATGAACATGTGCCCAGCTGATCTCCTTGACGAGGAGGCAGTGGTGCCGTGCAACATGGAGCCAGGTCTGCAGGGAGCTGGAGACATGCAATGTACCAGTGTTGGTTGTCTTTGGGGCAGGGGGCAGGTGGTCAGTAGGGATGGATATAGGAGATAGGAGATAGGATATGTTCCATAATTTTATCAGAAGAAAAGACAAATAATCCAAGGAGCTCTCAACTCCTCAAGGGCCTTATCAAGAGCTGTTGAATTACAACAGATGTCTTTTTTTTCTTCAAATATGTTTCTCAACATTTTTTTTCAACATCTAAACTTATGGAACCCATGTAGCAAATTGTGAACACTGAAGCAATCACCTCAGAAAAGATCCAGGATCCAGGCCCGACCCAGTCCAGCCAAAGCACCATGAACTCTCTGCATGATGCTTCCCTCCCCAAGAGCCCCCCAGCTCAGCACTGCCAAATCATCCAGGAGCAGGAGCACCATGGCTGACAGTGAGGTTGACCTCCCTATCTGCAAGGTGCATAGCCCCCTCCCTGCTCCCACATGCACACATTACTATGTGAGATGGGCCCCACAATCCCTAGTTACCTAATGTCTCTTCCTAGAGGCTGAAGAGAGGTGGATAGGCATGGTGGGCTTCTGTTTGGAAAGCACTGCCTTTACATTGCTTGGTTCTCGTCCTCAAAGATGACCTTGTTCATTTTCAGCCTTTACTATGTTTTAGTCTGTTCTCAGGACCCAGAAGGATATCTTCTATGATGATCCACATGCCTAACTCAGTCATGGCAAGGAAAGACCCCCTTAGCAACCCAACCCATTTGGATAGTTGTTTCCTATGATGAGTGAGAACCACAGGATCCAAGAGGCTCCATCTGAGTCATAAGATTTAGAGTTGGAAAAGACCTCTGATATGTAATCCAACCCCTTTATTTTAAGCTTTATTGATGCCTCATCTTTTCCTCCATAATCATTTCCCAACATAAACCTTTTCCCAACATAAACATTTCCCACTTTGCAACAGAAAAACTGTTAAGCAAAAACTTGGCAATAGAAGAATCATGTTTGATAGTACATGAGCTGTTCCACTCCTACAGCCCAGTACTTCTCTATCCAGAGAAGTTCTTCTTAATCTGAGTTCAGTTTCTTTTAATGTTGTTTTCCCTTGTGTTACTGTAATCACTATGTATACTATTCTCCTGGTTCTCCTTACTTCACTTTGTATCAGTTCATGCAAATCTTCTCTTGTTTCTCCAAATCTTTCATTTTAATAATTTCTTATGGCATAATAGTATTCCATTGCATTCATATACCACAGTTCGTCATTCTGTAAGATGGACACTCACTTAACTTCCATTTCTTTTCTGTGACAAAAAAGTGTTGCTCTAAATATTTTGGTATATTCAATCTTATTCAGTTTAATAAACATTTATTCCAAGTCACTTCACCCTGTTTGCCTCAGTTTCCTCATCTGTAAAATGAGCAAGCGAGGGAAATGGCAAACTACTCCACTATCTTTGACAAAAAAACCTAAATAGGGTCACTAGAAATTGGGCATGACTGAAACGATTGAAAGCAACGAAAATGTGCCAAGCATTGTGCTAAGTATTGGGGATAAACATAGGAGAAATACAATCTTTGCCCTCAGGGAACTTACACAAAATACACAAAATAGAAAAGAAAATACACAAAATAAAGCGGATGCCAAGGGGCAGCCTGTGAAGAGGCATCTTATTCTTGGAGATGAAACCAGGCAGAACTACAGATATAAAGTGAAGTGAGCTGAAAGTCCAAGCTCAGCATTTTATAAAGGAAGGCGTTAAGAAGACTTAGTACTCCCTCCTCCCTTCTTCAGTAAGAAAGGAGAGGAGGCTCAGGGAGGTGGTATCAAGGCTCGAGTTAGCAGCATGGTCATGAGAATAGAAGTGATAAGCTTATATCTTGAGAAGGACATCTTGATCCTTGGAGTTGAAAACAGGCAGACATGCAGATGGCAAGTAGAGTAAATCCTTTCCCTTTGCCTTTGATTTCCTTAAGTCGTATATAACCACAAAAGAGTGCATAAAGCTTAGTCACTTGTATTATTCGAAATTCCTTTACATGATAGCTGGACTAAATAATAACGACATCAACAATATGCTTGTATACTGTCTTTCCATCTTTTATTATATTTGTCGGTTGATTATTTGAATTTCTTCTTTTGAAAATTGGTCATATCCTTTGACCGTTTATTGCAGCCTTCTTACTCTACAAATAAGGAAACTGAGTCACCAGTGATAATATGACTTGTTTAAAGTCACATAGACAATAAGGATCCTCTAGGATTCTAGAGGAAAAGAATTCCTTGGGTTTTCAGTGGGTTGCCAAGGGCTTTTTCATTATACAAACACAACTTTACTGCCACCAATTCCCCAAGGCATAGAAGATCTGAGAGAATAAGGTCATAGGCACAGAGGATATTTTATCACCTTTATCATACCCCAGGAGAAATTTCCTTGAAGACTTTAAATAATCAGACAAATGCCCTGGCACATGATGGTGGTAGTTTTGGCCCCTTGGTATGTCTTACTAAAATATTAGTTTCATTTATTCTCATGTACATGTTAAGAAAAGGAGTGGAACATTACTCATTAATGAGTCCTTTCCAAACTGTCTATATTCAGCGGGCGTTAGGATGATACTACAACACTTGTAGGGGACATCCATCCTTGAAGTAGCTCATCCTTCAACTGATAATTAGGGACAATGGAGGTGTGTGCAAAAGTGAGACTTGGGATACAAGAAAACACCTAAAGTTAACATAGAATTGACTAAATTGGCAGGGTTAGGGGTATTTTGGTTAACTGAAAGTTACTACAAGGCATTAATTACAACAAAATACATTTTGTAAGATCACAGCTGAATTTCTGAATTATTTATAACTTATGAATTTTCATAAGATCATAGCTCTTTTATACCTGAAAGGGACCTTTGGAGTTCTCCAGCCCAATCCTTCATTTTACCTACAAAGAAGTTCAAGTTTTAGAAAACTTGTGACTTGTCAAAATTAGGTAATAGTGAGAGGGAAAACTGGGATGTGAATTGAGGGCTTCCTGCTACAACTGCAATGCCTTTTCTATCATGTTGCAGAGAGACGCTCTGAGGTACGTCACACACTTCTTTTGTTTTGTTTCATTAAAGAAGTGGTATTGTCTAGGCTGGAGAAGAGAAGAATTGGGGATAGCTCTCTAGAAGGATTTGAAGGTATCCATGGAGGAGAAAGGAGACTTCTGTTTAGCTCCAGAAGGCAGAATCACAGTGATAATAATAACTACAGCAATAATATTAGCTAACATGAATGTTGGTCATACTATATGCCTGATACTGTGTTGAGGGATGTCTTCCTTTTTTCTTATTTGTATTCTGAGCACTTAGCACAATGCCTGGTACACAGTAAGGGCTTAATAAATATTTATTGAATTGAATTGGATAAAAGTTTCAAAGAGTTAAATTTAGGTTCAGTGTAAGGAAAAGCTTGTACCAGTTAGAGTTGTTAAAAAGCTGAGAGTATGCTTCAGGAAGCCCTTCTTCATCTAAGCAAAGGTTGGATGACTACTTGTCAGGATGACTCTTGTTCAAGTACCCATTGGACTAGAGAGTCTTGGAGTCCTCCTCCAGCTCTGAAATTCTGTGATTTTTTTTTTATCATTCACACAGAATTTAGGCTTCAGACCCTTGCAAGTTAAATTCTCTTCAAGGTCCACTTGGCCAAAACTGGCTATATTAATCTTCTTTTAAAATTATTTTTCCCAATTACATGTAAAGATAATTTTGTAACTACTTACGTCTTGATGATGTAAAGAAAAGCATCCTAAACTCTCTTCTCAAACTTCACATACTACTATTCTCATATATTGGTTAAGATGCCCTTTTTTATATAAACAGAAACTGAATGCACAAATGCAGGACTTTCCTAAGTCCTCCCCAAGAATGAATCCTGACTTAGAAAAAGCAGCCTCCTAGCTAGTTGTTTTGTCCCCTTCATTAAGAGCTTCTGCTCTAATATCTTTCTTGGGATCCTCCTGACTCTGATTTCTGCTCCAGTAACACCATTGATCACTTCAAACCCCAAGACACATAATCCCTCTTCTATTTCACTTATTTCAATTTGGTGCTAGTGGGAAGAAGGAACATTGGGGCTGATGCATTTTGAAGAATTCTGACTCTAAAGTCTTCAAACTGTAAACTTAATATTGAACTGCAAATATAGAATCTTAAAATATTATATCTGGAAGAAATACCAGTGGTTATTTGACTGAACCCTTTTCCCTTTACGGATGAGGAACCTAAAGCAAACAGAGGTTAAGTGACTCACCTAGGACCGCACAACTAATCTGAAAATGAATTTGAATTAAAGTTTTCTTCATGCCAGACCCAGGACTTTACCTACTGTGCTACTTGGCTACTAGGATTCAAATCTTGGTTCTGTTATATACTACTTGGGTGACTTTGAGCAAATAATTTCTCTGCAGACCTCAGTTTCCTCATTTGTAAAATGAAGCAGTTGGATTCTGTGACAATTACGTTCTCTTCCAGCACTAAAATTTAAGAGTCTGTAAATATTGTAGTGAGATTAAGAATCCTGAAGACTTCCTGCACAGTGGGTAAATTTTCAGATGATTTCTCTTTGTAATACATTTCATATTCTGAATGATGCCCTGGGGAAGATGAGAAAGCTGTTAATTACCAAATTCTGACTCTGCTTCCTCAGGGTAAGCATTTTAATTGTTCCATAATAAACTGACTAAGCCATCCCCTGGTAAGTCTGTGGTTCACCTCAAGTATAAAGGTGATGAAAGCAATTAGGAAAATGTCTTTGTCTATTTATCAGAGGCAGTGAAAGATCCATAGGCTTGGAATTCAAGTTCAGTCTTGGCTTAGAATCCTGTCTTTGCCACTGAGTAGCTACGTGATTCTGAGCAAATCACTCACTGCTGATGAAATGGGAATGGAAGGTGGAGATTTGAATCTTAGTTGTATGATCCTGGACAAGAAATATAACTTTTCTGGACATTGGTGCTTGCATCTGAAAAATAAGAAGGTAGGACTAGATGATCTTTAGAGTCCTAAACCCGAGGCAGCTAGATGGTACAGTGGCTAGAATGCTGGCCTGAAGTCAGAAGAGAACCTGAGTTCAAATCCAACCTTCGATACACCCTAGCTGTGTGATCCTGGGGAAGTCACAACCTCTATCTACTTCAATTTCTTCACCTATAAAATTAGAACAACAACAGCACCTACTTCTGGAGGATCAAATGAGATAACATTTGTAAGGTGCTTACTGTGGTGCCTGGTGGTATATAAAATATAAATAAATGGTATATAAATGCTTATTCCCTTCTGTTTCCAGATCTTAATCACATGCCTTAAACCAGTGATTTCTCACTTAGCCTTTTTGGCTGTGAGAAAACTTATGGAACCCATTCCCCCACCCCAATATGTAATTCTTGATTAAGAAAATTCAGGAAGATGAAAAGGTGGGAAATGACTGAGAATTCAGGAAATTTTAATGAATTTGCTTCTTATTAAGTAGCATCTAATACATTATCATTATTACTATTTTTCCCATATATAATCAAGTTCTATTTTGATCAGACTATAAAAGTATACTGTACATTGTATATAATTTGTTGGAGCTGAATTCGACCAACAATGACAACATGGATAAAATGCCTCTCACTTATAAGGAGTTGCTTTTCAGACGCAGGGCTTTGGAACACCCCTTCTTCCCCTCCTTTTATCCTGTGTTTTGTGCTTGAGAGGATATGATGACTTAAAATGGACTAGACTTTCCATATCATCTTGTCCAACCTCCTCATTTTACAGATAAGGAAACTGAGGCACAGAGAGGGGAAATGATTTGCCCAGGGTCAGACAGCTAGTAAGTCTCTGAGGCAAGATTTTTAACTCATGTTTTCCTGACCCCAAGTACAGTACTCTATGTGTATGCAAGCAATAGTACAGTCTGCCATGTTACCAATCGAGGTGACCTGATAATCTCTGATTTGGTTCTAAATCTACTTTTCTATTGTGGGGCAGCTAGGTGGTCCAGTGGATAGAGCACCCCTGCAGGAGTCAGGAGGACCTGAGTTCAAATCTCACCTCAGACACTTGACACTCACTAGCTGTATGACCTTGGGCAAGTCACTTAACCCCAATTGCCTCATCCTGGGTCATCTCCAGTCATCCTGATGAATATCTGGTCACTGGATTCAGATGGCTCTGGAGGAGAAGTGAGGCTGGTGACCTGCACAGTGCTCCCTCATTCAAAACAAAGTCAAGCGCAAGTCATGTCATTATTTCTCTGATGACATGGTCTTCTTCAGCAATGAAGGATGAACACACATACACATACACACACACACACACTTTTCTGTTGTTGAAATCTACTACCCACCTGGCCCAGTCACTTCTTCTATGCATGAGCTGTCCCTGATCCCTTCAGGTAGAAGTTATTTCTCATTTGTAATGTTTTCTTTATGTTTCCTTTGTCTGGAGTCTCCTCTTTGCCTGGATCACATCTGAATTCATAAGGCCACCAGTGTGCCCATCCTATAACCTCATGGTAGAGTGCATCTGTACATCTATAACCTGATGGTAGACAACTGTGCTCACCTGCTTTCTGTAGTCCCTGAATCTAACAGAGAATCTTACACATAGTAGGCCCTTAACAAATGTCTGTTGAGTTGCATAAGCAATTGGTGAATGAATGACCTTGGCCAAGGCCAATGAATAATCACATTCTATTGGCAGGGGAAGGGTTAAAAACTTGATTAGTGAAAGCATTTAGTGAAAGCCTTCTTCCCTTCTCCTAGTACCTTAAAGATCTGAAATCTCCATTCTCAGCTTAGAAAACATTTATTAAGTGCCTACTACGTGCAAAAATAGGTGATACAGCTGGGCCTGAAGTCAGGAAGACTCACCTTCCTGAGTTCAAATATGGACTCAGATATCTTACTAGCTATGTGACCTTAGACAAGTCACTTAACCCTTTTGCCTCAGTTTCCTCATCTGTAAAATGAACTGGAGAAGGAAATGGCAAACCAAACCTGTATCTTTGCCAAGAGAACCCTAAGTGGGGTCATGAAGAATTGGACATGACTGAAAAAATGACAGAAAAACATGTGTAAAAGAGGCACTTTGGGAGTTATGGATAAAGATTTAGCAACATAGTCAGGAACACCTGGATTCAAGTTCTGCCTCTGAGTAGCTATGTGACCGTGGGCAAGTCATTTAACCCATTGGCCTCAGTTTTTCCACCAGTAAAGTGGGGGTCATGATAGCACCTGTGTCTCAGTGTGGTTGTGAAGCTTAAATGAAATAATACTTGTAAAGCATTCACCACAGTGCCCAGCACATAGGGTTATATAAATGTTGTTATCATTGTCATTGTTGGATAGAGAGTTGGCGCCAGAGTCAGGAAGACCTGAATTTACATCTTGCCTCTGACACATGCTGGCTATATGACCCTGGGCAGATCATTTGCTTTCTCAATTCTCCAGAAACTCTCTAAGGGGAAATGGAACAAACATTTAAGTGTCTATCTACTATGTGCCAGGCAGCCTGGTAAGTGCTTTACAAATAACTCATCTGATCCTCACCACAACCCTGGGGGTTAAGCACTACCATTGTTCACATTTTAGAGATGAGGAAACAGACTTACAGAGGTCAAGTGGCTTGCCCAGGGTCACATAGCTAGTAAGTGCTTGAAGTTGGATTTGAATTCAGGACTTCCTGACTCCAAGTCCAGGGAGCCTTCCACTGACACTGCTCTCTCAGTCAACTGAAGGGAACCTGAGAAGAGAGAAGGCACTCACCTGCAGGCATCAGTGAAAATTTCAAAGTGGTAATGCCTTACTTGAGCCTTGAAGACAGGATTTTGAGAGGCTGAGATGAGAAGGGTGTTCCAAGTATGAGAAAATGACTTGTGTGAATGGATTAGAGATACTGAAACCATCTGACTAACTCCTGTTGACCTACTTTTCCCATCCTGAAGGCAGGGGCTGCTGAGGTGAGGTTTGTCTGCTACAGCAAGGGACAGGAAGAGCCAGCCCTGGTTTTGGCAGGAAGGAGTTGGGGTCAAAGACTACCAGAAAGAAACTATTTTTGTCTTTCCCCTTCCCCACCATGCCTGAGAGGAAGTCTGAGGTAGGGCTGACTTTAGGTATACATATATAATAGAACACATTTCTATGGTGTTTTAAGTTTTATGAAGTGATTTCTTCCAGATTGGTAGAGCAATATCATTAGTCCCATTTTACAGATGAATTCATAGAGGTACAGACAGAGGAAATGTGGCACATTGGAAGGAACACTAGGACTGTGTGTCAGGAGAGACATTTGTGGAGATCCTGCCGCCAAAACTTACTTAGTGGTATGACCATGGGATAAATGATTTAACCTCTTAAAGACTTGGTAACCTTTGTTTGTAAAATTGGAACAATAATATCTGCACTATTTCTTCACAGGGTTGTTGTGAGGGTTAAGTAAAATTCTGTGTAAAGCACTTTGGAAACTACCATATGGCACAGAGTACTCATGTATTATATATTCCTTTTATATAGCTCTTAAATAATGACTTGTCTTTAGCCACACAGAGACAAGACTCAAACTCTGGTCTTCTGACTCCAAATCCAGTGTTCTTCTCACTACCTTATTCTACTTACTAGTGGTCTGATTTTAGGGATCCTTCCGCTGCCTATGGTGCCTGAAACTCTAAATTCATTCCTTTGGGGTTGAAATGGATTTTTGGTTTTCTAAATTCCTTTAAACTGCAAATGTAATAATTTTTTGGAAGGATAATGACTTAAGACATAATCAGCTTTGCTTAGGAGGGATTAGGGCACAGAATGGAAGTGGGGGTATAGGAAAGTTGCTGATAAATCATGAGCTTCTTGAGAGCAAGGACTGACTGTCTTTTACTTCTTTTTATATCACCGGTACTCAGCACAGTGCCTTGTACATAGAAGGCACTTAATATGTATCTATTATTGACAGAGGCAGCCAGGTGGCACAGCAGATAGAGCACTGGGCATGGGCTCAGGAGACCTTGCTTTAAATCCCGTCTCAGACATGTATTAGCTTGTAACTCTGGGCAAGTTACTCAACCTCCGTCTGCTCAGTTTCTTCAACTATAAAATAGAAATAATAGTAATAGCACCTACCTCCCAGGGTTGTTACAAGGATCCAATGAGATAATAACTGTGAAGTACCTAGCACAGAGGAAGAACTATATCAATGATGCTGCTGGTGCTGCTGCTGCTGGTGATGGTGATGATGATTTCCCTGGGCAAGTCACTTAACCTCTGTCTTTCTCTATTTCCTCAACCATTAAAGGCAGACCACAACAGTAAGGACCTCCCAGGTTGTTGTGAGGATCAAAGGATTTCTAAAGTACTCAATGCAGTGTCTGGCACATAGTAGGCACTTAAGAGCAGCTGACTCCTAGTATGTGCTTAATAAATGCTCATTCTTTTCCCTTTATTGACTGACTGAATTCACTTGTTTTTGTCCTAGAAGTCCCAATGATCCCAGATGAAACTTGCAAGTGAGGTAGGGGACTGCTTGGCTATTCTTTTCTCACTGTGTGACTTGGGCAAATCAATTCTCTGTGCCTTCTAGTTTTCTCATTTGAAAAATGGGGCCGAAAGTTGGGAGCCACCATTTTAGTACAGCCCTTTCATTTTTCAGAAGAGAAATCTGTAAGTCTCAAAAGATTTCAGAATGGAGTCTTCGAAACCACAGGTAAATCTATAAAGAGGAAACTATGCCTGCTATACAGTAAATTACTTTCACTTATGCATGCTAAAATTTTCATTTATATAATATAGAATAATATGTGATATATAAATATATTATAGAATAACATTATATATTAATGTGTAATATATATCATATATTAATATTATATCTTATTAAATATAACAATATGCTTAATAATAGATGGATGTATTATAACGTAATAATTGCTATGTCCTATTTTTCAGGGGGCAGTTGGCATTTATTTGGCCCCTACTGTGTGTTTATTGACCCTGTTGTGATGAGGAAAGAGCAATTTCATTTGAAAGAGCTACTGAAGCCTATAGAAGTTTTTGTCCATGAATTTTCTCCATCCATGGATACTTATAACAGGTGTGATGGTGTCAGTTCAAACCAAGGCAACTGTTAAATGTTCAGTGTAAGCATTTATATATCAGAAATTGAAAAAGCTACAAATCAGGAATTGATGGTTTTGTTGATTTTCTAGACTTAAGAAAGTAATACAGAAAATGTTAATAGTGAAGATTAAACTTAAAAGTGTGTGTGTGGGGGGTGGGGAGATAGGTACATTTCAACCCCTCCCCCCAGAGAACTGGTTGTTAAACATTTACCAGTAAAAACATTTACCAGTAACCCCTGATTAAACATTTACCAGTAAAACCCTCATGATATTTGGGAAGTTATTTCCTACTCAAAGAGTACTTACTTGTTTTTAGTCTCAATTTTCTCATCTGTAAAATGGGTATAATAAGAGAGCCTATGGGGCGGCTATTATGAGGGTGAAAAGAAATATCTGTAAAGTGCTTTGTAAACTTTAAATGCTATATAAATGCTAATGATTATCTAGCCCAATCTCCTTATTTTATTCGAATTATTTTTTTCACAAACAACAAGCTTTTAATTACTTTTTAATTACCACTTCCCTCACAAGGAAAAAAAAAGAAAAACAAAACTCCTGAAATAAACATGTGTAGTCAAACAAAACAGATTTTCATCTGGTTTTATGACCTTTGAGGAACATGAGGCCTAGGGAAGTTAAATGCCTGGAGTCACATAGGTGAAGTATCAGAGGTCCCTGACTCCAGAGACAGTGTTGGGGCCATTTTACAACATGTTACCCCCACTTTACTGATGAGAAAACTGAGACTCAAAAGATCAAAGTGATTGGTCTGGGGTCACACATAGCTGCTAAGAGTCAGAACCTGTATAACCTAGGTCATTTGGCTCAATCACCACTCATCCCTATTTTACAGCTAAGGAAACTGAGGCCCAGAGAGGTTACAGGATTTGCCCACTTGTGGAGAGGGGGCACAGGAGGTAAATATATTGAGATTAACAATTATTTTAGGGGATAGATGGGAATTGAGGATGTCTGAAGTTATTTTGGAAGGTTAGTCTGAGGTTTTATCGGAGGAGCTATTGAGGATTACAGACCCACAGAATGGCAAGGCTGGAAAAGACCACAGAGAACATTAGGTCTGACTCCATTTTTATAACACAGAAACTGAGGCCCAGAGAGAACACATAGCTAATAAGTTAGAGAGTCAGGAATGGGACTCACGTCTCCTGTCTCCCAAGCCAGGACCACTTATGATCCTTGGCAGTCATGGGTGGGGAGGGAAGAAGGAGTTGTTTTGAGGAGAAATGCCCCTGTAGGGTACTTCTTGGGTATCCCACAGTCTAACAGAAGCCCTAAGTTTTGTGTGTGTGTGTGTTTGTGTGTCTATGTTTTCTCTCAGTCTTTCTCACAATCTCCCATTGTCTGTGTGGTAGAGGAATGATGTGAGTGAGGGAGGAGAGAGTGTGGGCATGGCCAGAGGTGGGGGATGGACCAGGGTTGCAAATTCAGGAGAACAGCTAGAGCTCAGTTCTGTCTTTGTCTGGGGCTGGGAACCCTGGCTCAGACCCAGCCCAAGTAATAATGTAGAGCAAGTGGGGGTGGCAATGGGGCATGCAGGCTTCTTTTGTCTCAGCCAGTGACTGGCAAAGAGGGAGAGCTTGGTGCTCATGTTGAAACATGTTTATAACAACACTCAAGATTCACCTTAAGATGCTGTTGCATGTAGTATATACCATTTGAATTTTCTCTTCAAAGATTTAAATGGATTTTGATCTCATTGATTTAGGAAGTAGGTCACAACCCATCTGTGCCTGCTCATCCTGGGTGGTTCTTGTCCATGTGTGATTTAAAATATTTTAATTAAACAAAAGGTCATCAGGTGGTGCAGTGGATAGAGCCCTGGACCTGGAGTCAGGAAGACTTGAGTTCAAATCAGCCTTAGACATTTACCAGTTGTATGATCCTGGAAAAGTCACTTAACCTTTGTTCACTTTAATCCACTGGAGAAGGATATGGTAAACCACTTCGGTATCTTTGCCAAGAAAATTTCATGGATAGCATCGTCCTTGGGGTCATGATGAGTTAGACATGACTGAATGACCAAACACACATACATGCATCTTTATCAACAATCAACAGGGTCTTCCCCCTTCACTCCCTGCCCCCTCCCCCGAAAATCCACTCATTAACCACTTAATTAGGAACATATCATGGAACAATGAAAAGAATGCACTACTCTGGGTCCTAGTTTGGGATCTAATTTGCTGTGTGACCTTGGGAAAGTTATTCACTCCTCTCAATCTCAGGTTCTAAGAACATACTCCTCATTTTCCTCTTCAAATGGAGGATTCCCAGGGGACTTTTCTCTAGCATTTTCTGGCTTCCATTCTCACATCTTTGGCTCTCCAAGAAGGTTAGATATGTACCATGAGAATCATATCATTTGCTACTGCTGCTGGACAGATCCTACTTGCCCCAACACTAGATATTGGAGTAATGAAAACTATAAAGAAAGAAGGTAAAGAAAGAAATGAAGGAAGGAAGGAAAGGAGAGAGAGAAAAAGAAGGGGAGGAGGAGAAGGATGAGAAAGAGAAGGAGGAGGAAAAGAAGAAGAGGAAGAAGAAAAGGAAAAGAAGAAAGAAGGACAGCAAGAAGGAGAAGGAGGAGAAGGAGAAGAAGGATGAGAAAGAGAAGGAAGAAGAGGAGAAAAAGAAGAGGAAGAGGAAGAAGAAGAAGAAAAAGGAGGAGAAGAAAAAGGAGAAAAGAAGATGAGGAGGAGGAGAAGGAGAAACAGAAGGAGTAGGAGAAAAAAGAGAAGAGGAAGAGGAAGGAGAAGAAAAGAAGAAAGAGAAGAAGAAAAGAAGAAGAAGTCATATGAACATAGCACTTCAAGGTTGGCTGGTCCCCCTGCCTGGAATGTACCACTTCTTTACTTCTATCACTTAGAATGCACAGATTCCTTCAAGACTCTGCACAAGCCTCATCTTCTACTCGAAGCCTTCCCTGAGCTTTCCATCTTCCAGTGTCTCACTCCCCACCCCCCATGACCTTGTCTTTATTTTGTATGCACTGACATATGTACCTGTGGGAGCAGGGACTATTTCCCTTTCGTGTCTCTCTAGTGTCTAGCCCAGTGTCTGGCAAATAGTACGTGCTAAGTAAATAAATAATCCTTGTTGACTGATGATCCATGGTCATGGGAAATGTCAGAGGTGGGGTTTGAATCCAATTTTCCCACTTCCAGATCCAGTCCTGTAGGCCCTATATAGCAATAGTCTTTGGAGGAGCCTTTTGGGCTCAGTAGAAGCCTGATCTCCATCTCAAGTGTAAGGCTTCCATTTTCCCCAGAGGAAGCATTGACCTGCCCTTGACTGCATTTCCTGCTGCCTTCAGATGCATATCATGTCACATCACTGCTGCTGCCCTGAGGTCACCATCTCTCACTTTCCATCTCTTTGCAGGGGATGGGGGGGGGGGCGGAGGTAGGGGGCATGGTATTTTTCATCAGGAAGAAAAGACATATTTTGAATAGAGGCAGAAAGACCAGTTAGAGGAGTTTGTAGGGAGATCTGTTGTATCGATGGGAGGCTAGCCTTGTTAACTTCCACAGACTAGCTCTTGAAACCAGGGTCTCTGCACAGGTCTCCAAGCTGGATGTTTCTCTGTGTCATAGTGGAAAGATCATTGGATCAGGAGTTCAGGAGGTCTGGGTCCTATTCCTAACTATGCCGTGGGTCTTAGTTGTATTGCCTTGGGTAAGTTGCTTCCCTTTCCTGAACCTCAATTCCCTTCTCTACAAAATGAGAGAGTTGAATGAGATAATTGCTAAGCCCCTCTCCATCTCTGAATTTTTGATACACTGCTCTCTCTGTGGAGGACTTGTTTCTAAGGCAGGGATTCCTAATCTTTGGTGGTGGTGGAGGGGGGGCATCATGGACAGTCTGACAAAACTTGTGAACTCCTTCTCAGAAGAATGTTTTTAAATGCCTAAAATACACAGGATTATAAAAAGAGAACTAATTCCATTGCAGTAGTTATCAAAATGCTAAAAACTAAAACCAAACAAGTTACCGGAACCCCAGGTTAAGAACCAGTGTTCCATAGACTGAAAGGGAAGTATGGAAACTAGGCTACCCAATGTGTGATGGGGGGTAGAAAGGCTAATTTGTATGACAGAGACTATATTGGAACAAGCTCAGCAGGACTGGAACAATTTCCCCGGGATAATGTATGCCCCAGCAGGGCCTTGGTACTGGGCTACCTGACCTAGCATGGCAGTAGTTTGGGGTAAACTGCCTGATAGGAAGGAAAAGATCCCTGTGCCAATCTAAAGCCTACCCCACTCGGGCACCTATGCCCTCCTCAATGCAGGAAAGACCTTCATTGCCAGAAATGGAAAGTTCAGAATTCACACGGCATTCATGAACTCAAAAATTGCTTAGTGTTTACTGAGACTGACTCTGTTCCTCAGGGATGAAGATGAGAAGTGAAGCATGTGGTGATAGGGCTGGTGATGGCATATGGAGGAAGGTGCTGGATTGGCATCAAAGGGCTTGGGTTCAAATCCTGGTGTTATCTAAGTTTCTTAATAACCCTCCCTATCCCTAGAGTTTCCTTTTTTTAATTTGTAAAATGAAGGGATTGCTATAGATGATCTCTCAATTTCTACTGGGATGGAAGTATGGTATGGTAGAAAGAACTCTGAATTTGAAGCCACAGGGCCCCAGGTTCAAATCTTACCTTCCTACCTCTCTAGG
Source organism: Bettongia penicillata ogilbyi (assembly GCA_023548195.1). Lineage (NCBI taxonomy): Eukaryota > Metazoa > Chordata > Mammalia > Diprotodontia > Potoroidae > Bettongia > Bettongia penicillata. The sequence goes on along the minus strand of JAJHZJ010000067.1, from coordinate 5,179,289 downwards.
GCTCAGTTTATTCATCTAAAAAATGGGAGAGTTGGACCATGTGACTTCTGATCTCCTTTTTGGTTCTAGATCCATGAACTTATGGCTTTTAGTTTTAATGGCCACAGACTTGGATGACACCTCAGCATACTTAGCAGCTTGTCTCCTCTGCCCCAAGCCACGCTGCTCTTGTTCCTACAGGATCCATCTTGAGCCACCCCTTCCAGGAAGTCAACCTTCCCCAATGAACCTCCCCTTGTTCCAGCCACTCCTGCAGCTTCCTATGGCCTCAGTAGTTATGAATGAATTCCCTGGTGCTGCTACAAGGCACATCGTATCTAGAGGTGAGGAGATCTGGGTCCTCATCTTAGCTCTGCCATGCACCAGCTGAGGTGACCCCAGACAGCCTGTTTTCTTGGATTCAAAGTCAGAAGGTCTGGGTGCAGAGCCTCACTCTGCTACTGAACTGCCTGTGTGACCTTGGGCAGGTCAAATCTCCATGGATCCATTTCCTACTGTGTACAATGAGGAGTATACTAGACTAGTGGACCAGACAACCTCTAACGACTCTTGAAACTCTAAATTCGTGATCCTGTGATTTCCAAGGTCTCTTTCAGTTCCATCATTCTGTGTCCTGAGCGTCCTCCAACTGTCACATTCCCCGTTCTGAGGTTCTTGATAGTTTTAACATTATACTCCAAGGCCTTTGCCAGCTCTGACCTTCTCTGTTCCAAGTTGCTTCCCAGCTCTGACATTCTGTATTCTAAGACCTCTCCCATATCTGACATTCTCTGCTCTAAGGCCTTGTGCTGAGATTCCATTTCAGCTGTAACATTCTGATTCTCATCTCTCATCTTCTATCTTATTTTTCCTACTATTATCTGTAGGGTACAAGGCTTGATCTATTTTATAAGCACCCAAGGATGTTTTGTTTATGTGATTTGTCCCCCTGAGCAGATAGTAAGCCCCCTAAAGGCATGGATTATGTCTAATGCTCCTCATATATCTTCTAGATCTCCTAGATAATGTGCTGGTATAGTTGACCTCTATGTTGCCATTTGGTCCTGAGTAGAGAGGAGTAATAATGGAAACAGTAACATCGTATAATAATGGAAAGAGTAACATTGTATAGTAGTACAAAGAGTAACATTGTATAATAATGGAAACAGTAACATCAGATAATAACAACTGATATTTACATAGCACTTTAAATTTTGGATGTTACCATATATACAGCCTGTATATAAAGCTGAAACCAAATCTTAAATTTTAAAGCACTAAAGCTTAAAACTTCACTCAGACTTTTGATACACTCTCTGTATTGTCACATTTGGGCCTCACCACAATAACCCCATGAAGGAATTATGTTAGCTACTATCCCCACTTGACAGACGAGAAAAATAGGACTTTGAGAGGCTAAGTGAAATTGCCCATGCTGACAGGTGTTTGGACCCAGGTCTTCTCATTTCCAAGTCCATTGTGTCATGTCCCAGTTGACTTTAAAGACCAACCAGCAAGCATTTTTTAGGCATGTACTGTGCCTTATATTCTATCAGAGGAGAATATACACACACACACACATACACACACATACATCTATGTGTGTATATATACATGCATACATATGTGTGTGACTATATATAAATATATGTGTATATATGTGTGCAAAGATACAGGAGATGGAATGTTGTGTATGTTGAAAGACAAGATATCCTTGAAGTACTGAGATTGATAATAGCAGCATCACTGAACGCCCACTCCCCAGACCAACCTTGCAGCTTGGGGATTCTAAATGTTCATATCTTTTACAGCTGAAGACACTGAGGCCCAGTGACTTGCCCGTTATCACACAGCTAGTAAGTGTACGGGCAGGATTCAAACCCAGGCCTCCTGACTGAGGCTGGCACTCTTTACCCTGCAATACTACTACTGTTGATGCTTTCCTCTCTCCATGATCTCACCTTTTTTGGACAGGATCTAAGTTGTAGCAAGAGTCTCACCCACGCTCTGCTCCTGTTCACTGTAAACATGACTTGTTTCTCAGTAGCGGTGAGGGCCCTGGCATGCCTTGTGAGAGGAAATTCCTGAAAAACACCACCCTCAGCTTGCAGATGAGCATATGTTACCACAACTGCTGATGCCAACTGAGAATAACTGTGAAATACAGACACGGACATCGTGAGTATCTGCACCTTCTTGGGGAGCTGATGTAGGGAACCAGGCACCCTACAGGAGAGGAGGGCAGAAAGAATTCAGAACCTAGAAAGATTTGGAATCAGAGGACCTGAATTCAAATCTTAGCCCTGTTGTTTACAACCTGTGTGGTTCTGGGTAAGTCACCCAGTTCCTTTTTCACCTTCCCCCCTGCCTTGGGCCTCAGTTTTTTCCTCTGCAAAATGGAGCAGTTGGGCTATATAGCTTCTAAGGTCCCTTCAAATTGTAGCCTCCCATGGTAGCTAGGTTTGATAGACAACAGACCTTAAAGACCATCACCTTCAATCTTCTTGTTTTAAAGGTGAATTTTAACTGAAACCCAGAGATGTAAATGGACCTGGTTAATATCACTCAGCTCCAGATGTGAAGACAGTACTATTTCTGCTTTTCACCACAGAAAGCCAGAAGGCAAGGGATCATTCTGATCAAGGTACACAAAGTTTTGGGGGTCCACCCACTGTCCTTTCAATTCACTTTCTTAGGAGAGGAAACCACTGTGCAATTGTATTAAAGCAACAATTTTGTTATGGTAAGAATGTGTTTAAAAGGTTAAGGAGGAAAGTAAGAATCCTTTACAAAATTCAGATCTCCCTCTCTCTCTCTCTCTCTCTCTCTCTCTCTCTCTCTCTCTCTCTCTCTCTCTCTCTCTCTCTCTCTGTGTGTCTCTGTCTCTCTATCAGAGACTACATGGGGATTTATTCCACTAAATAATCATTAAGAAAATGACTGACCCAAATGGTGAGACACAATTTGATGTATATATGTTCTTTCTCTTAAGCCTTACCTCCTGAGAGATAGGTGAGGCATTATCCCCATTCTATAGATGGCAACACTGAGATACAGAGAAACTCAGACTTGACCAAGGTAATACAAGTTAATCACAGAGCCAAGACTAGAATTCACTTCTTCAGGCTATTTTGTCAGATTCTTAGAGAATTTCACAGAACAAGAAACAAAAAAGCAATAAAAAAAGAATTTCCTTTTTTCCTCCCACAGCCAAGGGAGAACCAGACTGCAGTTCTCTCAGATGCTCAGGTGCATCTCCCAAGACAATACTTGTTCCTGAAAAACTCTGCCAATCAAATTTTTTTCATAAAAATCAATTGTTATTTGAAATACAGTATGCTCACTGGTTACTTAAATGAGCTTTCTCATAAATATTTTTCTAATATGAAGAACCCCTTTTAATGTGAATAAGAGGTCTGATAACATTCTGACCTCATAAGTTCATGTATTGAATTTTCTACAATGCCACCTTCTATATATCACAAGCAATGGTTTACACAGAGAAATTCTGTAAAGGATATCTTCAAGGAAATGATTAAAAAAAAGATGCGCCAGCCACAGAGTAAGAGATAATTAATGGAATCATAGGATCATAGATTAGAAGGGACCCTTAAAAGTGACTTAGTGCAGAAGTGTCAAAAGGGGGTGCTGATCTAATATATTGAAATAAAATACAATTGGGAAATGATTAACAAATTAAGTAAAAATGCAATAGAACATAGATAATGTTAACATGTAGTTTTCTAAGCGAATATGAAGCCCAGAGGGATTCTTACGTACAGTTTAGTAGGCCTCTTTCTATGTGAATTTGACTGATTCGGTCTAACTCCCTCCTTCTGTTATTGTTGTTCAGTTAATTTCAGTTCTGTCTGACTCTTCATGACCCCATTTTGGGTTTTCTTGACAAAGGTACTGCAGTGGTTTTGACATTTCCTTCTACAGCTCATTTTCCAGATGAGGAAACTGAATTAAACAGGGTTAAGTGACTTGCTCAGGGTCACATACCTAGTAAGTGCCTGAGGGCAGTGGTTTTGACATTTCCTTCTACAGCTCATTTTCCAGATGAGGAAACTGAATCAAACAGGGTTAAATGACTTGCTCAGGGTCACATAGCTAGTAAGTGTCTGAGGTCAAATTTGAACTCAGAAGATGAGTCTTCTTAACTCCAAGTCTGTGCACAATGACTCCACCTAGCTGTCCTGCGGGGCATTCCCTCATTTAGTTATCCATAGTTATGAAATTTACCTAGTCTATTCTCCGTCCGGACCTCACTGCAACCTTGGACAAGGTATTTCCCCTATCTGGGATTCAGTTTCCAACTAGATAACTTTAAGTTCCTGCGTGGATTTGACATGCTGTTTGATTTCAATCACAGCCTTCACCTTCCTCAAAGTGGTTGTATTTCATGGGTCTATGCCCTAAGCCCTCAAAGACCATTTCCTAGAATGGACAGTTAGGCTAACAAAGAAAGAGTGCGACTTAGACTCAGACAGCTCAGGACTAGCTAGACATCTTTGACTGGAATGACTCACTGTGGGAGTTCATAGGATTATGGGGTTACTAGAAAGGATCTTAGAGGTCAAACCTCTGATTCCATAAGTGAGAAAACCAAAGTACAGAGAGTTTAAATGACTTGCTCTGGGTCACAAAACTAGTAGGCGAGGGAGGTGGGATTTGAAGTCAAGTCTTTTTACTCGAGGACCACAGCCCTATCTAACATGCGCTGTTATTCATTAATGCATTCTCCATAACTTGAGGGTCTTGGAGGGGACTCTTGATGACTGCCTGGTTAGGGACACTGTAGAGGGGATTCCTTTTTAGGTAGTGGTTGGGCTGGATGATCTCAGAGGTTCCTTCCAGTTATCATTCAATAAATCTATTCCTAATTCCTATCAAATTTTAATTCCTTTTGGTCTTGGACATGTCATCTCTTTTCTCTGGGGTCCAGTTTAGTTATCTGTAACCAAATGAAGGAGTGAGAGTGGATCATTTGGAAGATATCTCCCAGATCTAACAATGTATGACTTTAGGAAATGATGATCCTTCAGAAGAGAAATAGGAAGAGAGAGAGAGACAGATAGATAAAGGCAGAGAGAGAATAAGAGAGGAGAAAGAGAGGAGAGAGAGAGACATAAAGAGAGAGAGAAAGAGAAAGCAAGGAGAGAGAGAGAGGTGCTTTCCCATAAAACCATGGTTTACCAATATGGACACTCCTGCCACTGAAATAAATTGCAAATGCTCCACATCTTAGGCTAGGGGTAGTTAACTGTGACTTAACATGGACCTTTACTGGTGAAGTCTATGGTAGGTAACCTTCTCAGAATAATGTTTTTACACACATAAGATGGATTACATAGGATTACAAAGGGAGCTAATTATATTGAAAGATTATTATAAAATATTTTCAAAAAGTAAGTCTATGGCCCCCAGGTTAAGAATCTGCTGCCATCTTAGGAGATGGGCTTTGGGACTTTGTGTGGCCAAAACACTCCTCCTTTGATGCCCACCCCTCCTGGGATGGATTTAACCTTTCCAGTCCTGTTCCACTAGTTGCTAGATGACCCACGACCTCTTATGGACCACACACTTTCAGCCATTCCAGCTTAGGAAGAACGGTTTTCTGGTGCCTTGCTGATGTAGCCTTTTGTTACCCAGAGTCACCTTTGTATTTCATACAAAGTAGTTGGGAAAACAGGTATTTATTGTGTTATCTACAACATGCAGGGAGAGCACTTTGGGCCTTGTTCTCCTCCCAAACTCCACTTTCTGCATCATCCTGGATTCTATCCCACTGCCATCTGGGACCCTAGTCTTAAGTGGGCTCTTGGAGTATGGAAACAGATCATAGATTTAGATTTGGAAGGAACCTTAGAGGCTACTGCATTCAACTGCCTCAGAGGCTGCAAATAGAATTGTTTCATTCCGTGGTGGCAAAGAACTAGAAAACTAAGGAAGTGTCCGCTGATTGGGGTACCACTGTACAAACCATGGTATACAAATATAACAGAATACCATCGTGCTATGAGAAATGAGGAAAGGGATGGTTTTAGGCAAACCTGAGAAGACTTGTATGAACTGATGCTGAATTGGAAAAATGTTTCATAGAATAGCAATAGCATTATAAAGGCAAAGAATGTAAAAGACTTAAAGAAATCTGATCGATGAAGTGACCAGTTGATTGGTGCAGTTCCAGGGAACTCACGATAAAGTATACTACTCACCTCCTGGCAGAGAGGTGATGGACTCAAGATGCAGAAGAAAACATTCATTTTGGACAGAGCCAATGAGAGAATTTGTTTTGCTTGACTATACAAGGGTTTTGCTTTCCTTTAAGAATTTTTCTTTTGATGGTGGAATGAGAGAAGAATAAATACTTGTTGATTGAAAAAAACCAAATAGAACTCTTTCTCCTGTCCATGTGCACATACACACATCACTTTCCAACGTCCAACCTATAAATCAGAGAAACGAATGCTTGGTTGAATCTCTCCACTTGTTGTGAATGTTTTTTTAATATTGTTTTTCCACCAGGAGCAAAGAAGGTATGGCCATTTTCCTGTCAATAAGAACACTTTGCCTGTGGAGAGGGGAAGAGTGCAGGGAGAAGGGATGAACCCCCATAAACAAATTTATCAGAGCTGCCTGAATCAACATTCCACACACAGAGCATCAAGCTCCGGGCTCCCGGCTCCCCCATTATCTTCAGAGGGCACATGTTCTGTTGTCACGGCAACCAGAATCCTTCACCCAGCTCTATTATTCCAGGCACATTGGGCTTCTTCCCGTCAGTCTGCCAGGTGCTAATGGTCCTGGAGTAAGGACAAGAGTAGAGAAACCTGCTAGGAGTGGGATAAGCAAGCAGGGGGAGGGGAATGAGAACACAGAGAGAACAACTGAGAAATGAAATCTGATGAATAGAGAGGTATGGGCAATATTAGGCAGCCAATGGTCTCCCTTGACCTGGGACATTTGATTTAACAAAGATATTGGATTGCCTCCAGGTGTTTCCAGCATCAGCTCCTCCATTTCAACTTCCCCAGCCTCAGTTTCTTTGTCTGTAAAATGAGGGAATTAGACTAGATGGCTATGAGGTGCCTTCCAACCCCAGATCTAAACATCTAAGCGCCCAGTGACTGCTAGCCAGAAAATTATAATTCTCGTTGCATGGATGAGGACACAGATTTAGAGCGTTAAGGGAGTTAGGATAAAAGAATATTGGAACTGGAAGGAACCTTAAAGATGATCTATCTGGTCTAATAAACTAATCTTACAGAGAAAGAGACCCAGAGAGAAAAAGGGAACTGGCTAGAGCTAGTAGTGTGTATGTGTGTGTGTGTGTGTGTGTGTGTGTGTGTACACACATACGTACATGCACGTTGACAGCCTCCCTCTCCCACTGGTTGCAAATGTTCTTTCAATTTTGTCTTTCCATGAGCAACCAAGGAGGGCATATATGCATGCATATGTGTTGTCCCTTAATATAATGTGATGCCTTTGAGAGCCGGGACTTTTGTTTTGTATGCCCAGTGCCTTGGCACAGTTGTTGATTGATTGATCGGTTGATCTGGCAGTACATCCTTACAACCTAGAAAGAGCTGGGCTCCAAATTGTTTTCCTGTTTTTAGGGAGCCCAGCCTAACTGGCTTTTCCATATCTGCCTGTGTAGACACACTCTTCATCAGGCAGGCTCAATCCCTAAGGAAGCCTTCTTTCATCCAGTGGTTTGGAGGCGTGTGCTTTTCTCACCTCAAAGATGTCAACATCTGATATCACCTCCCTAGGTAGACAATGGGCATGAGTGACAGTGGATGCTTTTGGATGAGGGTTGGACTGTCTGAGCTCTGAGAATTCTTCATTTGCTTATGACAATGGTATCACCTTTTAAGTTCCCCACTCACGATTCCAGTGGTGCCTTTTAACTCCTCTGGGGTTGAGATTTTCACTTAATATCCACAGTGTAATTAACACTGCTACATCTGTACCATATCATTAATGGCATTCAATGCCATTCAGAGAAAGGGTCATTATCTTCCACTCAAGTCATTAATTTGGGGGAAGCTATTAGAAAGGGGAAAATGGTGGAGGAAGCCATGCATGCTGATTTCCTTCCGTTCTTTTGGAGAATCACCGAATACGGGGACTGAAAAGAATTGTAGAGAGAGTAGTAAGTCCTTTTTTACAAACAAGGAAACTGAGGCCAATAGATGAAGGACAATTCATCCAAGGTAATATAGTTAATTTTGAGTTGGGGCCATAAACTAGACTTTCCAACTCCCTCCTCACCCAAAATTCTTTTCACTGTACTAAGCAACTTAAAAATTAAATATATCTGTCTAGATATATTTCATGTATATGTTTAGCAGACACTTACTTGGAGTGTTGGACAAGTCACACACACTTTATGAGCCTCACTTTCCTTATTTGTAATCTGAGATTGGATTAAATGTGTTTTAAGACCACATCCCAGCTCTAGGTCCTAAGAAACATGATGTTAAAATACAAATAATAAATGTATCTTGTCAAATAAAACTTTTCATAGTACCTTTACAGATCTTTATAAAGTTAGAACCTTACCTCCAAGTCCTCTCCATTTCCCCTCTTCTCATACCCCCCTCTCCTCCCTTCCCTTAAGTCACAGGTTCATCATGCAAACTACTAGTGTGGATCATTGGAAAGAAATACCAAGTTAAGGAAGATTGTTTCTAGCACTCAGCCCCAAGCCTTATGGGCTTCTGTGATGTAGGCATACTGACCATTTCTGGGAGAATTTGACTACTAGTAGCTGCTTCTGTTCTGTCTTTCTCCTGGAGCTTTTAAGACAAACTCAGCAAGAATGAGTGTCCTCTTGTTATGATTCAAAGATCTTGTTCAACCTATTGCGACCTGTCCTGATGGGCTTGAATCCTGCCCCTCCCTCCAGCCCCATCATGGGATCCACTGAGTCACATCACTAAAGATTTACAGAGAAAGCCTCTGGTTTAAGATGAAGATGGATCTAAAAAGAATAGTAAATGATAGGCAGTGAGATTGACAATAACTAAGAGCAGGAGCCTTAGCGATCCTGGCCAACTCTTGTTTTTTTACAGATGAATCTTGGGATTAGTGACTTGCCCAAGGCGGTCCAAGCAGTAAGGAGGAGCATTGGGAACTGAAGTCAGGCACTCAGATGTTAAAAGTAGTAAGGTTTTCTCCTATTACATGAAGTTGCCAGTTTCTGGCCTCAAGGTGGGGGCTCAGGGCTTCAGGTCTGGAAGTGTGGTGATGAAGAATCACTCTTTTCTATGTGCCTTAACAGAAAGTGTCACTCCCCCAAAAGACAGGATAAAACAGCTTGTGATGGTTTGACCTGGAGATGTGTGGCCAGGCAAATGCCAAGTCATGTGCGTCTGTCTGTGGGTACAGTCACTGACATTCACAGTCTGAAAGAACAGCTCTTCCAGGTGTCAGCTGTCAGTTCTAAGAGGAAGTAATTCAGTGGAGTGGAAAACTCAATGAATCTGGAGTTGAAAGCAGCAGTGGTGAGAATGCTGGGTTTGTCATCAGAAGCCATGGGTTTGCATCTTCATTCTGCCTCTTCCTATTGGTGTGACCTTGGACAAGTCACTTAACCTCTCTCCGCTTCAGTGGTCTCATCTATAAGATTAGGTTGGATTAAATGATCTCTAAATCCCTTTTCTTCTAGATCCTAAAAAACCTAAGATTCGGATACATTTAATGGATCTGTAATATCTCTCTACAAGCCAAACAAAGACCCTTTGCCTGCACTCCTTCTCAAGCTAAATGTTGTGACTTGTTTTCAATTTCAATGCCTTCAGTATTCATGTTAACCTGGACAAGTACATTGGGATTGGGAGGGCATCATACACAATTGGATTTGCCTTAGCTTACACTGCCCTCCCCTACTCCATCCTGACGATAACCTGAGTAAAAAAGTCTCTACAGTGGGGAGAACATCATATTTATTGTCAGAGGATCTTATGCAAATGATCTTGGGCAAGTTACTTTTTAAAAAAGCACTAGCTTGCTGGATTTTGCTTTTTAAAATTTTATTTGAAAAATGAGAGGGTTAGCCTACAAGAAGTCTAAGCTCTTTCTTAGTCCATTGATCTATAATCCCGTAATAACAGCTAACATTTTAATAGTACATTAAGTTTGCAAAGCATTTTATAAAACATTATCTCATTTGATCCTATGAGATAAGTGCTATTGTTATAACACTCATTTTGAAGATGAGGAAACTGAGGCTGGAGGAGGGGTGTGACTTGCCAAGAGTCACATAGTATCTGAGGTCTGATTTAAACTCAGAGCTTTCTGGCTCCAAATCTAGTGCTCTATGCCATCTGCCTGTTTCTATGATCTGAAGTTTATGGATTGGTCCTTCTTGAAAGAGAGTTGGTAAGGACAGCATGAGATTCATGATCCCAGATCTCCCAAACATCAAAACCGGTCCAACATGCGAGTAGAAATATGTGCTGCCTTTCTACCCTGACATCAACATTGGGTCCTACTTAAACAAGGGCTGAGAGTGGAGATCCTGTTCTGGAATTACTCTGTGATTTGATTTGACCTGGGAATGAGTTATGTCCAACAAGCTGAGGTCACAGAAACGAAATTTGTTTAACCAAAGGTCCCCAAAGGGATCTTTCATAAGGTCCTTTCTCATAAAGGAATATTAGAATGGCAATTGGCCTGGATAAGCAAAAACTGCATATTGTGTGATCATCCAGTGCATAGTGTTGGAATTGGGGTCAGGAAATTTCAGCTGTTGTTAGTTATTTTAATTGTGTCCAGTGCTTTGTGACCCTATTTGAACTTTTCCTGACAAAGATACTAGAGTGGTTTGCCATTTCCTTCTCCAGATCATTTTTACAAATGAGGAAACTGAGGTAAACAAGGTTAAGTGACTTGCCCAGGGTTATAAATTAGTAAGTGTCTGAGGTGGGACTTGAACTCAGGTCTTCTTGACTCCAGGCCTGGCACTGTATCCACTGTACTGTTTAGCTGCCCAGAAATATCCTCCCTCAGACACTTACTGGTTTAGCTGTGTGTCTGCCTGAGTTTCCTCCACATAAAATGGGTATCATAAGAACACCTACCTCCAGGGTTGCTCTGAGGATCAAGTGAGATAACATGTGTAAAGCTCTTTGCAAACCTTGAGGCATGGTATGGCTATAATATTACTTCAACAGTAGTACATGGAATAATTGAGTAAGACCATAAATATAAAACTGAAAGGGACTTAGAAGTTATCTAGTCCAATTCTCTCAATTTATAAGTGAAAAGACTCCAGAGAGTGTTGCCCAAGGTCACATGGGTTATCCAGGCCAATGCAGAATTCGAACCTCGGGCCACTGCCTCTAAATTCAGTGTTCTTTCTACAGCATCAAGCTGATTTTTCAGCCCTTGTCGAGTTGTTGATTCATTTTCGTGGGAAGGCTATTCAATAGTGGTGGATAATTAATTCCCTTCTTATTGGCTCCAGATTTGAATGTGAAAGCCCAGAAATGGGTTGCCAGGGCTTAAAACTGAGTGCCATCATTTCCGCCAGGGGAGGATATGCCCTTAAGGACTATAACTGTTGGAGGATGCTTTCCTTAACTTTTGTCCAGTGGGGAGGAGTCATTCATGTCTTCTGTTCTGTTCTCCATTCTAGTTATCCACAGCACCTGAGCTGGCTGGGGAGGGTTGGGGCTGTGGTCAATGGATGGCTAACAGGATAAAACTGCTGGATGGATGTAGAGACTGACCCTGGAGCTGTCTCCATGCTAGCATACTTAGGAGCTGAGGGAAGATGTCCATTTTCCAGATATACCCTCTATTCCAGCACTCTTTCAAAGTGAGTGAGCCTGCAGACAGGAGAGCTGAATGTCTGTGAAGGTGTCAAGTCTTCTCCAACCCCAAAATGATTCTTATTAACTGTCCCTTCTGGACAAAGAGTGAAGGATTTGGGCCTATCTTGCAGAATAAGATGGCACTTACTCACAGAATATTAGAACTAAAAGGGACCACCTTGATTAACCAGTCCAGGAATTTTAAATGTCAATCTAAGTCTTCTCAGAATGTTTTTTAATGCATGAAATAAACTACATAGGGTTACAAAGAAAACCAATTTTATGGAATTAGCTATTAAAATATTTTCCAAAAAATTAGTTGGTGGACCCCATGCTATGAACTCCAGTAGTAGTCCATAGCCCTCATTTTATCAATGAAGAAATTGAAACCTAGAGTGAGCAAATGACTTGTTCAGAGCCTCACAGCTCATTAGTGACTAAGCATTTTGTTTTCTCCATCACTAGCCCAGGGGTCTATGCATAGAGTCCCACTGTTTGGGAAATCATAATAGGGCTGTACTATTTAGAGCTGGAAGTCATCTTAACAATTATCTTTTTCCAACTCCTTTATTTTGCAGATGAGAAAAGTGAGGCTGAGGGAGGTGATATGATTTTCCCAAGGTCATAAAACTGATGGACAATAGCCAGGATTCAGTGACAGGTCTACTGACTTCAAATCCAGTGTCTCTACCTACCCATGCAAATATACTATGCTCCCTCCTGTTATGACTGACACCAAGAGGACTTGTTCTTTCAGGTTGAAAGCAGAGCGATATATTAGATAGAACACGGGACTTGAAGTCAGGGCAGACCTGGATTCAACTCCTTCCTCAGACTAACTATATGACCTTGGCAAATCAGTTAACCTTATTAGAATTTGGTTTTCTTATCTGTAAAAGGAGAAAATTGAATTAAATGGTCCTTGATGCCCCTCTACCTTCAATTCCATGATCCCGTATGTAAAATTCTTTGTAAACTTGCAGTGGAAAGTTGGGCAACTAGGTGGTGCAATGGACAGAGTGGAGTCAGGAAGTCCTGAGCTCAATTTCAACCTCAGATACTTACTAGTTTATCTGTGTCTCCCTAAACAAGTCACTTAAACTGTGCCTGCCTGTTTCCTCAGTTGTAGAATGGAAGCAATAATAGTACCACCCGCCTCCCAGGGTTGTTGCGAGGATCAAATGCAATATTTCTAAAAACAACAGCAAAAAACAAAAAACAATTACTTAGCACAGTGGTTACTGTATAAATTCTTATTCCCCCTTCTCTCTCCACTAATCATAGGAACTGATGCTTACTACCTGTGTGAGTGTGACTTCAGGCAAGTCATTTACCCTCACTGGCATCTGTATCATCATAGGTAAACAAAGGGGTTCAATTAGATGGTCTCTAAGGGACCTCCTAGCTCTATGACCTCATGTGAGCTATTGTTCCAACTATTATTAATAAAACACATCAACAGCTATAACCGTAGAAGTGTATAGCTTGTTCCAAGGTCATGACAGCAAACATAGATTTGTCCCTTCCTGGCATGAATGACTCTCTGGAACCTCAAGGCAGCCTGTTCCACTCAGATGCAATTCCACCCCCCTTTGAGAATGCCACAGCCAATCACATGGCAAGTTCTGACCACCTTGTAATTTTCAATTTGCAAGAAATATAAAAATAGACAAATGTTCACTGTAGGCAGCTCAGATCGAATTGGATGCCACTTCATTGTCATATCCGATCAAGTAAAACCAAACTGACCTCTCCGTTCGCTACCATCTATCTTATCCACAGGAAATTGATTCTCAAAAACAGGAATATTCTTTAGAAAATCATAGATGGGTACAACCCTCCCATACTTGATGACATCTTCTTTGGAATAGATAAACACGGCAAGAACTCACATTTATGTTTTGAAGCTTATAAATCAATTTCACCACAATAACTCTGTGAAGTAGGTTGTGCAAAGGAGAAAATGGAGCCTCTAAAAAGTCAAGTGAATTGCTCTGGTACCACAAAGCTAATAATTGTCAGTCAGAATTTGAACTTATGTCTCCTGACACTCTTTTCACCACACTATACCATTTCCCTGCTATGTAGTGAGAAGAAGATCAGTGTGATTAAGTTATTTGAGGGCAGAGATAATTTTTCCTTTTGGCTCTGTAGTCCTATAGCCTAGCACACTGCCTTGTACATAGTAGGTAGTCCTTGGGTTGGATTGGATTATGTGGCTGTATACAAAATTTGGAAATGGATCTATGAGAGTCCATAAAAAGGGATTGGGGATAGGGATAGGGGAAGGGGAAATACATCACCTCTTAGGTCCTGTCCACATCAAATTCTAGGAGTCTTCAAGTTGATGGGGGTCACTGTATGGTTCCTTTTAAAGACTACTTATACAGCATTAAACAATATTGTTTTGTTTGCCATCAACACTGAAGAACCATAGGATCATAGGAATTAAAGCTAGAAGGACATTTAGAGATTATCTAGTCTAATCCCCTATTTTGAGAGGTGAAGAAATTGAGGTTGAGGGAGAGTCAAGTGATTTGTTTTAAGTTTCAAGGGTAGTAAATTGTACAGCTGTTATCTGAACCCAGGTCTTCTCACTTCAAATTCAGTCTTTCCCCACCACATCATGTAACTGTTCTTGATTACACGGGTTTATTGTATATTGTAAGAATGGAGGCAGTCCTACAATATACCAACCTGCCCCGCGACTTGACAGTCAGTTATATAATGCCAAGCTACACTCTATTTATTGTAATAACTCTCCTTTGAAACACACCTGTCATCCCCATCTCTCCTCTCAATTAATTCACCAACAAAATGGCTCATCTTTCAGTTAGCTGGATGGCCGCTCCCTTAACCCTGACTCATGTCAATGCAGCTGTCTTTTGGACCACATGTTAGTGACCCCAATAGCCACCCTACTCCTCTATTGGTTTCCCAGGGAGGCAGCAAGAAAGAGGTTGAAAATGGTGTGGGGTCTGTCTGAAAGCTACTTTGGCTACTGGCTCTAGGAAGCCCTTTTTCTGGCTCCATTTTTGCACTGAGCACTTACAGCTTTTTCCCCCTATAATGCACCAATTCATTCCAATTACTTCTGGAGAAAGGGAAGTGCAGGCAAAAGCCTGAAGGACTAGGGAGTAGGAGCCAAATCCACAGAGGCAGTTGAAGAGGCACTGCCATGGGTTGTGATTAACAAGCCATTCAAACTAGCAAAAAGAGGAACTGCTGTTCATTCCACTCAGAGTCAATGCTGGGCTCTTTCATCACTAAAGGAAATGTGTCTCTCTACACTATATTATGGGCAGAGAAAGGTTTGAGACATCCTACATGGTTGAACTAGGAGGGTAGTTTGGGTACCATACAACCAGACATAGAGATGTCTGCTGATTTCTATCTTAGGTTGGGTTGTTTAGGGGAGTGAAGTGGCCCTAACTCAATTCAGCACCAAGGCTGCAGCTGATGAGTGGATGTCCATAGTGGTTTTGTCATTGCCTCCCCTTTGCTGATGCATCAGAGTTCATTTACCATCCTGAAGGACCACAGAACAGGTGGACAGTCATTGATTTAAGGCCAGTTTTGAATTTCAGCCACCTGTCCTTTCTGGGGTCAGTAGATATGATCAACAATATGATCATGTAAAGATGATTGGAAAAGAAGGTGACCCCACTTTGTCTTTGGCTATTCTAGAATAGAAATCCCACCCATTAGACCAAACTCCTTGAGTGCAAGGATTGAGATTTTGTTTGCTTGTTTTGTTTTGATTTTTGCCTTTCTTTGTATCCCTAGTGCTTAGCACAGCTCCTTGTATATACTAGGTATTTGATAAATGCTTGTGGTTGTTCATTTGTTGATTTCACCTTTGACTGTTCCTGAATGGTGAGTCCATTTTATCTTGAGTTGGACTACTTTCAGCTACCTTCACTATGAAAGTAATAATGGATATGGGATTGCTGGTTGTGCTGAATAGAACCCAAAAGGCAGCTGGAGTTCCAAAGAATTTGACATTCAGCTCATAATCCATGTACAAGCAAGGAGGAAGCTGAAAGAGATATTTCCTAATTCTGACTGGCTCAGGATGTCTATGCTATGAAGCTAAAGGACAAAGAAGAACCCTTCTTTATGCAATGCCAAATAGATAGGCTGACCTTTGTTCTAGACGAGATTTTATGTTGAACTTGAGACATTCATGAGATCTTTATAAACAATATCCGAGAGTGTTACTTTTATGTATAAGAATGGGCTTCAGGGTTAGAAGATACCTTGGAAATCATCTGGTCCAAGTTCCTTATTATAAAGGGATGGTTCAGAGATGAATACTGACTTGTTCAAGGTTACACATCTAATGAGTAGCAGATCAGGTCATCAGGTTCCTATTCTAGTGCTCTTTCCACTCCTAACAAAACCCTCTGAAAGCACATTCCCTTCATCTTATACCATGAAACTGCTGATATAGGATACCATCAGAGGTAGTTATCAATAGTAACCTGACTTTAGACTCATTTTGAGCATATATTTGGAGAATTGAGTTTCGTTACAAACATCAGTAAGAGACCTACAGTCTCATACATCTTATTGTCAGACACTGACTGAGTGCTCACGGTGCCTGGCATTGCATGGTATTTCCCTGGAGGTAGAGTTGAAGGACCCTCAGGGGAGTTGCTGTTCACATTACCTTGATACATTTATTGTTGGATTCTCCTGCTTCCCTTTGTAGACTAGGTTTTTTTCATTGCCCCCCATCAGAAGCCAGCAAGCAATCCCTGATGTTTAGGAAACAGCATTTTTTAAAATTCGGATTTGGGGAAGTCCTTGAATCTTGCTAACCATCTCTCCAGCAGGGAGCAGGCAAAGCTCTCAAAATTGTAGGATCTACTCCTCTGGGGTGGGGAGAAGTTCTTTTCTCTCCCCTGCTCCTTGGGGCTGCTTAGCAGGGTCTTATTTCAATTCACCTTCGAAGCTGCAGCCTGGGCTGCTGTTCCTCTCAGAAACAAGCTGTCCTGTATTCTTTGTCCCCACCACTGCCACTGGACCTGCTGTTTGTCCTTGCACCCACCATGAATTCAGCTCTTGGCTCACAACCTCCCTTTGTTTTCCTCTCAGGGTTTTTACACAATTATCGCCTCAACCATTTTGCCGTGTTTGTTACTAGAAATGCCAATATACATGCCCCAATCTTCAGCTTCTAAGGTCAAGGTCATCTTACTGCCCCAAATCTAGATAATGCAGGATGGTCAGATTCACATCGGTTTAGGGAAAAACGGGATGGAAATTGACCATTTTCTTGGCTCCCATGGCCTGAGGCAGCAAAGGTTTCCCCCGTCTCCCTTACATTGCTCAGAATAAGAAAATTGTTCTTGTTCTTTGTAGACTCCCCAAGGGATCATTTACCTAAAATTCACAGCTAACCTCTTTTGTGGGTCTGAGGTCACCCCTTTCCCCTGCGGCCTTGGCGGGGGGGCGTTCTCCGTCAAATGCTTGAACATTTATTTTTGAAAAAGTTAGCATCAAAAGAAAATGTTTTCAATACATAATTAGTATGTACATTTGGATCTCTTCTCTCCCCCCACCTCCTTCATTTTAAGAAAGCAGTGACAGACCAGGAGGGAGATTCAGAACAAGAACCTGCGATTCAGACGTTCACTTACGAAGCTTTGCTGCTCTGGAATTCTTCAAGACAAAAGACTCGGAGCTTTCTGGTTTGGGAGCTTAACCAGAGAACAAGACTAGCAAAAGGTTGATCTCCTTGTGGGGCAGCACTTTGTAGGCGAGGAAAATAAGCCAAAAAACCAGTTTTCTTTTCTAATGAAAATATCGCCAGACCAAAACCCAGTCGTTGGAATTCCCCTTTGGGCTTCACAGGGGTGCAAAAACAGAGAGAGGGGCGGGAGGTGGTGGCGGCGGAGGCAGCGGTCATACGAGAAAACGGTTCCAGAGGAAAATATTCTTTTGGACTTTGTACATCTCCTTCCTTGACCCAAACCTAGAACTCATTTGAAACACCTCAAGATTACTCGTGTGACACAAGTCAGACGCAGCTGTTACACACGGAGATGACCCAACAGTAGCCCACAGGTAATACAACAGCTGTACTCCAGAGCATCTGTAACACAAAGCTAACCCATCGGAAAGACCTTCGAACCTCCGTTTGCAAGGACCCCAGAGAGAAATCTGGGCTTCTTTTGCTTAGCCAACCGGATTAGGGGTTCAGTCTTAGATTCCAGACGCCCTCGAGGCTACTAGTGTCTGGAAGAATAACTGGGATGGGGGGGGTGCTGTAAGGGAAGGGTCGGATCACGGGGATAGTGGGAGGGCAGATTTGGGAGGGAAGGCTTTGGAGGAAATCGTAGAGAGCCCAGCTTCAACGGAGTTGGGACTTGGGTTGGGAAGGGGGAGCAGTTAGCCCCCAAATCCTCGGTAGGGTGGAAAATGGAATCAGAAGCCTCGAAGAGTTCCAGTCTCTCTCTTCCAGTTGCGGGGGAATCCGGGGGGTGTTGCACGATATTCTTCCCAAATTCTCTAGGAAGGACCCCTTTTCAATTTAGAAGGTTGGTGGGGGAAAATAGACAGCGGGGCAGACCTTTCCAGTTCCAGTCTCCCAACGCAGTCTCCCTAAGTCCCTCGAGGCTTTCCCTATTTCCTACCCCTAATTTTTGCACTCTTCCCCCCCCACCCTTGGAGAACACCCCCCTCCCCCCAGTCGAGTTCTTTGGGATAGGAAAACAAGGTTCAGCTCCAGAGGGAGGCTGCCCACACTCTCCCGGCAGGACAGAGCTGGGTCCCCGGCAGTCACTCCTACGTTCCCCCGCACCCTCTCCTGGAGCATAGAACCCCGAACCAGCCAGCCAGCCTCCCTACCTGCGGCCGGGACCAGGGCCGGGGCCGGGATGGGACCTGGCCGGGCCGGGACTGCGCTCCTGGGACAGCTGGAGGAGGCGCATGGGCCGATTAGGGCTCCGTTCTGTCCGCTCTGCTCTGCTGAGCTGCGCCGCGCTGCCCAGAGCCAGGCAGCTCCGTTCTGATCATTCGCTCCTGCTTCACTCCTCTCCTCACTCTTTCGCTCCCTCGCTCTCTCTCTCCCAAGCCGCGCAGCTAGCAGGAGGAGGGGCGCTAGAGCCGAGGCTCACAGCCCAGAGAGCCCAACGAGGGCGGGGCTGGGCCCCAGTCGGCCAACCCCTTTTCTCCTTTCTCTCCTCCCCTCCCCTCCAGCGCAGTGTTCCTCAGCGGAGCGCTCCCTTCCTCTCTCCCTCTCGGCCTCCCTCCTTTCCTTCCTCCCCTTGTCTTCCTTTTCTCTTCTCTTCTCCCTCCCTCCCCCTCTCCATCTCTCTCTTTCTCTCCATATCTTTCTGTCTTCCTTCTCCCTTTCTCTCCTCGCCTCTCCATCCGCTCGTCCCTCTGTTCTTCTCCCGTCGTTCTTTTCTCTTTCTTTGCTGCTTTTCTATCGACTTCTCCCTCTCTTTCCATTTCTTTTTCCCACAGTTCTCTTTTTTATCCCTTTTCCTTTCTCTTTCTTCTATAATTTTCTCCCTCTTCCTTTTTCATTTCTCCCGATCCTTTTCTCTCTCGCTTCTTCGGTGTTCCCCTCATTCCCTTTCCCTCCTCTTCCTCTTATACCTGTAATTTTCCTCTCTCTTCATCTCTACTCCCCTTCCATTTTCTATCCGATATTCCCTTTTCTACTTCGATTCGTCATTCTGCTCTACCGCTCTCCTTTTTCTTCCTTTTCGCTTCCCTCCCGCCATTCCCTCTTCTATCTCTCCTTTCCCCTCCTCTTCCCTCCCGCTCTTTCTTATTCCCTCTCCTCTTCCCCCTTACTCAAGTCTTTGGCCTCCCTTACCTTCCCCTTGCCTAGGGGTCTCGCCAGGAGCTGTCCAAATACCTGGGCTCTTTATTTCCCTGAAGCTGGTGTCAGGGGCTTTATATTTGAATAGCCAAAAATACCTGGAGGTGGAAGCAAGGAGTAGTGGTGCTGAGAGAAATGAAGGGAAGCATAGACTAACATGTGTCGTGTATCAGAGTTGGGGAGAGGGAGTCCTGCGGGACCCAGAGAGGTAGCCTTTCTCTCTTGTCTCCAGAAGTAGAAATAGTAAAGTGCTAGGACTCAAGAGGAAGTGGTGCATGTATACGTATTTGTGTCAGGCAAATGTCTCAGACTGCGGGGCTCCTCTTGTTCCAGGGACCCCAGTGGTTCTGTTCAAGGTCTCAGATTCCCATCCCTTCTAAAGACCACTCTCCAAGCCAGATATTGATTCATTTATTTATCTATTTGTTGAGAGAGAGGGCTAACTTGTACTCTCCTGGAATGCTTTAACAGCAGCACTGTCTAGAGGCAAGCACCTGAATGAGTCTCTTGGTCCCTTTTAGCCTGCAAATTGCACAGACTGAAGATTCTTCTCCTAGGCTTCCCATCACCCTGAACCAAATGGTGGACAGGACTAAGGCAGAGAGATAGTAGTTTCACAGAACAGGGTCAATGTAATGGGCAAGGAGGACACTTTCCCCAACACCCCAAAAAGCCATTTTGTATTACAAATTACAGATGAGTCAGCAGAAGGGGCTGCTTTGTGAGCATTCTGCCCTTGGAGCCCTTGATTCTTAATCTACCCAAAACAAATCTGTGTCTCACCTTCTCCACGTTCTATTTATTGCCCAGTCCCACCAACTTTTTAGTAGTGCTAGACTCTTGGAAGAATGACCCACCCCTCTCATTTCTTGACCACCTTCTCATTCCACCACTCCCCCTTCAAGTGTTCTTCTGAAGGACTAAGCAAAGTTGGAAAACTTGGCCTTCTTTGTTTGTATCTGTCCATCAGATACTTTGAGCTTGTGCTAAAACACGTGCCATCACAAAATAAACACAGAGGAACTGTGGAGAACAGAATTTTCTGGCAATAAAATATGCACACTTATTAAAAGTATTAATTTTTATGCATCTCATTTTGAGTACCTCCTCCCCCCCACTCCCCAAGCATCTATCTGCCTCACCTATTGCTGGGTCTGACTAAAGGATCCCAATAACTTTTTAATTTCCCAGATCAACAGTCTCCCATATGAGTTCTAAGTGATCTTGGAGAATGTCTGATCCAACCACCTCCTACCATGCCTTACAACAGGAAGCTTCCAAGAAAGAGGCAGTCAATAGGCTCAATACCATACAAGAAACGAAGCAAACAACAAACATTTCTTTGGTGATTACCATGTGCCAGGCAGTATCTTAGGCTCTGGGGATACAAACAATCCCTACCCTCAAGGAGCTTACATCCTAAGGGGTGGGGATGGGGTCATAGATATAGCAGACACTCAGATAATTAAATACAAAGCAATACAAAATAAATAGAAAATAACTAGGGAGGGTAACCAGGAAAGGACTCATTCCAAAGGTGCCACTTGAGCTGAACCTTGACAAGGATTAGGTCTTGCAAGAGGAAGAGGTGAGGATGGAGAATATTCCAGGTATGGGGGAGAACCTGTGCAAATGGAGAGGAAGAGGGAGATAGTACATCATATATAGGGTATAGATCAACAAGATCATTTCAACTTTATTTTTTAATTGGCAGCTAGGTGGTGCAGTAGATATAACGTTGATTCTGGAGTCAAGAAGACCTGAATTTAAATCCAGCCTCAGACACTTACTAGTTGTGTGACCTTGGCCAAGTCAAGTCATCTGCTATGTGCCTCAGTTTCCTCAACTGGAGTTTGGGACAATAATAGCACTCATCTTTCAAGATCATTGTGAGAATCAAATGAGATAATATTTATCAAATGCTTAGACCACAGAAAGAACTATATAAATGCTAGCTAGTATTGTTTACATTTAAACATCCTTTCCCCCAAAGAAAAACAAAACTCTTCTAACAAATACTTATATTGACTTATGATGGGTGATATGTATTATTACCCAGGAAAAAAAGACTAGGGCCAGATGGTGAAGGGCTTTAAATGTCCAACAGAAGAGTTTATATTTTAACTTAGAGGCAGTTGGGAGCCACTGAAGTTTCCAGAGGAGGAGAATGACATGTTGGCTTCTGCTTTAGCAATATCAGTTGCCCCTACCCACACTGCCCAATGTTAGAGGCCACCGTGTCCCTTGATCCCTCCTCTTCCCCCTAACTCCAATCAATTGAATGCTCTGACAATTGTTTCTTCTGATCTAACAAATTCCTAGGCACTATCCCTCTAACCCCTACGATTCAGACTCACTAGCATTTAAGGCAAACAAGGCAAAGTAAAACAAAACAAAAAAACTTCTTTTCCTTTGTGACCTCTACCCAAGCCCTCATTCCTATTTAGTAGCCCCAACCTTCTCAGTCCCTATTCTCTTTTGCTTTCCTCTTCTACTGTGACTTCTGAGTCTTCTTCTTTATAATTAAGACTTTCCTTCATCTTGAATCTCCTTCTTTTCCACTATTTCCATCCAGTGTTCGCAAAAACCTGACTTTCTCCAGAAGACCTTACCCCTTGCCAGTCATTTGGGCATTTATCTCATGCCAGTAGGAGAAGCTGGCTTCCCTCACTCTAGTGGAGTACAAGAGTATTCCACTTCTAGAATCTCCTTGCTGCCATCTCTCAGCAGTTTCTCCTTCATTCTGGTGCATTCTATCCATCAGGAAACTCTATTTAGACTATTGTTATTGTCACCTACTAGCTTCCACCTCCCTCTTTCTCTTCTTGTATTGTACTTGTCTCACAGCCTTCTCCCAAAATGAACCCTCATCTTTGACCATTTAGTTATTGACACTGATGACCCTTCAAACACTCTGACCTCCCAAGTCTCTAACCTTCTCCTCTGTGATCAGCAACCCATGGGACTGATCACAATCTTGAACCCTGAAATTCCCTTCTCTGAGTCTAACCTACTGCACTGCTTTCTCTCTCTGTCTCAGTCCTCTGAAACTTCTTCATCATTCCTATGACTTTAGGTTCTTGGGGTTCTGGTCCATCAACCTTAGTCTGGTTTCATTTCCCTCCCTTTTGTAGTCTTGATGGCATTATTAACCAATTCAACTGTACTTTACATATATGTCCCTTGCTTTTTTACCCTTCCATTCATGCCCTGCAACTTTTCAACTTCATGTTTGGTCTTTTAACTCAATCTACCTTTTCTACTCCTACTCCCATGATGCTAAACACTACTGGAGGAAATCACACAACTGTGACACATTCATTACAAAACCATGTTCACTAAATACCACTGGATCTTTATTGCTGTGTGGCAAATACTTTAGCCAAATCTGATCGATTCTTTATCAAATACCTCTCAGGGATTCCACCAAATCTCTTTTTCTTATAGACCCAATGCCAGCCCCATTCCTATCATTTATTAAAGGATCTAATCTCCTTCTTTACTGAAAAAAAGTTGAGCTCACCTATGGCAAATTCTCTCATTTCCCTTAACCATTCAGTCAGTCAGGTACCAAGCATTTAGTGAGCACTTTCTGTATATCTGTCACTACACCATAGTATCTCTTTCTTCACCAACCTATGACTTGCTTGAGCCTCAGAGAAGAAGGTGACCCTGTCTTTGCCAAGACTAACTTCTATACTTGTAGTGTGGATTCTATTCCTTTCTGTCTCCTCTAGGTTATTGTTCTATTGATATCCTTCCCCTTTCTACCTTATCTTCAAATGATCCCTATCTTCTAGCTCTTTCCTAATTGCCTACTGGCTCCTTCTCCCCTTCCCTTCCCTTCCCTTCCCTTCCCTTCCCTTCCCTTCCCTTCCCTTCCCTTCCCTTCCCTTCCCTTCCCTTCCCTCTCCTTTCCCTCTCCTTTCCCTCTTCTTTCCTCTCCTTTCCTCTCCTTGTCTTTTCCTTTCCTCTCCTTTCCTTTCCTTGTCTTTTCCTTTCCCAAAGCCTTAAACCTATAGCACTCTGAAGCTTGGACGCCAATGGGCCCCTGTCCAAGGGCTCTTCTGGACCCTCCTACCTTTAGAGTGGTTATTAATAGTAACTGTTGCTCTTTCTCTCCCATCCTAATGTCTTTCTTTTTCTTGGCCTCATTAAAGGGGCCATGCCCTGGCTACTTCTTAAATAGTCCTATTCAATGAATGGGCATTACCTCACCCTAAGTGAGCACCTGCAAAAACCATGGGTCAACTCCAGTCATCCTGATAAATATCTGGTCACTAGATTCAGTTGGCTCTAGAGGAGAAGTGAGGCTGGTGACCTGCACAGCCCTCCCTCACTCAAAACAAAGTCAAGTGCAAGTTATGTCATCATTTCTCTGATGGCATGGTCTTCTTTGGCAACGAAGAACAAACACAAACACATTCAGATCTCCTCCACCTTTATCCCCTCAAATGATTGCTCGTTGTCTCTGTCTCCTCCTTTATCACGTCATTGTCTTTACTTCCTCAGCAACTCATTCATTTGCTGGTCTCTTGCAATCAGGCTTCCAACCCCACCATTCTACAGAAATCACTCTCTGAAAGGTTACCAGTGATTTCTTAATTGCTAAATCCAATGGCCTTTTCTAAATCCTTTCTCCCTTGACCTTTCTGCAGTTTTTGATACTGTAATCCCCTTCCCCTCCTCCTAGACACTCTGTCTTCCCTTTACTTCCTGACCTAAGCCAAGGAGAGATGGCTTCATTGTAGGCCAGGTTATTCTGGCCTTTCTTGGCAACATGAAGAAGGAAGGATGGGGCTGCTACAGTTTTTGTAGGCATTAATTCTGGCTCATGTTGGTTCACAGTGTGGTAAAAACTCCTTCAATCCACCATGATGGGAAGCAGTGCTTTTCTGTTCTCCAGATCAGCTGTTTGCTTTAGTGATTGTTTAGGGAGGAAGGACAGAATAGAAAAGGAATTTCCATAGATGTTAATGGTGGCTCATCCAGAAAGATCATTACCCTAGTGTTCTCCGTTATATTTACCTGCTTTTTGTATATCCTTATATGAATTTATCTTGTTATTATTTGATATTACTCTACCTCTTTTAATATTTTCTATTCCATTGAACTCCTCTTGGATATTCTCTCCTACCTGGGTTGGTATGATACTTTTCTCCTGGTTCTCCTTCTATCTCTCTGACTGCTTCTTCTCAGTCTGCTTTGCTGGTTCCCTCATTTCTTCCAGAGTTCTGCCCTGAATTTTCTCTTCTTTCTCTCTTCTTTCCCATGTTGCTCTCAAAACTTTCATGGGTTCAGTTATCACCTGTAGTTGACTCCCATGATAATATTCACTCATAATCTTTCTCTCCTGAAATGACGTATCTTTATCTTCAGGGATGTACTGGAGAAGCTCTAACTGGTTTGTGAGAGAAAATTATTAGATTTTCAGTGTGAGAATGTATACCTTGGAAATCAGCAATCACTACAATTCAGGTATTAATTTACTTAGTAAAATTAATAAACAAAATTGCATGTATAAATTTTGGCGGGGGAGACCTTGGTTGTTGAACATCAACCTGTGTTGATCTATAAATATTGCTTAAGTTCCATAGAAGACTCAGGAAATAAAACCATCACCAGGAAATAAAACCATCAGGAGACCATAGACTGATAAAAATAATAGTAAGTAACATTTATATAGTGCTTTGGGTTTTGTGAAGCACTTTACATCCATTATTTCATTTGAGCCTTACAACATCGCTGCATATCTCTGACTTTCTTCTGGACATCTCTACCTGTATCTTAAATTCAATACTTTCAAAATGAAGCTCATCATCTTCAAGCCCTCCACCCCCACCCCATCCTTCTCCAAACTTCTCTCTTTCTGTTGAGTATATAACTATCCTCTTAGTAATTCAAATTCAGATTTTGGAGTCAGTGACTTTTCTTTCTGCCATCATTCTGGTATCTCCTCAGTTGTCAAGTCCTTTTGATTTTTCCCTCCATGATATCTTGTCTATCCACCTCCTCTCATTTCCCACTGAAAGTTTCCTAGAATATTTCAGTAGCCTCCTAATTGATGTCCGTGACTCTGGTTTCTCCCTTCTCCAATCCATTCCCTCTTCCTGCACAACTGCCAAATAATCTTCCTCAGGTACAGACTTGACTTAGTTTGACTTCCTCACTCAAAAACAGTCAAAGACTCCCTTTTGTTCCAGGATAAAATTCAAATTTCTCCATGTGGCATTTAAAGCCCTCCACCATCTGACTCCAGTCTTTCACATTGTTTTCCTTCATGCCTTGTTGATTCCAGGCAGACTTCACCCCTAGCTGTTCCTTGAACTTGACCTCTCATTTTCCACTTCTGTAGGAGCCATTCCTGATGCCTGAAATGCACTTCCTTTTCATCTGGTTTTTCAGATTCCTTATCTTCCTTCAAGGTTTAGCTCAGCTCAGATGAGCCTTCCTTTAGAAAGTCTATCTATCCTGATCCCAACATCAATACTTTCTCCTTGCACACAGTTCCCTAAAGCACTTTGTCTGAATCTCTCCTTTCCCCCCTTCTCTACTTTGTATCATACTTACTTGTGTACCTTTCGGATCCTCCTGCTCCCAGAGGATGAAAGCTCCTTAAAGGCAGAGATTGAGTTATTTTTCTTTTTCTATCCTCAGTGCCTACTGTATGTTCTTGAAGATAAGCAAGTGTTTAACAAATACTTGTTGAATTGAATTAAATTAAAATAATTACCTTTCTGAATTCTCTCCCTTGCTCTCTTGTTATCTTCTGCCTTTACCTTCTAACTATGTGTTCTTTAATCCTCATCCTTCTGTTCTTCCTTCTCCCTATTTACACCCATGGAAAGCTTGCCCATCTGTGGATTCCACTACGATCTCTGCCTAATGTTGTCAACATTCAAGCCTATGCTTTCAGTTCTAACTTCTCACCAGAATGTCAGCTCCTTCTTTCCAGAAATCTAGAAGAATTTTTTGAATAGATGTCAATCTCATTGCAAGTCCAAACAGAACTATCATTTACTTAGGACCTGTTATGTGCTAGGCATTGTGCTAAGCACTTTACAAATATGATTTCATTTGATCCTCACAATGAACCTAGACAGGAGGTGCTATTGTTAGCTCCATTTTACAGATAGTGAAACTGAAGCAGAAATTTAAGTGAGTCAGCCAAAGTCACAGCTTGATCAGAGGCTAAATTTGAACTCAGGTCTTCATGACTTTAGGATAAGTGCTCCATCCCCTGCACCACTTAATGGCCTCAAGTTTAAAATCAGGGTTGCCATAATCTTCAACTTTGTTCCTTTTCCCAATTTTCCCATTTTCTTTTTCAATGGTGAACAGATATTCTTCCAGATTTCCAGGTTAAAAACATCAGAATCAGTGTTCTCTCTTTCATTTCCCATGCTGAATTAATCAAGTTTGTCCAATTCTTTTCATGAACTGTATCTTTCTTTTTCCATGGGATTTGAGAATGAATAATTGTAAAAAGCATTTATCTGTGTGGCAATCATTGTGCTAAGCACTGGGGACACAAATATAAAATAAAAGTCTTTGATCTCAAGATGTAGGGGGCATATATAACAATGGGGGAACTGACATATAACACAAATAAATGTATAGAAAATGTAGATGAAAGTAATCTGAAATACAAAGGCATTAAGCAGTTGGGAAACTGACAGAATCCTCCAGTAGAAGATGGGATTTGAACTGAGTCTTCAAGGAAGCTAAAGAAACTGAAAGGCAGGTGATGTGCTAGAGCACTCTGCAAAGGCATAGAAACAGGGCATAGTGTCATGGCAGAGGGACTGCAAAGAGGCTTGTGTAGCTGTATGATAGAGTTCTTGGATGGGGAAGGAGAAAGGGGTTTCAAGACTGGAAAGACAGAAATTGGTCAGATCTTTGTATTCAGTCTTAAAAGGAATAGAGAGACACTGAGCAGGAAGGTGAGATGGTCTGAACTATATTTCAGAACAGTCACCATCAGCTAAATGGAAAATGGATTGAAATGGGAAGAGACTTGAGAAAGGGAGATCAGTTAGCAGTTATTGCAATAATCAGGATGAGGCAGGGAGATCAGTTAGCAGCTATTGCAATAATCAGGATGAGAGGTGATGAAAGTCTGAATCATGGTTGTGGTTGTATGAGTAGAGAGAGATGGTCACATATGAGCAATATTAGTTAGTCAGTCAATACACATTTATTAGACACTTAATTTGTGTCAGGCACTGTGCTAAGCACAGGGGATACAAAGAAAAACAAAAGACAATTCCTGCTGTCGAGAAACTCATGATCCAATGGGGAAGACAAACTGTAAACAAGTGTGTACAAACAAGATATATGCAGGATAAAGAGATAAACAACAGAGACAAGGCTCTAGCATTAAGATGTTTGGGGAAAGACTTCTTGGTAGAAGGTGGGATTGTGGCTGAGATTTGAAGGAAGCCAGGGAAGTCAGGAAGTAGAGATGAAGAGGCAAGAGAGTTCTAGGTACAAGGGACAGCCAGTGAAAATGCCCAGAAGTAGTTTGTAAAAGTAGAAATGACAAAATTTGATGATGGAATGGATATATGTATGAGTGTGAGTAAGGAATCAAGAATGACACTGAAGTTGTGAGACTGCATGGCTGGGAAGATGGTGGTACCTTTGACAGTAATTGGGTAATTCAGAAGGGAGGAGGATTTAGTGGAAAGGATAATTAATTCTGTCCTGTACATGTTGAATCAGGATGCCTACTGGACATGCAAACTGATCTCACTTTGGTGACTTTCTGTAGCACATATTTCAGGGGTAACAATTAATTAATATGTTGCTGTACTGGGCTCCAGATATCAATGTGTCAGGGTGATAATTCCATGATAATGAATTTTAGAGTTCCTTTTAGGAAAGACATTGACAATGTGGAAAGTGTCTAGGAAAAGGCATATAGGATAGTAAAGGGGACTGGAAATCATGTGGATTTAGTCAGAGAGTTTGAGTTCAAATCCTAGTTCTGGAACTTAATATCTGTGTCACCTTGGATTAGTAACTTGATCTCTCTAGACCCTAGTTTCCCTATCTATAAAACTAGAGGACTGTAATAGATTATCTTTTAAGATCTCTTATGCCTCTAAATCTACTATCCTTTTTTTGTATTCAAATTTATTTATTTAAGTTTTCAGCATCCATTTCCACAAAATTTTGGGTTCCAAATTTTCTCTCCATTTCTCCCCTCCTCCCATTCCAAAACCCCAAGCGTTCTAACCCTATCACCAATCTTTCCTCCCTTCTAACATCCCTCCCTTCCCTTATCCCTATCTTCTCTTTTGTCCTGTAGGGCAAGATAACTTTCTATACACCATTACCTGTATTTCTTATTTGCTAGTTGTATTCAAGAACAATACTCAACAGTTGTTCCTAAAACTTTGAGTTCCAACTTCTCTTCCTCCCTCCCTCCCCACCCATTCCCTTTGGGAAGGCAGGCAATTCAATGTAGGCCATATCTGTGTGGTTTTGCAAATGACTTCCATAATAGTCGTGTTGTATAAAACTAACTATGTTTCCCTGCATCCTATCCTGCCCCCCATTTCTTCTATTCTCTCTTTTGATCCTCTCCCTCCCCAAGAGCGTTGACTTCTAATTGCTCCCTCCTCCCACTGCCCTCCCCTCTATCATTCCCCCCACCCTTCTTATCCCCTTCTCCCCCACTTTCCTGTATTGTAAAATAGGTTTTCATACCAAAATGAGTGTGTATTTTATTCCTTCTTTTAGTTGAATGTGATGAGAGTAAGCTTCATGTTTTTTCTCTCACCTCCTCCCTTTTTCCCTCCATTGAAAAGTCTTTTACTTGATTCTTTTATGAGAGATAATTTGCCCCATTCCATTTCTCCCTTTCTCCTCTCAATATATTTCTTTCTCACCCCTTGATTTCATTATTTTAAGATATGATCTCATCTTATTCAATTCATCCCGTGCTCTCTGTCTCTTTCTCTGTGTGTGTGTGAGAGAGAGTGTGTTTATGTGTGTGTGTAATCCCACCAACTACCCAGATACTGAAAAAGGTTTCAAGAGTTACAAATATTGTATTTCCATGTAGGAATGTAAACAGTTCAACTTTAGTAAGTCTCTTATGATTTATCTTTGCTGTTTACCTTTTCATGTTTCTCTTGATTCTTGTGTTTGAAAGTCAAAATTTTCTTTTCAGCTCTGGTCTTTTCATCAAGAATGCTTGAAAGTGCTCTATTTCATTGAAATACCATTATTTCCCCTGAAGCATTATACTCAGTTTTTCTGGGTAGGTGATTCTTGGTTTTAATCCTAGTTCCTTTGACTTCTGGAATATCATATTCCACACCCTTCAATCCTTTAATGTAAAAGCTGCTAGATCTTGTGTTATCCTGATTGTATTTCCACAATACTTGAATTGTTTCTTTCTAGCTGTTTGCAATATTTTCTCCTTGACCTTGGAACTCTGGAATTTGACCACAATGTTCCTAGGAGTTTCTCTTTTCATATCTCTTTCAGGAGGTGATTGGTAGATTCTTTCAATATTTATTTTACTCCCTGGTTCTAGAATATCAGGGCAGTTTTCCTTGATAATTTCATGAAAGATGATGTTTAAGCTCTTTTTTTTTTTGATCATGAATTTCAGGCAGTCCCATAATTTTTAAATAGTCTCTCCTGGATCTATTTTCCAGGTCAGTTGTTTTTCCAGTGAGATATTTCACATAATCTTCTACTTTTTCATTCTTTTGATTTTGTTTTGTGATCTGTTGGTTTCTCATAAAGTCATTAGCCTCCATCTGTTCCATTCTAATTTTTAAAGAACTATTTTCTTCAGTGAGCTTTTGAACCTTCTTTTCCATTTGGCTAATTCTGCTTTTGAAAGAATTCTTCTCCTCATTGGCTTTTTGAACCTCTTTTGCCAATTGAGTTAACCTATTTTTCAAGGTGTTATTTTCTTCAGCATTATTTGGGATCTCCTTTAGCAAGGTGTTGACCCACTTTTCATACTTTTCTTGCATCTCTCTCATTTCTCTTCCCAATTTTTCCTCCATCTGTCTAACTTGATTTTCAAAATCCTTTTTGAACTCTTCCATGGCCTGAGCCCATTGAATATTTATTTTGGATGTTTGGGATACAGAAGCCTTGACTTTTATGTCTTTCCCTAATGGTAAGCATTGTTCTTCCTCATATAAAAGGATGGGAGAAGATATCTGTTCACCAAGAAAGTAACCTTCTATAGTCTTATTTTTTCCCCCTTTCTTAGGCATTTTCCCAACCAGTTACTTAACTTTTGGGTCCTTTGTCAAGCGTAGGGTATGCTCTGGGAATCTGTAAGAACTCAGTTCCTCCAAGATGGCACAATCAAGCATGTACACTGGTCTGGGAGCAGTGAGAGATTTTTGTGCCCAGAATCTTAGCAAAGTTTCCTCTCCACAGCCACCTGGCCTCCAGTTCCACCAAGCCAGCACTGGGGGCTCAGATTCAGATAAGCTGCATGGGCAGGGCTACCATTCAGTGTGAGATAAAGATCAGCTCCCTCAGGGCCTCTACACAGGGCTGAGGTAAGAATGGACTGCTTAGTGCCCCCAGGGTTTTTATGATTCAGCAACGGATACAGGCTGCTGTAGGGGCTGCTGTAGGAACTGCTGCCACCTGCCCGATGTGGCCTCTGTGGCTGTTGCCTGAGGCCGGAGCTATGGGAAGGACCTTCTCCCTTCCCAGCTAGCTGAAAAAACCCTGTTACTGACCTTTAGTGCC
Organism: Bettongia penicillata ogilbyi; assembly: GCA_023548195.1. Lineage (NCBI taxonomy): Eukaryota > Metazoa > Chordata > Mammalia > Diprotodontia > Potoroidae > Bettongia > Bettongia penicillata. The sequence goes on along the minus strand of JAJHZJ010000067.1, from coordinate 5,147,900 downwards.
TGTGGGTTGAGGGATCTGCAAACCACTGCTACTGTGACTGGAGATTCTGCCTCCAAGGGCTATTCGTGAGTCATGTGCTGGGTGACCAAGGCTGGGCTGGGCTCTACTCCACATCTGGTGCAACAGACATTTCCTGTGGGTCTTTCAGGTCACCCTGGGCTGGAAATCTCCTCCACTCTGTTGTTCTCCACTTCTGCTGCTCCAAAATTTGTTGAGAGTCCTTCTCTACAGGTATTTTATGGACTGTGTGGAGAGAGCCAACATATATATGTCTTTCTACTCCACCATTGGGCTCCATCCCCTCCTCTAAATTCATGATCCTAAATTTGAGGTATTCATCATTTAATAGAGACTTCTTTGCAGGGGAACATGGATTCTGAAACCAGATGACCCCTTGTCAAAAATATTATAGAGGAAATTCATACTCTAGGTATGGAATGGAGAAGTCAAGGTCCCTTGCAACTCAGATTCTGTGATTCTTCTTCTTTTAAAAATGCATACTTTATTTATTTTTAAAATCCTTTTTAAAAAATGAGTTTCAAATTCTTTCCCTCCTTCTAATCAGATATCCTACCTTGAGAAGGCAAGCAATATGATATCAATTATACATGAGAAATCATGTAAAACATATTTCTATACTAACCATGTTGCCAAAAAAAGCAAGAAAAATAAAGTGAAAAAGCTATACTTCAATTTGCACTCAGAGTTCATCAGCTATTTCTCTGAAAGTGGATCTCATTTTACAACATGAGTCCTTTGGAATTATGATGGATTATTGGATTGACCATAGTGACTAAGTCTTTCATAGTCAATCATTATTAGAATATTATTGTTACTGTGTACAATCATCTGGTCCAACTCACTTTAATTTGATCAATTCATATACATTTTCCCTGGTTTTTCTGAAACTATCCTGTTTCTCATTTCTTATAGCATAATAGTATTCCATCACAATCATATACCACAACTTGTTCTGTTATTCTCCAATTTATGGGCATTCCTTCAGTTTCCAATTCTTTGTTAGCACAAAAAGAGAGGTGCTATAAATATTTTTGTACATATAGGTCCTTTTCTTTTTTAATTTGATCTCTTTGGGCTACAGACTTAGTAAGCCATTGCTAGGATAAAGGGTATGCACAGATTTATGATTCTTTAGATATAGTTCCAAATTATTCTCCAGAATGGTTGGACCACTTTACAAGTCTGTTAAGAATGCATTAGTGTACCTATTTTTCCACATGACCTCTAGAATTTGTAATTTTTCTTTTGCTAATCTGATAGATATGAAGTGATACCTCAGAATTGTTTTGATTTGCATTTATCTAATGAATAATGATTTAGAATATTTTTCACATTGACTCTAGATAGCTTTAATTTCTTCTTCTGAAAACTGTTCATGTCTTTTGACCATTTATCAATTGAGAAATGGCTCTTGTTTTTATAAATTTGACTTGGTTCCATATAAATTTGAGAAATGGTGTTTTTATCAGAAAAACTTGCTGCAAATTTTTTTTTGATAATTACTTCATTGTCTATGTACCTTTTAGTGAAATGTAGTTTCTATAATTATTTCTTTTAATTAGATCTATTTTTGTTTTTGCTTTGTCTGAGATAATAATTACTATTCTTATTTTTTTAAAACCAGCTGAAGCATAATAGAATCAACTCTAGCCACTTGTTTATAATTCTGTGTGTCTTTCAAGTGTTTCTTGTAAACAACATATTGTTGGATTCTGGTTTTGAGTCCATTCAGTTGTCCACTTCCATTTTATGGGTGAGGTGATCCCATTCACATTCACAATTATAATAGCTGACTGTATATTTCCCTCTATCTCATTTTCTTTTGTTTATCCTCTTTCTTTTTTCATCCAGTCCCTCTACAAAAGTCTGTTTTGCTTCTGACCACTGCCTCCCTTGATCCACTCTCCGTTTTATCACCTGCCCCACCTTTCTCATTGTCCTCTTCCCTTGTTAATTCCCTATTGAATAAAATAGATTTCTATACCCATCTAAGTGTGTATGTATATTTTTCCCTCATTGAACCAATTCCAATGACAGTGAGGTTCAAACACAGCCTACACCACCCCTTTATTATTTTTTTGAGATCATCTGAACATAATAGACTTATAACCCTACTTTCTGTTTATACAGACTCCTTCTAATGACCCTAATAATGTTAAAGTTATTAGAGGTTACTGGTATCAATCATCTTTCCATATAGAAATGCAAACAATTCAACTTTTCTTCAAGGACAGCCTGGGACTGAGTGTCATGTGTGAGGAATAGCAGGTATGTTATGTACATACTGTATATATTTTCTTCAAATTAACATATCTATATATGTATGTGTATGTCTATACTTTACATATTTGTATGTTCTTTGTTTACTTGCTACCATGTTTGTTATATATACTGTTTATGATCATTTGAACAGGAAGAGAAAAAACCCCCTTATGTAGGGGGATCAGGAAAAACTTATTAACATTGACAACAAATGAGTTGAACATAAATGAAGTCAAGGATTCCTTACCAATCAAGAGGAAGCTTATTTTAGTGACTAGAGAGTCCAGTCTCTGAATCAGGAAGACCTGAGTTCAAATCCTGCTTTTGATACTGCTGATATGACCAGTCAGCTCCCCTAAGTATCCTAAGGCAACCTTTCTAAGCTTAAAAATTACAAATGAGTCTTGGTCTGTATTGGTGGAGATGAATTCCTCACATTCATGAAATCAAAGGCTTACTTACTTTTTCACATGTTGTATCCTCCTCCTAGAAATGGAAGGTCCTTGAAGGCAGAAGCCTTCATTTTTGGTCTTTAAATTCCCAACATCTAGCACAGTGCCTTGCATATAGTGAGTACCTGATATCTTTTTAAAAATTGAATTAGTGTCAAATAAATAAGACTTCAAGTTATACGAAAATTAGGCTTTTCATCTGAAATAACCCAACTCCTTTACTGCCAACCACACTCAACCCTCAAGTCCCATTAGCTCCTTGGGAGAAGAGACTGTTTTTTTCTTTTATCTCTTCTGGATTCCTAGAGCTGAGCACAGTGCTTGGCACACAGTGTTGATATTTGTCCTTTGTTTTTGAGGAAGACCAATGACACGGGCTGTTGTATTGACTTGCCGGTGAATTGGATTTATTTGAGGAAGAGTTATGCGAAGTCATTAGCCTCACTCTCTTTTCTTGATCCATAGAAGTCCAGTGGAAAGACATAAGTTAATATGACTAGTGATGGCCTGGGATATGGAAGATGAACTTGGCATCTTCGATGTCTGACCAAGCTTTCAATGCTCCACAGCATCTGATTTGACCAGCCTTATGGCTGCTGGAACACATTGTTCTCATTCACCAGTACCACAAGGGAAGTCTTCACATGCTTGGGATAGTCACCTTCCTAATTCAACAACAAGTTTGAGACTTGTTGTTTACCTTCAACATGGTTTAGCCTATCTGCTGAGACAGTTTATTGGGATATGGCCACTTAGCATGCTATGGCTTCTTAGAGCCCCAGGTGAGAGTTGGATGAAGGTGGACACCAAAGGTAGATGAGCAGCCCTAGAAAGGGCTCAGCGGTAGCACCTCCCTGAATATCTCATACACTCCTGCCAAATAGTAGGTACTCAATAAATATTTAGTGCTTGACTTGCTCATATGCTCAGTAAGTATTTAGTTAGTGACTGAGTTCACTTGATTTTCCAGATGTGGCCCAAGAGGATCCCAGGACCTCAGAGTGGAGAAATCAGAGAGGTCATACCTAAATCATGAGCCTCTACAGCAGTATTCTTGGCAAATAAGTAGTTCCTAGACTTATGAAAACCTTCCTTTTTCTCTCATTCTGAATCCTGCCAGAGACAGGAAAAGGGCTGTACAGTCACTGGGGGCCCTGCTGGCATAGATCACAGGCATCTTGCTGTGGTGAATTGCACTCCACTGAATGTACTTGAATTTGGGCCATCTTCTGTGGACGAGTGTTAATGATTCCAGCAGTTAACTGTTTGTGGGTCATCCAGAGAGGCTTCTCTGGCTCCCCTAGAGACTCAAGATCTCTGAGTTTGCAGAAAGATTGCTTAGCATGGTGGAGAGAGTGTAAGCTTTGGTGTCAGGATTCAAATATGTCTTTTGACACAAATAGGCTACAATATGGGTCATTGGGCAAGTAACTTAACCTTTCAAGGTCTCAGGCCCTCTAAGTTGTAGATGTGTTGCTGAAATGCATCACTGAAGGGAATTTTGCAGGGGAGAAAACTAAAGACAGGTGAGTTGTCACAGGGTATGCAGATGGTGATAAAGAGAGGTGGATCCATATTCAGAACCTGGCTGAAAAAGAGTTTTCAAAAATGAGTCTTGGAAGGAGGGGAGGGAGTGGCAGAATGAGTCTACCTAGAGAGTTGATGAGGGACATTGTGGTATAAAGAAAAGCATGTCAGCTTTAGAAATTAAAAACAGACTCAAGAGTTAAATGAAAGGATTCTAGACAAAGCACAAACTATACTTTGGGACTAGACAGAAGCACCTCAACTGTGGGGATTCAGTATGAATCATCTCCTTAGCTTGGCCAAGTTTGTCCCTGTATCTACCCTGGGTACCTGTGCTCATTTTTCATGGAGAGAGCTAATACCTATGTTTTGTTATTTATCTGGACAGCTAGATGGTTCAGTGGATAAAGTTTTGGGCCTGGAATCAGGAAGACTTGAATTCAAATCCAGTCTCAGACACTAGCTATGTGACCCTGGGCAAGTAAAAACTCTGTTTGCCTTAGTTTCCTCATCTGTGAAATGAGCTAGAGAAGGAAATGGCAAGACTACTCAAGAAAACCCCAAAAGGGTTCATAAATAGTTGGACACAACTGAACAACAAAAATTGTATGTGTCTGTAGTCAAAGAGTTTTTGTTGCCCTCAGAGCAGGTGACTGTCATGATGAGTTTTGATAAGAAGCAACCAAGATACAAAGATACAACCCACATTCCCAAGGCAGTTACTACCAGAAAAAGTCCTCTCTCTGGAGATGACATGGAAGGCTAAGGATGAGCAATCAGTCAGTTTTCCACACCAAGCATCCGACAGATCTTCAGCCCACTCTGCTGAAGTTGTGATCTGTCCATATGGCTCTGTGTGAAGAAATGGCCCTGTCCTTAAGAACTGGTAGGAATCAGGTGTAGGCAGGATCATATGTCACAGCATACTGTGGTGGGAATTGTATTGCACTTGGCTTCTGAAGGGCTATGTTAAAATTCTAATTGGGTCACCTCAATAGCTTTGTGATGTTGGGCAAGGCTCTTAATATCTGTGCACCTCAGTTTCTTCATCTACAAAGACACTGAATGAGATGATAGCCATATTCTCTTCTATCATCAACTATAAAAAAATTGATTCTAGAAGTTGCTTTCTAGCATCAACTATAAATCTGATAAAACCAAGACCTGGAATGCTGAAGTGACATATCAATGGTCACACATAGTCAAATGAGGAAATCCCTGATTGGGGCTGACATTGAGACATTCAGTTTCATTTTCTCAGGATCTGGGTTCAAATTCCACTTCCAAATCAGCACTTGGCATGATGCCCAGTGATTTATTTGGTCCCTGGAACAATTGTTGCTCAGCTATGTCTGATTCTTTGTGACCCTATGTCATGAAGTTTTCTTGGCAAAGTTACTGGAGTGGTTTGCCATTTCCTTCTATGCCTTGGCATACAGTAGGTGTTTAAATAAATGTTTGATGACTTGTCCATATGCTTTGGATCTCAGTCTCCAATCTGTGAAATGAGGCAGTTGAAATCCCCTTTCAGTTCTAGATTTATGATCCTATGGTCCCAGGGGCCCTTGAAATGAGGGACAAACTTGGGAGAAAAAAGCTGAGGAATCTTCCCTTCCAAGGGAGAGAGTACTAGGGAGAAAAATCATAACCTAGATTCTAGGGATACTGTCTAGGCAAGGACACTTCTAACAGACCCAGTTACCACCCTGGGTGAGACTAAAACTGTGAGGTGCTAATGGGCTTGGCTCTGTCCAATCTTGGAGCTGGGCTGGATGCTAATGGCTGGCTTGTTCTCCACACCAGGCATGCGATTTAGTTCCACATGGAATGCAATCTGACAGTTTCCTTAATAAGCTCTCCCGGCTTTGCATTGGCTGCTAGCTTTCCCTGCCCATGATTTGGCTGTCCTGTGCCTGCCGAGCCTTAAATATGAGGTGGCTGCTCTCTCTGTTTGAGTCGGCAACCAGCCCGATTCAAACCTCTTTCTTCAGACTCAGACGCAAAAGGAAGTAATGAAATTGCTTTAAATCATAGGTTTACTGGGCCACGCTTTCAATTATGGACTGGGAAATGGCTTCCTACCTCAGAGTCCCTGATGATAAGGCCCATAATCAATTTCTCAGATTCCAGTTAGTGATAATGGTAATAACTGCCAGACTTTGAGTACTTCAAGGTTTTTCAAAATGCTTTTTTTCTTGACAAGCATGAGAGGCAAGCAGTGGGAATGCTATTATCCCCATTTTCTAGATGAGGGAAAGGAATTTGCCTATGGTTACACACTCCAAAGTATTGAAGCCAGGCTCCAAACCCAAGTCTCAGGACTCAAGGCTTTGTAATTCAAAAAATCTCAGAATTGGCAGGATCTATTTAATGTAATACATCCATGAACGTTCCTGCTGCCACATACTTCACAAGCTCTTCAGATTTTACAGGATGATTTCAAGTGAAGGAGAACTCACTACATTTCATGGCTCTACTTCCACTTTTGGACAGCTCCAATTTTTAGGAAGTCTCACCTTACATTTGGCTTAAATTTGCCACTTTGTAATTCCTATCTATTCTGCCTAGGAATGCTCTCTGGTGACAGATGAAACAAGTCTAATATAGATGGAATAAGTCTTATTCCTCTTTTATAGGACAACCTTAAAATACTTGAAGCCCATACTAATACCCACTGTAAGTCTTCCCTTCTCTGGGATGAACATCCTAAGTTTCTTCAAATGATCCTCATATGAAAGGGACTCAAGGCCTTTCCCCCTGATGATTGACTTTCTCTGGATGCTTTCTAGCTTTTAGGTGTCTTTTCTAAAAGGAAGCACCAAGAACTAAACATGATACTCCAGATGCAGAGTGGTGCAATGAAGAAAGGATAATTTTGGGGCATGGGAGATCTAGGTTCAAACCTTACTTCAGACACTGACATAAGTAAACCAAAGGTTGGAGTAGAGTTTATCTAAGGTTTTTTTAAGCTCTAGATGATACTTTGCAAGCCAATAACACTTGGCCACCATGCTTTTCCTTGTATAATACACTCCATCTGATGACTTCAGCCATTTTCATTCAATGTCCCCCTTGCCTAGAATGTTCTCCTTCCTCATCTCTACCTCCTGCCATCCTGTAGTAGCAACTGCACTAGCACATAGGATGGCCTGCTAGCACAGGTTCTTTGATCTGTTTTTCTAAAGGAAAGACAACTTTAAAGGGGTTAACAATCTTAATTTAATTAACAGATAAGTAGAAAGAAGTGAGTATAGAAAATACAAGCATAGAAATTGGCACAGAGATTCAACAGACAGGGCTCCAACTGTCTGAACAAAGTAATACAACCACTTACATACAACACCAGACTGGGAGAGCACCAACATCTGAGTAGGTGGGGGGCTCTTAACAAACAGTTACCAAGAGTCCTTTCCAGGGAATCAAAAAGTCCTTCTCATGAGTGAGCCCCCAAAGCAAAATGCCAACTTCCCAGAATATATAACAAAGACTTGATTCCTGATTGGCTCAGAGTCAGTAGGCACGAAACCTATGTGACTCAACATAGTTGTGAATTATCAGGGTTCAGAGGAAATCAATCCTTCAGAAGTTCACAATTTAGCCTAGGAAACTGAACTCCAGGAAAAAAGAAAACAGCAAAAAATCCCACTTTGTTTATGCTTACACTTCCCTGGCTTCTTTCAATTACAAGCTAGAGCCTTTCTCTCTATGAGAATCCTTTCCCAATCCTCCTTAATCTTAGTGCTTTCCCCAGACTACCCTCAATTCATTTATTCCATGTCTTGTTTGTATATAGTTTCTTACATCTACCTCTTCTATTAGATTTTAAGCCTTTTGAGGGGAGAGACTGGTTTTTTACTTTCTTTGTATAGCTAGCACTTAGTACAGTGGCTGGTGCATAGTAGAGGCTTCATGAATGCTCCTTAATGAATTATGCCTTTGTTGAGATATATGATCTAACTTAGAGGGCAAAGGATAATGGAGCTATTACTGACCCAGTGCTGGATGCTATGATTCTTTTAATGTTGACTAAGATCATATTATCATTTTTCTCTATTATAACACATTGTTAATTCATATTGAGCTTGCAAACCAAAAAAACCCTTTTATAGTTTTCAGATGAGTTGCTTTATGACCAAGCCTTACTTGTACTTGAGAAATTGATTTTCTGAACCCAAGTGCAAGAATTTACATTTATCTCTATTAAATTTTATATAATTAGTTTAAGCTAAGTGTTCTAGACTTCCAAGTAGAGTCTTAACTGTCATCCAATGCATTATGTAACTATTCCAACACTTTTCACTACCCTCATGCTTCTAGTAAAATTTGATTCTTTTAGCTTGAGTCTCCTCTATCCTGCCCCAATCCCACTTCCCCATTGCCTGAGAATTTTTTTTTCGCAATGAGATATGATTCTTTTTTTTTAATATTTATTTATTTTTAGTTTTCAATACACATTTTTATAATATTTTGAGTTCTAAATCCTCCCTTTCCTCCAAGATGGCATTAAATCTGCTATAGGCTATATATGTATGATCTTATTAAACATATTTCCTCATTACTTATGTTGTAAAGAAGAATCAGAATCAAAGGGAAAAATCACAAGAAAGACAACACAAAAATAGCAAATAAAAGAGAAAATAGTATGTTTTGATCTACATTCATACTCCACAGTTTTTTCTCTGGCTGTGGATAGCATTTTCCATCATGAGTCTTTTGAAATTGTTCTAAATAGGATATGATTCTTCTTGAAGTTTCTTTTTTCTTTTTTGAGGCAATGGGGTTTAGTGACTTGCCCAGGGTCACACAACTAAGTGTGTGAGATTGAATTTGAACTCAGGCTCTCCTGACTCCAGAGCCAGTGCTCTATCCACTGTGCCACCTAGCTTCCCAGAAGTTTCTTTTAATTATATATGCATGTATACACACAACACACACACATATATATGTGAGAAATATATGAGATATATGTATATGATATTTGTGACACTCATTCCAATAGCCCTATGAATACTGTTCAGAAATCCTCAACAATCTTGAGAGATGAGAGTATAGCAGTTGTTCTGTAGCGTTAACTTCTGCTGGCTAGAAAGAGACTAATTGGGGTATAGAAAGGATTAATATACCCTCTTTCCTGAAAGATTGAATCTAACTTACTCTCTTGTGCAGAAATATTATTAGAGAGTTCTTGAGAGGTTTTGACTGCTATCCTAAGAATGATGACTGGTGGTACTTGTGCCTCTAGAATTGAAAAGAAATCAATAGAAACAGTGATGGTTAGAGAAACCTCTGGCAGTGAGTTTTCAATAGCTAATACAGTGACAAATATATTTAGTTTTTCTTAATTGTTTGTTATACCATTAATAACTTATATAGCCAATAACTCTGATAATTATTTAAGCCTAGGAATTTGAGATTTGTTTTATATAGAAATGAGCAAAAGATATAGGCAAAAGAGGTTTATCCAATTTATTTAAAAATGATAATTAATAACAAATAAATTAATTAGTTAATAAACTTGGATGGGTCAGCTAGTGGACCTAGGGACAGAAGCCTTAAACCCTGACATACTTAGCAATAGGTATAGGTTGAGGATGTCTTCCGTTCTAAGGGTAGCTCCCTATCCACTATGCTATTTTATCTCTTACCTAGTACATAGTAGATACTTAATAAATCATACTGTTGTTATTATCCTTTCCTTTTGGATTAAAAGACTAAAACTAGGAGAAGAGAAATGGTTTGTTAAGGCTACATAGTTTTTAAGTGATTTAAATTTGAACCTGAACTTTAAGACGAGGCTCGTGATGTCAGTGAAGGCAGTTTGATGTCTTGGAAATCCAGAGCACTGAATTTGGAGTTAGGAAAATGGTTGAGTCCCGGCTCCAATATTTTACCAACTATGTGAATGGGGGCAAATCATAGCATCTTTGGGCCTCAGTTTCCTTATCTGTAAAATGAAGAGGTTTGATTAGATGATCTTCAAAGCCCCTTCAATGGAACCAAGGTCAGGAGGGGTTCAATTACTTGTCCAAGGTCACACAAATGGGATGTGGTAAAACTGGGATCTGAAACCAGTTTCTTTCACTCCCACTTCCTTGCTTTTATGCACTGTACTGTACTGCTTCTACATGCTCTAGCCCTACCTACTTCTAGATAACATGATTTTAAAGGTCCTTTACAGCTCTAATTTTCTACAATTCTGTAGGAAATGGGTCAGAAGACTGACACTCTGAAGAGGATGCTGACCACTGCTGGGGTAGAACCCAAGAGCTCTGCCCTGAGACTGACTCCTTAGGGTGACTCTTTCTCCTCAGTGCCTGCCTTCCAGTTATCAAGGGGTCAGAGGTTATTTTCATGCCTCTAGAGAAGGAAATCAAAAGTAGAAAGTGTCAAAATAGGCTCATTTGGTTCTGATTCTTATTAGAGTGGCAACTAATCACAATACTGTCTTTTTAAAATTTTGCATTCAGCATTTTATTTTTAAAAGAATTATTGATGTTGACAAGAATAGGTTTAGTGAAGGGGAAAGAACCCCTCCCCCCATATCAAAATGTTGCTTTGAGAAACAATTGGCAATCAAGGACCAGGGGAAGCTTGAGCCAATCGGGAGGGAGTTTCTGGTTAGTGCTGATAAAGGAAATAGCTCAATTGCAGGTCCCAAAGGAAAGAGAGAAGTAGAAATCTCTCCTAATAAAGAGAACTTTTGTAGCTGTCCCTACAAAGGAAGGGAAGCAAAGAATCAGTCAGTATTTAGCTTGTTTCCAGTATTGGAAACAGAGTTGATGGCTTTTATAGGAATATTGGCAGAATACACATTGTGAGAAGAAGAGGATAGAAGAGATTGGGCACAGAAATGAAAAGATCTGGATTCTTTTTCTATGCATGACTTTGCTATCCCAGTCACTTTGCTCCAGTTTCCTCATTTGTTTTTTTTTTTTTAACTTTTTAATATATAATTTATTTTTCAGTTTTCAACATTAATTTCCACAATAAATTGAATTCCAAATTTTCTCCCCATCTCTCCCTACCTCCCATCCAAGGACAGCATGCACCTCATCCACCCATTCCTCCATTCTGCTAGCACTCTCCTCTTCTTCCATCTTCCTCCCCTCTGTTTTCCTGTAAGGCAAAATAGATTTCTATACCCCAATGCCTGTAAATCTTATTTCTCAGTCGCTTACAAATTTTTTTAATATTTATTTTTGAAACTTTGAGTTATACATTCTTTCCTTCCCTCCCCACCCACTCTTATTGAGAAAACAATCAATTTGATATATGTCATACATGTATAGCCATGCAAAACACTTCCATAATAGTTATGTTGTGAAAGACTAGCCACATTTCCCTCTGTCCTATCCTGCCCTCCATTATTCCATTCTCTCCCTTGACCTGCACTTCCACAAAAGTGTTCTCTTCTGGTTATCCCTTTCCCTAATTTGCTGTCCTTCTATTATCTTTCCTCTTCTATCCCCTTCCTCCTGCCTTCCTGAAGGGTAAAATAACAGTTTTTTCATTTGTTAAATAGAGGACGATGGTTGGACTGGGTAATATTGTAGATAGAACACAAGACTTGGTGTCCAAAAGTCTAATTTTTAGTTCCAGTTCTGTTTAACTAGATGAACTCTGGCAATTATTTAATCTCTCTGAGCCTTAGTAGAGACCTGGATCAGAGAAATCACCGCAACTGAGGAGTTTTCAGAATTGGAGAGAGATATTAGAGACAGAAATAGAAGAGACTTCAGATTTCATTTAGGTCCAGAGTTCTTAACACTTTACATGTCATAGACCCTTTATAGCAATCTGGTAAAATCTACAGATCCTTCACAGGATAATGGTTTGTTTGCAATATTCATAATAAAAGGAAATGCTAAATTTCAGTTATAGGTTAGTAAAAATAGAAACATAACAATTTTCTCTTTTCAAGTTCACAGATCCCTTAACATTTATCTATGGACCCCTTTGGGGGGGCAAGTTAAAAATCCAAAACCTAGAACTTATATTTGAGCATGAATCCCCTCTGTACTTTGCCTGAGAAATAGTTATCCAATGCAATTTGAATACCTTCAATGATGGGCAACTCAGTATCTCTTGAGATAGAACTTTGTTTTTCTTTTTCAAAATTATTTATTTATTTAAATAGTTTTATTTATTTGTTTTTAGATTTCAACATTTGTTTCCACAAAATTTTGAGTTTCAATTTTTCTCCCCATCTCTCCCTTCCCCTCACCCCATAACACCTTGCCTTCTGATTACCCCTTCCCTCAATGTGCCCTCCCTTCTATCACATCACACCCTTCCCTTATCTCAATCTTCTCTCTTTTCTTGTAGGGCAAGATAATACCCCATTACCTGTATTTCTTATTTACCAGTTATATGCAATAACAATTCTCAACATTTGTTTCTAATACTTTGAATTCCTACTTCTTTCCTTCCCTCCCCACCCATCCCCACTGAGAAGGCAAGCAATTCAATACAAGCTATATATGTATCATTTTGCAAAAGATTTCCATAATAATCATGTTAAGACTAACTATGTTGCCATCCTTCCTACTCTGTCCCTCCTCTTTTCTTCTATTCTCTCTTTTGACCTTGTTCCTTCCCAAAAATGTTTACTTCTAGTTACTCCCTTCTCCCACTTGCCCTCCCTTCTATCATCCCCATCACTCCACTTGTCCCCTTCTCCCCTACTTTCCTGTAGTGTAAGATAGATTTTCATACCAAATTGAGTATGGATGTTATTCCTTCCTTAAGCTATATGTGAAGAGAGTATGCTTCACTTTTCTCCTCTTACCTCCTCTTTTCTCCTCCAATGAAAAAATATTTTTCTTATCTCTTTTATGAGTGATAGTCTACTGAATTCCATTTCTCCCTTTCTTCTCCCAATATATTCCTCTCTCACCCCTTAATTTAATTTAATTTTTTATGGATATCATCTCTTCTGATTCAACTCAACCTGTACTGTGTGTGTGTGTGTGTGTGTGTGTGTGTATAATCCCTCCACCTACCCAAATACTGACAAAGGTCTCAAGAGTTGCAAATATTATCTTTCCATGTAGGAATGTAAACAATTCAGTTTTAGAAAATTCTTTATGATTTTTCTTTCCTGCTTACTTTTTCATGCTTCTCTTGATTCTTGTGTTTGAAAGTCAAAATTTCTATTCAGTTCTGGTGTTTTCATCATGAATGCTTGAAAGTCTTCTATATCATTGAATGATCATTTTTTTCCCTTGAAGTATTATACTCAGTTTTGCTGGGTAGGTGATTCTTGGTTTTAATTCCAGTTCCTCTGACTTCTGGAGTATCCTATTCCAAGCCCTTCGATCCCTGAATGTTGAAGTTGCCAGATCTTGTGTTATCCTGATTGTATTTCCACAATACTAAAATTATTTCTTTCTAGCTGCTTGCAATGTTTTCTCCTTGACCTGGAAACTTTGAAATTTGGCTACAATATTCCTAGGAGTTTCTCTTTTTGGGTCTCTTTTGGGAGGTGATTGGTGGATTCTTTCAATATTTATTTTAACCTCTGGTTCTAGAATGTCAGGGCAGTTTTCCTTGAAAATTTCATGAAAGATAATGTCTAGGCTCTTTTTTTGATCATGGCTTTCAGGCAGTCCCATGATTTTTAAATTGTCTCTTCTGGATCTATTTTCCAGGTCAGTTGTTTTTCCCATAAGATGTTTCACATTATCTTTTATTTTTTCAATCTTTTAGTTTTGTTTTGTAACTTTTTGGTTTATTGTATAGTCATTAGCTTCCCTGAACTCCACTCTCATTTTTAAAGAACAATTTTGTTCAGTGAGCTTTTGAACCTCCTTTTCCATTTGGCTAATTCTGCTTTTTAAAACAACCTTCTCCTTATTGGCTTTTTGGACCTCTTTTTCCAATTGACTTAGCCTATTTTTCAAGGTGTTATTTTCCTCAGCATTTTCTTGGTTCTCCTTTAGTAAGCTGCTGACTCGCTTTTTAAGCTGTTCTATGGCCTGAGCTCATTTCATATTCATTTTGGAGGTACTGAAGGTAGAAGCCATGACTTCCTCTGACATTATGCATTGTTCTTCCTCATCTGAAAGGATGGAAGGAGATACTTGTTCACCAAGAAGGTAACCTTCTATGGTCTTATTTTTTCCCCCTTTTTTGGGCATTTTCCCAGCCAGTTACTTGACTTCTGAATCCTTTGTCGAGAGGAGGGTCCTAGTGCTCCTCCTCCCTCCAGGACCATACTCAGGGCTGAGATTTAGATCAGTTGCTCAATTCCCCCAGGTTAGGGGGGGTGGGGCACCACTGAGGGCTGAGGTTCAGATCCCCTGCTCAATTCCCCCAGAGGCTTTAAGTTGAGCTGCTTGGACAATGGACCCAGGCTGCTTCCACAGCCATCATAGCCACCTGCTGCTGCTGCTGCCACTGCCTGGGGCCAGTGCTGGGGGGACCCAGGTCCCCTCTCATCCAGCAGGAAAGCCCTCCTACACTGACCTTTGAAGCTTTCTTTGTTGCTTGTGGGTTGAGGGATCTGGGGCCCTCCCTGCTGAAGAGTCTGCCCCAGAGGCCTATTCAGGTCCTGTTCTTTCCCGTGCCATGCAACCAGGGCTGGGCTCTACTCTACTAAACGTCCTGTGGGATAGAGCTTTCCTGTCAGCCTTCCAGGTTACCTTTGACTGGAAATCTCTTTCACCCTGTCATTCTGCGGCTTCTACTGCTGTAGAATTTGTTGAGAATCATTTTTTACAGGTATTTTGTGGGCTGTGGGGGAAGCACTAGAGTATATGCATCTTTCTACTCTGCCATCTTGGCTCTGCCCCCTAGAACTTTGTTTTTAAAACATAGATTTAGTTGCTGGGAAATTTTTCCTTACATTAAACCATGATTTGTCTTTCCACAGCGTCTGTTTATTATTCCTTTTTCTGATCACAGGAGTCAAACAGAGCAAGCTGAATACTCTTTTACATGCCAGTTCTTCAAATATGTACAAACTGGGAATTGTGCCCCCAATAATAAGATAATACTTGGAAAGCATTTAGCACAGTGCCTGGAATACAGTAAGAGCTATATAAAGGTTACCTGTTTATCATTGTCCTCATCATCAACATTATTATTATTATTATCTGGGGACTGTTAGAACATCTTGTCCTGATCCAGAGATCTGGTTGTTAAATTTTCAATGTGAATATTTACACTTTGGCAAAAAATCAAGCTTGATTTATTATTTTGTTGATTGTCTAGATTTAAGAACGTGAGAGGGAAGATGCTAGTAATGAAAATTAAATGTAAAAGTGTGTCATGTATATTTCTCCTCCTGGAGAGCTGGTTGTTAAATATTTGCCAACATGCCCCTTTACTTCACATTAACATGGAAAGGATATTCAGCAAGGATGTGATATTGATTCTTCTGGGTGCAGCTGTCAGATTGTCTCCACAGTTGCAATGGTGGTATCCCCGACTGGAGCCTGTTTTAAGACTGAGAAATCTCTGACTCTTTGTGTGCTGGGCTGTTGTGCTTTGGCGATCATGAAGCTATATTCAACAGCTTGAGTCTTAGTCCCTGTGACTGATTAAGGCTTGAGGAAATTATCATTAATTTTTTATGGAAAAACTAGTTTAGTCTATGTGACTGAGCCCTTAGTGGACATTATGATTGCCATACTAGCCATTTATGGTCTGTGATTGTTAATCCCTTGTCAAATCCCTTCCTGCCAGATCTCCAGAGAGAATTAGGATCAATGGGTAGAAGTGACAAGGAATCATATTTCAGTTCAATATAAGAAAGACCTTTCTAAATGTAAAAGCTGTCCAAAAATAGAAAGCTGGGTAGTGAGTTCCCTAGCACTGCAGAAATTTAAGAGGAAGCTGAACGATGTTTTGTTAGGGTTGTAAAAGGAATTTTTGGTCAAGTAGGGGCTAGACTAGTTGGTCTCTTGGATCCCCTCCAACTCTGAGCTTTGATGGAATTGATGAGCAGAGGTGTTGGATATTAGAAAGATGCAACCTTTGTTTCCACCTTCAGTCTTGTGTTCTGTGCCATGTTTTATGCTGAACAACTCCTGGAACTCAATTGCTTAATAAATACTTATTGATCAATTTTCAATTAATGAGCTTTCAGTGTGGTCAACTCAATAGGCTGGGAGTCAGGGCCATGGGTTTTGCAAGTTTCAGTAAATCCTTCATTGACTACAAATGTAGATGCTTCAGAGCTAGAAGAGAACTTATAGGTCTTTTAGGTTAATTCTCTCATTTTATAGCTGAGGAAACTGAGGCACAGAGAGGCTAAGTGTCTTGGCCAAGATCTTGTAGTTGAAAGTGTCAAGACTGGGATTTGAACTCAGGTTCCCCAATTTCTGATAATAATAATACTAATAGCTAACATTCATAGGGTTATATATAATACATAATAATATCTTGATTGTTTTGCAAAGCACGTTATAAACATTATTTTATTTTGTCCTCACAACAACCCTGGAGGGGTAGATGTTATACTTTGCCCAATTGTACAGATGAAGAAATTGAGGCAGAGAGCAGTTAGGTAACTTGCCCAGTGTTACATAGGTAGTAAGTATCTGAGATCCAGTCTTCCAGACTCCAAGGTCAATGCTCTAGTCATTGTGCCACCTAGCTGCCTGAATCTGGTGTTCTGACTACGGCATCCCTTTCTGAGTCTCAGTTTCCTCATCTGCTAAATAAAATCTTGTACTAGATGACCTCTAATTCCTCCTCTAGCTCTCCCATTCCATGTTTTCAGGTTCCTTCTAGCTTCATGGGCTGGTGAGTCTTCTTTGCATAGAAAGATTTCTCTGGGAGGGACTGATTGGTTACTGTTGCTCCCTTGAAACTCTAGAGTCTGCTCTTGGGGAAAGATGATTGGACAATGATTCTATATTGTTGTTATTCATTTGTGACCAACTCTTTCTGATCCTATTTAGGGTTTTCTTGGCGAAGACATTGAAATGGTTTACTGTTTCCTTCTCCATAAGGAAACTAAGGCAAACAGGATGAAATGACTTGCCTAGGGTCACCCAGCTAATAAGCATCTGAGGCCAGATTTGACTTAGGAAGATGAGATTTCCTGACTCAAGACCTGGCACTCTACGTACTGCACTACCAAGCTGCCAAGGACAGTGTTCTTACAAAGTTGATAATCTTGAGGTTTCTCCAAAAGCTTTCTGTCTCAGATTTGCACCCTTTATACCCAATCATCTCTTTATTAATGTCTGGGGGACAGACTAAGAGGTTGGATGGTCAGTTGATTTGGGGACAGGTAGCCAGGGATCAGGGACTGAGCAAAGCCCAGAGAACATAGGATCTTAGGGGCATAGGCAAGAGGGCACCCTTTAGTCCATTCTGAAGGCTGCAACCTTTGGCAAGAGAAGCAGGTCTCTCCGGTGTGAAAGGAACAGATTCTGTTCTTAGGAAGCTCCTGGCGCAGACGACAGATGGTCAGTAAATGAGGGGTGAGTAAACCTGCTAAATCATGGGACAGGAAATTGAGCATCTCAAGGCCCATCTGGACCATCTTCCAGGCCTCCCTTCCTTCCTAGCCCTGCTTTGCCCAGGGCACAGGGCTAGAGGGAGGGAAGGTTAGGCTCAGCCACCTGCAACGCTGCAGAGGGAGCATTGGAATTTGGCATTGAGTCATGCTCCAAGACTGCACCTGCTGGCATGCACAGAACAACACACGCCTACAAATACACACATGCACACACTCATATACTTACACATACAGTGGGGATAATAACAGCATCTACCTCACAGAGTTAATGTGGAGATCAAATGAGATAGTAACAATAAAATGCTTTGCAAACTGACTTGCTGGCTTCCTTTAAGCCCCAACTAAATCCCATCTCCCACAGGAGCCTTCCCCAACCCCTCTTAATCCCAGTGCCCTCTCTCTGTTAATTCTTTCATATTTTTCCTATATATAGCCTGTTTGCATGTTGTCTTCTCCATTACATTGTAAGTTTCATGAGGGCAGGGACTATCTTTTGCCTCTTTTTGTATCCCCCTTACTTAGCACAGTGCTTGGCACACAGTAGATACTTAACAAATACTTATTGAATTAAATAAAATATTTAATTTAAAGTAAATAACTAATTCTTGTTATCATTATGATTATATTTGAAAAGCCTTTTTTTCTACAGTTAGATCTGGAATGAGATGGCCTAAGTCTGAATGCTAGTTCTGTTACTTACTACCTATATGACTTCAAGCAGGTCATCTCTCTGAGTCTTGATTTTCTCCTCTGTAGAATGGGGACAGATCTATGCTAGGTAACCTCTAAATTTCCTATGGATGTTTTTAACTGTTGTAAAGAATCACATCTCTCCTATTTGGAGGCTTTTTGGTGATGGGAAATCCTGTGGTGTTATAGTTATAGCAAGAGCAAAGGAAAACCGATGCCCAAGGTTTATGCCGATACCCAAGAAATATGGAGAAATAAACCCTACAGAAGATATCTAGTGTATCCAGGGAGGATTCATAGGGCATGGACAAAAATCAGTTAGCCAATCAACAAGCATTCATTAAATGCCTACTATGTGTCAGGCATGATGCCAAGTGGTGAAACTACAAAGAAAGTTTAAAGCCAGTCCCTGCCTCTCCAGGACTCACAGTGCATGGGAGAGAAAATATGTATACAATTACGGGATGAGAAAGTTTGGATCAGATGGCATCAGCCTTGATAGAAGGAATACCCACCACGATGAAGATGATGATGAAATATATGTGAACACATATATGAATGCACACAGATAAAAATTTGTGAATATACACACAACATATGTATGCATACATGAAAACACACATGCATATATGTATATATGCATACATGTGCATATACTCTGTATATAGACACACACTCTTGTTAAGATACAGGGTAGTACAATGGATGGAGCTGGTTTTGGATTCAGAGGAACTGGGTTTGAATTTGTGTGACCTTAGGCACTCTTTTATCTTCTCTGGCCTCAGCTTCCTTATCTCTACAAGGGAGGAGTGAAGAAGATGGTCACTAAGGTCCTTGGCTGGTCAACGAGGTGGCACAGTGGGTAGAGTGTCAAGCCTGGAGTCAGGAAGACCCAAATTACAAACTTGCCTCAGACACTAGCTCTGTGACCTTGGGCAAGACATTTAGCCTTGTTTGCCTCAGTTTCCTCATCTGTAAAATGAGCAGGAGAAGGGAATGGCAAACCACTCCAGTATCTTTGCCAAGAAAAACCCAAATGAGATCACAGACTGTTGGACATGACTGAAAAACGTCCACATCGGCTCAAAATCTATGATCTTGTGATTTGTCTGATGGGATCCTCTTGTAGATGAGGAAGGTAACAAGGATATAGGCAAGAGGGGATGTAGTAGTCGCTGCAGTATAAGAGAAAAGTGTGCTGACTCTGGAGTCAGAGGACCCGGGTTCGAGTTTTGGCTCTGAGGTCAACCTCTGTGAATTTTAGTTGTTACCAAGCTACCTGGACCTCAGTTTTCTCATCTGTAGAGTGGAGGGATTGTCCTTTGCTTTCTCTTTCAGATCTGTCCTCACATGGGGCACTTGCTTTGATGGAATGAGGAGAGTGAGGTGGACAGAGAACATAAGCTTCTCTCAGGTGACAGCCACTTCCCATTGACTAAGGTAGAAATTTTTAAAGGTCCTTGTGTTTTAAAACCCAGGAAGTCAGAAGCTGGAACCATCCTGGGGATGGAGGTGTCTGGGAAGAACAACATGGATTACAATAGGGGAGTTGGAATTCTAGACCCTATTCAAGGTAATTCTCAAAACCATCCAGCCACCTCTTCAGGGGTCTTGGGACCTAATAGTAATAATTTGCATTTATACAGAACCTCAAAGTTTCATGAATTACATTTCTCATAACTGCCCTGTGAGCAAGCCTGGAGAATTCTTTTCTCCTCCTCATGGAGTATACCAATCGAGGTTGTTTCTGCATGTGACATTGTTGGTGGATGAATGGCTCCCTTGCTCAGTTGGGTTAACTCTTTGTTTACTTTAGTGTCTCTGAGGATGGGTCAGTCCCTTGCTGGGCTGGATCAGACAGATTACTCCTCACTTGTTACTTGACTCAATTACTGTTGCTAATAGATATCTGCTCCCCACTCAGCATATTGAGAACTTCTATTGGTTCCAATGTTTTGGAGCTCATAGAGTTATTACTTGTTTTATTCCATTGCTGGCTACTCACCCAACCAAGATCAGTAATAAAATGAACACAAAAGAAATAGGTACCATGTGTTCAGGGGCTTATGATGGCTGGGTAGGGAGATAAGGCAGGGGATACTAAAGCCTAGAAGACAGCTGGCAATAAAAACCCATAGCCTCTGAAATTCACATAAAAATATACAAAGTATAGGTAGTAAATAGGGTGAAATATAGATCTAAGATAAGGAGGTAAATTTGATCTCAAAGTTATGACTGAAACTTGAAATGGGACACCTGTCTGGGTTATGACTTGGGAAGGAAACACTTTATTCTAAAAGAAGAGAACAGATAAAGGGATATGGGCAGAGTAGCATTGGTTAAGAAAATCTACAATGTTCATATGACAAAATTTAGGAACTTGACAAGGAAATTGGGATGGAGAATATGTGGGTAAGGACAAATAGAGAGAGAAAGTAATGATAATGTTGTGAGTGTATCACAGACCATCTGGAGAGAAGAAAGAATTAGAGAAATGGGATTCCAATTCTCCTCACTGCTTACACACACACACCAGTCATCTCCAACTCCAAGCATTTGCACTGGCTGTCTCTTATGCCTGGAACTCTCTCTTCCTTTCTCCCTTCACCCCCCTCTCCCTCCTGGCTTTCTTCAAGGGTCAGCTAAAATCCAATTTTCTGCGAGAAGCCTTTCCCAATTCTCCTTAACCTTACTGCCTTCCCTCTGAGACTACCCCCCAGGTTATCCAGCACATATCTAATCTGTACATAGGTGTTTGCATGGTCTTCTCCACCAGACTTGGAGCTCCTTCAGATAATTTTTGCTTTCCTTTGTGCTTAGTATTGTGCTAGACACATAGTAGGTGCATAATTAATGCTAGTTGACTGACCGGAAGTCTTACAACCAATAGCAAAGTATGGTAATTAAATTATGACTTAATAATAATTTCATGAAGATATGAAGAAAGTAACA
The DNA here is from genome assembly GCA_023548195.1 of Bettongia penicillata ogilbyi. Taxonomy (NCBI): domain Eukaryota; kingdom Metazoa; phylum Chordata; class Mammalia; order Diprotodontia; family Potoroidae; genus Bettongia; species Bettongia penicillata. The sequence continues at coordinate 5,126,522 of JAJHZJ010000067.1, read as the reverse complement.
AGGAGATCCATTATGTTATGACTGATTCTAATGTAGACAGAGATTGCTGAAGTACAAATGATGACAATTTTGGGAGCAAAATACCACTGCATCGTTGAGCTCAATGACAGATAAGGAGAAGAAAAGTGGGCATTCATCTTAGATTTGGGGATAGTGGATTTTGAAAGGTTCAAAAAAAGGTTTGGAAGGACTTGGTGACAACATTTTACAGGAGGAATCTGCCTACACAGAGTAAGAAGCTCTCAAGAATGAAATTCTGAAAATACAACTAGAAATGTTTCTAATGAGAAAGAAAAGGAGACGGAAGGTGGTGGAAGAGACTGATATGAATGCACAGAGAACTCATTAATCAACTTATGTTTTAAAAAGACTTGTACAGAATACAGAAGCAAGGGCAAGTAATGGAAAATGAGAACACAGGGATGAACAAGGTTCTGTAGAAATAGTGTCAGGAGAGCTAGGACCCAGAATGATCTGAGGCCAATGACTGAATACTAAAGACCACAAGTCAATTTTTTTTTCTTACAAAACCCTGTTGAGAATAACAAGACGGTGAAAGGGAGGGAAAGGACTGCTGTTTGACATCAGTCAATACCAACAGATACCAGTCAGTCATACCAACAGATAACAGAAAGAACAACAAATTGTTTAATTTTCCTTTTTTTCTTCCATTTTCTCTTCTATCAAAAGTGACCTTAAGTATAGGAAAGACTGGTTAGCTGGGAATGAAAACCATAGATAAGTGAGGGTCGAGTTAGGGTTAGAGACAGGCAATATTTAGCAGCCCTTGATGACTACAAATTACCAGACCCAGGAGAACTATCCTTTCAATTTCTGAAAGAACTGGTTGATGAGTATGATTGCTGAGTGAGTTATCTTTGAAAGCTCTATGATAAGTACCATAAAACTGGAAGGGACAAGTGCTGTCATTATTTCAAGAAAAAACAGAGAGGCTGAAAATGAGCTTGATTAACTTCTGATCCTGCAAAAATCTAAGACTAAAGGGAAGACATGTGGGCACTTAGAAAGGGAAGTAGCAACCCAATAAAAGCAAGCATAGATCCATGGAGAACTCTATGGTAACCTAAGATATGCTAAGCACATTTCCTTTTTTGACAAGATAGCTATCATGGTAGATGAAGAGAATGCTGTGGACATAGTTTACCTTGATCAGGCATTTGACAAAGTATGTTATCTTTCTGTACAAGGCATAAAGTTGTGGGCCAGATAAAGTGGATTTGGAAGAGACTAAATGAATGGACCCAAAGAGTATCTAAGAGTCAATGTCAAATTAAGAAGTATCTAGTGGAATGTTTGAAGTATCTGTCCTTGGACCTGTGCTATCTAGCATTCTTGTCAATGACCTGAATAAAGGCATGGATGCTATATCTGCCAATGACAAAAATCTGGGGCTTTAGGTATCATGTTGGATGACAGAGTTAGGATCCAGAAAAACACTGACCTGCTAGAATGATGGCCTGAACTGAAAAAGACAAAGCTTAATAGGGAGGAATCTGAAGTCATATGACTGGAGTAAAAAATCAATTTCACAAATACAAACTAAGGAAGGCATTATTACACAGCAGTTTTTGTGAAAAAGATCTGGAGGTTTAAGTGGACTAAAAGTTCAATGTGAGTCAACATTGTGATATGCTAATCCCCAAAGGCCAATGCATTAAGAGGGACATAGCATCCAAAAGGAGGCAGGTAATGTCATTCCATTATCCTCTGCTCTGATGGAATAACAGACTTAGACTTGCTGGAGTACATCTAACAGAGAATAATTAGGATTGTGGGAGGATAGGAGACCATCCAAGAATGTTCTGGTAAATATTTAACAACTGATTCTCTTGAAGGGAAATATGTGCTGGGCATATTTTAAAGTTTAATTTGCACTATTAACAGTTTCTATATCACTTTATTAAAAGTAGAAATCAACAAAAGACAAATCAAGCTATAATTTGTAGGTTTGCTGATATCCGAGATATAAATGTTCACACTGAAAAATTTAACAATCATCTCTTGTGAGTTGGTTTTAGCTATCTCCAATATACCCCTGAGATCATCCTGCATGTGGATAGCCTGAAGGAGATGATTCAGGCTGGACATGCTACTGAATTTGGGAAAGAGGGATTAGATTTACTCTGCTTGACTTCAGAGGAAAGAACCAGGGGCAATGGGCACAGTAGAAGTTACAGACAGAGAGGCTCAGCATAGCATAAGGACCTACTTCCTAACACTTGGAGCTGTCCAAAGGCTGCCTAGGAAGATAGTAGATGCACTTTTGATCTAGGTCTTCAAGACAAACTGAATGATCATCTGGAGGGTTATGGGGTATTACAAAAAGGATTTTTGGTCAGATGAAGGCATTCTGAAGATCCAGTTTTTAGGTTTTGTGATTCTGTGTTACAGATAATATAGGTGTGTATATATACACTCATATATGCATGTGTACCTAATTCATGTATATACATACCTATATCATGTCCATATGTATACACCCACACCCACCCCCTATATATATATGCATATACATACATCCACACACATACACAAATATAGTCCCCAGTCACCTCACATAGTTAGGTCTCTCTCCCTCAGACCTCTCCTTCCAATCCATCCTCTACTCAACTGTCAAACTGATCTTCCTAAAATGCAGGACTGACCCTATCATCCTGCACCCCCCTCCAACTCTCAAACTTCAGTGGATCCTTATTAACTAGACTTTCTTAGAGGATCAAATAAAAATCTTTCATTTGACTTTTAAAGCCCTTTACAATCTGACCCTTTTCTACATTTCTAGTGTTCTTACAATGTACTTTATGATCCAGCCACTTCATGCTGTTCCTCCCACAAGATACTCCATCTCCTGACTCTTTGCCTTCTTACTGACTGTCCCTGGTTTTTGGAATGTTCTGCCTCCTTGTTTCTGCCTCCTGACTTTTCTGGATTCCTTCAAGACAGTTCAAATCCCTACAAGAAGCCTTTCCTGATTGACTCTGCCCCCTTTACTGCTGGGCCCTTCCATCTGAAATTACCTCCAATTTCTCTCTCTCTCTCTCTCTCTCTCTCTCTCTCTCTCTCTCTCTCTCTCTCTCTCTCTCTCTCTCTCTCTCATTCTCTCTTTCCTCTTTCCCTCTCTCTCTCCCCCTCTTCTTACTTCTCCTCCCCTCCTTGCTCCCTCCCTTTCTCTCCCTCTCTCATTCTCTCCATATTCACACATTATATCTATGTATTCATCTATCTATCTATCCATCTATCTAATCTTCTATATATGTAATTGTTTATTTTCTCCCCCATTAGACTGAGTTTCTTGAGTCCAGGGATGGTTTTTGCCTTTCTTTGTATCCCCAGTGCCTAGCACAGTGCCTGGCACACAGTAAGCACTGAATAAATGAGACTGAGATACACATACTACATGCATATGTACACATGTGTGTATATGCATATTTGTAGATACATATGTATATACTCTATTCAAGTATATATGTATGCATATGCATATATATGTATATATATATGTATAAAACACATTTATAGAATTCAGAGACTAAGGGAATTTTAGAACTAGATAAAAACTGAGAGATCATCTAGTTCAGCTCTTTCATTTTTATCAATGAGGAAATTGAGGCTTAGAGAAGAAGCATGATTTGCCCAAGGTCACAAAGTGAGTCAGTAGCAGATCCAGAATTTGAGTTCTTGCTGACTAACAAATATTCCCAGTTTTTTTCCTACCACATAACACTTTCTTCCTCACTAAGGCCACCTAACTCTGCCATTGACTATGGGGTAACTTCAATTTCACTTTGCTGGACCTCAGTATATTTCTGTATCAAGTGAGGGGATCAGACTAGGTGATTTCTTAGCTTCCTTCCAAATTTCACTTTCCATGATACTAGAATGAAGGGCACCATGATGGAAATCTATAAAATCATGATTCTTTGGGTCAGGTGGACAGAGCCTAGAATGAGAAATTTTGAGGATGTGGAGGTATCTTGTTTAACTTGAGGAGGGATGAAAAATCCCAGGAATTACTACTTTCTTGAACAAAATAGATCTTGTCTGTTAGCCCTAAGAGGTGGAAAAGGTAGAAAATATACGCAGATACAGAAAAGAGTTTGGGCAAGTTTACTCATGACTAAGCCAAAAATGGCACCCAAGAGAGGCTGAGAAGTTGAGTTGAGCCTTTGAAGGTTGACATCAAAGACAAGCATGTTATTCCATAGTCTGTTTCTATGGGTCCTTTGTGTTTGTCTCTTTGCTTCGACAGGCTCCTGGAATGGAAAGATTATGAATGTGATACCGTGTTGCAAATTCCTATATTGTACTCTAACAGGGGAGGGACATTGTGAAAGGATTGAAATGTAATAATAAATAATAACAACAGACATTTTTATAGCACTCTAAACTTTATATACATGATCTTGAAAGGCAATGTAGGCTAGCACTAATGGAGCTGGCCTTGGATGCAGAAAGACCTGGATTCAAATCCCAACTTAGACACTTGTCTGTGTAACTCTGGATGGGTTACTTAACCTCGATTCCCTAGGCAAATCTCCTAGATTTAAACTGCACACCCATTTGCATGAGTGGAGGAAGTTTCTTCCACCAAGGAATTCTCTATTTCCAATGAGATCACAGGTCTGGTCCCTATACCTATCTCTTCTACATAATCTGACCCAAAACCTCACAATAACTCTGTGAGATAGGTCCTATAGCTATTATTATAGCCCCATTATACAAGTGAGCAAAACTGAGGTCAAGTAACTTGCCCAAAGTTAATCAGTTATTAAATGTTAGAGCTGGGATTTGAACCTAGGACTGCATGGCTTAGAATCCAATGATTAATCCATTATTTGTACTGTCTCCTGAAATAATAACAATAGATAGCTGATGGTTAAATACTAATTTAGGGCTGCAGAAAGCGAGAAAAGGTGGATATCGGCATGGAGAAGAGTATATCAATAGAACATATGTCTAGAGCTGGCAGTGACCTTGGAGGTTGGCTTACCCAAGGTCACATATGTAGTAAGTGGCAAAGCTGGCTCCAAAGCCAATACTCTTTCCTCTGCCTTGTTTGATTCTGTAGGCAACAGGGATACAATGAATATTTGAGAGCAGGGGGGTGAACTTCTGAACGTGGTGTTTCAGAGGTGATAACCCTTTTGAAATTACTCTGCTGCCACTTTCCTAGGCTGGCCCATCCTTCTCCAAGAGACATCCTGCCTCATTTTCCCAATGTCAAGAGTCTGAGGCTTGATGGTGAGCTATATCTTCACAATGCACCAGGACAGGTGCATACCTCCTCTCTCCTTGCTAGAAAGCAAAGTCCTTTGAAACAAGCTGATTCTCTCACAGGGTTGCCATAGCAACTGGTCTTTTCTACAGATCCAAGCATCTCATTCTGATTGGAGGAAAAAAGAGCTCCTGTCAGAGATGTAGGTTCAGATACTGGTTTCAAGGGCAGAGCTTTGAGGGTGCAGATGTCTGAGAAAAGGGCACAAAGCTGCCCTGAGCAGCCTTCATCTTGGCCCTGCATTATTGAGGCCCAATGACCTATTGAGCTGGAGAGGTTCAGTTTCCCTTTGGGTTCCAGGGGAAATGCTGGCATTGAACTCCACTAGGACTTTTGTGAGTAGGAGCAGGGCCAATGAGGTTTGAGTGTGGGAGCAGCCTGACACCATCCAACAAGGCCAATGGTCACAGGCACAGTGATATGAGAATGGAGAAGGATCATGGAAGTGGGGAATCTTGGCTCTGCCATTTACTCTCCAGACGACTTTGGGCAGGTCATTGTTTCTCTCTAAGTCTTAATTTCCTCACCGATAAAAGGATGGTTTTGAACCCTATGACCTCTAAAGACCGGTAGTCTATGATCCTGTTCTCTATGAAGTTCATTTAGAGATGATGCTGCCCCTGCTTCCTGCCCAGAGGTGGTTTGATAGAATTTTGATAGAGTTTTTCATCTAGACTCCTTCAAGAGCTATAATGAGGTCCAGAGACACTGGGCTCTTGCTCTCAGATCTTGCTGCTCCACAGTTCTCTCCAGGTGCTAAAAGAACTTCCCTAGGCTTTTCCCTTTACCTTCTGTGACCTGGGGAGAAGATGAAGTGATTCTTTTCACCCTTTAAAATGGATCATGATGGAAAAGCATAGGCCCTATCAACTCTGCCTAGAGAGCTTTTCTTAGGAGGACCAATAGCCCTGGAAGTGAGCTGTATGGGGATTGAGCAAGTTTTTCTTGGTCCAACATACAACAACACCTGGAAATGACTTCAGAAAATGACAGTCTACTCTGACAGTCATTGTGACTGTATAACTTTCTTACTTTGCATGTGCCTCTCTTCTTTCTCCCTTTTTCTATTCCCTTCCCTATTTCATCTGAACTTTGAAGGACAAGTATAATTTGAATTGGGTGGAGAGAAAGGAAGAGGGTCATTTCAGAATCTACCAACCAGCAGGTGTTTATTAAATTCCTATGATGTAAAGGCAATGTGCTAGGCAATGAAGATATAAAGAAAAAATCGAAGCAGTAACTGCCCTCAATAAGCTTACCTTCTCTAGGGGGAGATAAAAGGTATCATATAAGTGAAGGGCTCAATCATCAATTGAAACACATATGAAATCACATAGGTCCAGACATCTTGAGTGAATTAATCGATCAAAAATGTAAGCTAGGTATGAATTTGTCCATAATTTGAAACAATTTTATGACCTGAGGATTGGACAAAAGGCAAATGAATCTGCACAGAAAACATCTTGTGATTGAATGAAAAAATCAAGTCACACTTCTTGGGCTAAATAGCAAAAAAGGAAGCTAATTTGGAGTCAGTTCAATAAAGCAGTGGTTCATTGAGTGAGTTTTTGTGTGTGTGAGTGAGTAGTGAAAGAGAAGGAGGGAGAGGGAGAGGTAGAGAGAGAGGGAGAGGCAGAGAGAGAGAAGAGAAAAGAAAAGAGAGGGGTGAGAGAAAGAGGTAAGGAGAAGGAGAGGGAGAGGGAGAGAGAGAGAGAAAGAGAGAGAGAGGGCGGGAGAGACTCTTTTCTCCCACCTTATCCTTGTTGACCATGTCATCAGAGACTCTGAGACTGGTAGGAGACAACATAATTAGCCAAGAGTGGTAGAAGCTTAATGAACTATGACTCTTCATTATAGAGAGAAGTTATGGACATAACCTTATGAAGGTACTGATATTCAGAACCCAAAAGAGATCTATATATACCCAAAATGTGTCTACTCCCACACCTACATCTTTGTCTGGATCTACATCTATATCTTCATCTACACCTACATCTTCATCTACATCTACATCTATCTATAGTGGGACTTCACGAGGACTCGACAAGGGAGAAACCAGTGACAAAGAGTTATGAGTTACTCTTTTGCAAATGGAACTTCATTAACTACATTCGTACTTTAAGTTTGTGCTCACTCCCCTCATAAGTCCTGTGTGTACTTGAGGATGACTCTGCTTCAGACTTTTGGGGGGAATATTTGTTATACCGTTGAAAATGTCTTTAGCAAAAAAGCAAATTTTGTCTGACTGAGCTGAGAGTGGGAAGCTCACTAGTGGGGGCTCATGATGGAAAGTACTAAAATTCTAATTCCTTAGGGTTATCTCTGCAATCATGAGAGTAGTAGCAATCATCCTATTGGAACCTGGGGTACCAGTAGTAGTGGAAGTTGGGGAAGGATCCAGGAAGGGGGCACTATATATGTCAAGTCAATGAACATTTACTTATTAAGCTTACTCCAAGAAGGGGATTGTATAAGAAACAGCAAGGACCATTTAGCTGAATCAAAAAGGAAGCAATTATAATAAAGCTGAAAAGGAAGGTCATGGCAAGGTTGTGAAGGGCTTTAAGCATCGAACAGAGAAGTTCATGTTTGCTCCTAGAGATTATAGGAAGCTGCCAATATTTGTTGAGCAGAGGAATGGCATGGCCAGCTCTGTGCTTTAGGAAAATCACTTGGACAACTAAGGGAAAATGATGCACAAATGATGCTTGCTCTCTCTGTCTCTCTGTCTCTGTCTCTGTCTGTCTGTCTGTCTCTCTCTCTCAAAGCTTTGAAAGCAGGAATGAGCTTGGCATAAGATCATGGGATTTAGTGATGAAAATGACCTATTTCCTCACGTTACCAAAGTTCCAAGGCACAGTCAAGATCTAATTGGTTAGAATGTTGGGCAGTAATGGGAGAAGAGATTAAATAGGGAAAATAGAGTCAGTTTTACGAAGGGCATTGAATGCCTGGTTGAACCTCATGCAGCCCAGTGCAGGCAAGGGGGAGCTGCTGAGGTTTTAGGCTGTCCTAAAATCCCTTACAAAAATACCAGAGCTATTCCCAGGCCTTGCTTAGAGCAAACAAGGAGCTCAGAGCTTTGAGCCCTCCGAGGCAATTAATTCATCATCAACCAACACACTGGAAAACTGGCTGCGACTCAGTGACTCATTAATGTCCTGAACCTGATCAGCCTGCAAATGCTAATTAAAGTCATACAGAAGAATGAGGGACACTCCAGAGAGCGCCAGCATTAACTCCTTATTCACTTCTGACGTTATACAAATATTTGAGCTCCAAGAGGTACATAAAGGACCTGATGTGAGCTATGGAGCAATCCTCTGTTGGGGAGACAGAAATCTGGCTTGATTTTTTCATGTTTGTCAAGTGTTAGCACTAGAAGGGAGCTTCAGGGTCATCTCCCTCATTTAACAGATGGAGATCTGAAGCCAAAAGAGGGGAAGTGAATTTGCTCAAGGTCACAGAGACAGCACAATGAAAAGGGAAGAATCCTGAATGGAACCAGAAGATTTGTGTTGGAATGAAGACTCTACTGATTAGCACAATCAGTCAGTAAAGATTTGTTAAATGTCAGGCACTGAACTAAGCACTGGGGATACAAATATAAAAAAAGACATTACCTGCCCCCAGGGAGCTTACAATCTAATGGAGGAAGACAACACACAAAAGGAAGCTGAAAAGTGGGGGGATGGAGCTGGAGAAAGTACCCAATGTGGGGGCATGGTGGAAAAGTCAGAGAAATCCCGAGATAGTGGATCCAGATGAGAAATGAGATTTATATAGTACAGAAGAAATATATAAATAAGGGAATGAGGAGAAAAACATTTCTTAACTTCTTACTATCTGCCAAATACCGTATTAAGCTCTGGGAATATATATAAATGAAAAATTTGAGATTGTTCCTACCCTCAAAGAACTCACTGTCTAATTGAGAGAAGCAACATACAAAAGACAGCTCAGTTGTAGGACAGATGAAAAGGTGCTGTAATCCCAATGAGAGAGCAGCAAGATAGATGGTAAGACCCCAAAGGTATCAAGTTACATAAGCAGATGTCATTTAACCATTCTGGGCTTGCTCTCATTGTTTCAACTAGAACAAGTGTTCTTAATATGAATGCAAGATAGTTTAAATACACAATCTGGGAGTTAAACATTCAGGTAAAGCTGGAAGAATCTCTTAAAGATATAATAGAGAGGATCCTGAATGAATAAATGAATGAATGAATGAATGAATCATTTTGAAGTTTAGATTACATGATCTTTAAAAGCAGAGTCCAGCACACTCATCTCTCTCCATCATCTCTTGCCTACTTTTCCCTCCCCAGTATTCTCTCTCCTCTCCTCTCTTCTCCTCCCCTCCCCTCCCCTTCCTTTCCTTCCTAAATCTGTCTCTGTCTCTGTCTGACTCTTCTCTAATTCTATGAAAGAAGCAGCTCAAATATTGTTAGTCCTAGTTTGCAAATGAGAAGTCAAGTGATTCATCCAAGGTCACACAATGTGAGTGACAAGAAGGTCTAGCTAAAAGGCAAAAAATCAGGACTGGAACTTTAGGAAGGCATCTCTGCAGGGGCCAAGCTTTTCTGCTGGCTTTGTATATGACTTGGTCCAGAGTTCACCATTGTGTGGCCAGATTTCAGCTGTTCAAGGACTGCTGAGATCCCTGAAGAAGTGGAGGCAGACGGGATGGAGAGATGTGGCAAAAATCCTAAAATAAATGAGGAGATAAAATGAACTGTGCATCCATTCTCTAGTCCTTGTATACAGAGATTATGACTTATAGTGATGGAGAAGAAAGAAAAATTTAGTTTGACAATTCAAAAAGCATTTATTAAGGACCTACACTGTCCCAGGCTCTCTGCTAGATACTGAGAATACAAAGATGAAAATTCAATGGTTTCTGCTTTTAAGGCTTTTACAAGAACTTATTATAGATTACAGAGTTTAGGCTCTGCTGTTTTTTCTGAAATTTGGGTCTAGAGTATTTTGTGCATTAACTGGCATTGACCTATGACCACCATAGTGGAAAAGATGTGGTGGAACATAATTGGAAGAGTGAGTAGATCTGGGCTCCTCTCGACTCTGCCACTGTTTCTCTGTGTGACCTTGATGGAGTCCTTTGCCTGCCCTGAGGAGGTAGCCTGTTACAATGGAATGCACACTAATTCTGAAATGAAAGGAAAGACCTAGATTCAAATCCTACTCTCTCCTCCCCCTCCACCCCATACTGACCACCTGCGTTGAGGATGGCCTGCTCTGACATAGACTGTGTGTGCCCACTGTCCAAGGACAAGCCAGGCTGAGTTGGGCAAATCATGTAGCCTGAGTCTTGTTATGAAATGAAGGTGGTTGGACAAGCTGGTGTCTGAGGCACCTTCTGGCTCTAGAGCTATGTCTCATCTTTAAAGAGGGCATTGGGCTAGATGATCTCTGATGGATGTTTCAACTTTAGATCAGTGATCTGGGTCTCTATTTCCTCATCTGTCAAACGAGTGTCCTTCCCACTTTTTCACAGGGCTCTAGAAGATCCTGATGAATAATGGATACAAAGAGGCTGTAATACCAAAGAAGGAGGCACAAATGTACTTAAGTCCTCTAGGAATCTATTATTTCCTTAATATGGGTCCTCACTTCTCCAGCACAGATTATAGTCTCCCTTCGACAAGGTCATCTCTGAGAGCTTCCATGGCTGAAAACTTATCAGCCCTGTGGGCCAGTCTGACAATGGACCTCCGAATTCAGCCTGGCTTGTCCTTGGACAGCAGACACACACAGTTTGTGTCTGGGCAGACCATCCTCAAACCTTATCCACCTGATAGGACCTACCAGCATAATATTAGAAGACCCAGACTTGCTTCCAGTTTAATTTGGAGTATTTCAGAGGAGAAACACAAGTGCCAGATTTTTTATCAATCAATAAACAATTATTAAGCCCCTACTGTATACCAGGCACTGTGCTCAGCACTGGGGATACAGTCCCTATCCTCAAGAAGCTTGCCTTCTAATGCAAGAGTTTATAATCCCTGCTTTGTTCCTTCAATAAGCATTCATTATGGAAATTAAAGGGTAGGGTAGAAGTGATTTTTGAACTTTCTTTGTGTTCCTGTTTCGTATATAAAGACCATTCATTACTGGCTTCTTCCTACCATTTCAGGCTTAATGCATTGTAGTCTGAACCACAATCTGTGCTTATGCATGGCTTATCTATCTCCCTGGAATGCTCCTCCTCCTCATTGCTGCCTTTTAAAATTTCTAGCTTCCTTCTTCAAAGATCATATCAATTGGCAAATCTTTCAAAAAACCTTTCTTCATTCCCCTTCCCCTCTCAGACTTTGTTAGGTCCATGCATTTAGAGCTGCAAGGGACACTTCCGAAGTATTCTACTCTAAACCCCTTCTTTTATAGGTGAGGAAAGTGAGACCCGAAGAGAGGAAGTAACTTGCCCTGGGGGCGGGGAGTCACCCAGTCGCAAGACTTACGATTGAACCTCATGCTTTGTAGCAGAAAAGAGCTAATACCGTGTGCCTTGCATTTCAACACTATGAGCCTATTTCCTCATGTCTGGGAAATATTATTTGTACAATTGGCCTCACAGGTCTCTAGAGTGAAGCCATTTCATAAATTTCAGAGTTATCAACTGTGAGCTATTATTATGATTGGGATATTGGTCAATCGATCAGTCAATGAACAAGGACAGGAATGCTGCCAGTACTGAAGATAAGTTCCTGTCTTCAAGGAGGTGATATTTATTCATGAGATAGAACATGTGCATTTATAAATAAACAGAAAATGGCTTAGAATGGTAAGAGATCACCTGGCCCCTGAGCACCTCCCTCCCCATCCTCAACTCTGCTCAGACTTTTTAGGGGTAAAGAAATTGAGGGTCAGAAATGATCCAAGGTTACCCAAGTCCTAAGAAGCAGAGCTGGGCTTAGAACCCAGTTCCTCAGACTTGAAAGTCAGTCCTCTTATTGATCACCCTGAGCACACGTAAGGATGGTGCGTCAATCTCAAAAATCTGTGTAAATACCAGCTAGCATTAATGGTGAGGGGTAGGTGCCTCATTAAATTTTAAAGATGGAAAAGCATTTCTTTTCTCTGGGAGGGAATTAATGCAGATTCCCTGTATCCCATCATCACAAGGTTTGCCCAAATCCCTCTGGTTTTGACACTGAGGGCTGTCTAGTATTTATTTACTCTGAAGCATTAAAACATAGTTTAATTGGAATGTAATCTCCAGAGCCACTGAACTGCTGGAGAGACCCAACAGGCAAGTCTGTGGGGGAGATAGGGGTGGGGATGGGGAAGCAGAGACTGGGGGAGGGGTGGAAGTCATATAAGGCTCCTGACTGCTGATGTGACATTTTAAAATAGTATAACATAAATAATGCCGGCTTGGAGAACTGAACACAGGGAGCCCCCTCCTGTTTTTTCTCTCTGAGTACCTCTCTACCCAGATCAGGGTCTCAGCTCTTGGCCCTGGAGCTGGGAATCTATGGTAATGCTTTCCCCTTAGCTGAGCCAGGGAGGATTCAGATGAAATCCTTGCTGTTTGTTTTCAGGAATCTCCATCCAAGGGGCTCCATCCCCACTCCTTGTACTGAGTCTGTGACTGGCGCCATACTGGCTGCTCCTGTTGATGACCTGAACTCTGGTCCCTAGGAGAATAAGAGAGGAGATGGGATACCTTTTAGACTATAAGACTAAGAACATTCCAGAGGAGAGAGAGCTGAAGGGTCACGCTTAAGGTTATATGGCAGACCTGGGCTTAGAACCCAGATCTAATACCTGTGTTCTTTGCCTTAGAGCTGAAAGGGATCTACTTCAGAGGTCATCTGGTCTGACCCAGACCGGGAAGGAAATTCCCTCTAGTCCTCACTTGAAGGACACTGTTACTTTCCCCTAGGTGTTAGTCATCTCTCCTTTTCCTTATTGTCTTTACAATTGCTCTATTGCCTTGACTTATCTGTGTAAATGAATCTCCTTCCACAAGTATCTTGAGAACAGGGATGCTATTTTCCTTTTGTCTTTTTATCTTTTTGTATGGCACAGTGCCAGGCACATGGTAAGAGCTTTATACATGTTGCATTGACTCGAATCCTAGTTTTAGACAGCTTTAGGTTTATTTAGTTTAAATAATTTTAAATAAATTTAAATTTAATTTAATTTAAAAGGACAGTTTCCTTGAGCCTCAGTTTCCACATTTGCAAAATAAAGGGGTTGGACCAGATGGTCTCTGAGGTCCCTTCAAGTGGTAGGGAATGGAATGAAGAAGCATTAGTTAAGCACTTACTGTATGCCAAACAATAATAGGCTTAGAGGACAAGTGCTTCAAGTTTTTGAGGGCATGTCACTTGGAAGAGGGATTATATACTTACTATCTTTCTGTTTGCCTCAGTTTCTGCCTCTGTAAAATAGAGATAATATTAGTCATCTATCTCCCAGGGCTGTTGTGAGGATCAACAAAGATACTATTTGTAAAGCATATTGGAAACCTTAAAATACTATATAAATGCTATCTATTATGATTACTTTGCTTTTTGCTTGGCATCTGAGGGTAGAGCTAGGAGTAATAGTAGGAAGTTGGAGATAAACTCTGCAAGCATCAGAGGATCATAGACCTCTTCATCCAATAGTCCCAGACTGACTACAACCCCTCTATGTTCAGAACTCATCCATGGGGGACTGCAAGCAGAGTCTGTCAGAATGATGTTCTTAACTCAATGGCCTCATGTCGATATCTACCAACCCAGGGTCCATCACTTAACAAAGGAGGGTGCAACTAATATGAGACCTCTTTTCCTCAATAATCCCAACATGATTCCCATCCACCCAAAGTCTACCAGGTTCTCGCCTTCCTAACAGTAGTGAGCCAAATCTTTCCAGGACCCTGACCACCCAAGAGGACATGACCACTCAGTCATGCCTCCCATGAGCAGGGACGGAATAACCAACAGCAGTCCTTCTAATAAGACAGAAGACCCCAGTCTTAGCATCTGCCATGACACTTTATTCTCAAAACCTCCATCTTCTCTGCAACTGATACTTCCTGAATATGCTGTCTCCTCCATATTAGAAAGTATGTTCTCAGTACTTAGCACAGTGTTTGGCATACAGTAAGTGAACAGTGCTGGGTTCAGGATCACCCAAGGAGCTACTGGCTGAGCCAACTCTGAGGTTATGACATTTCCCACAATATTCCAGCTGCTAGGTCATCTTTTAAGGATCTCTGGAACAAAGTCATTTAGCTGTGGCCTCTGCCATCGAGAGCACTGGCCAAATCAGAGGAAATGAAGATGTATATCAGTTGGTTATTCCCATATTCCAAGAGGATTCCCCAGAGTCTTATATGATTGTGGGTAAGTGGTTTCATCTCTCCAAGCCTCAGTTTCTCCATACTGTAAAGTGAGGGAGCTAGACTAGATAATCTTAAAAATCCCTCTGAACTCCTTTCTCACCATCCCTTATATGGTTACATAAGCTTATATTCTCATATAGAGGCAATATGTATGTGGGCACATATGTATATGCATATGTATATATATTTGTAATATTTATATGTTCTGTATATGTACATGCTTGTATGTATTCTGTATATAAGTATATATACATATATGGGTATGTAAGTATGTATGATAGCATATAGTATATAAATATATACAAGCATATATTTAGATGTATATAAGCATATATACACATAAGAATGTATACTTGTTCATATTTTATATGTATTACATATATGTATATACAGAATAAATAAATGCAAGGTAGTTAGAGAGGGAGGGAGAGCATTTTCAATTGGAAACAGTGTATAAGGTAGTGGTTGAACTGTGTCCTGAAGAAAGGGAGGAATTTTGTTAATTGGAGGTGAGGTAGAAGGGGATAATAGACAAAGAGGATAATTAGGAGGAGTACAAAGACAGGGAGATAGATGTGCAAAGAACAGAAGGAAGGGCCAGTTTGTCTGGGCAAGCCAAAAAAATGCAAGAAAGGGAGTGATATATAATGAAGCTATAATAATAGGTTCTTTCATAATAGAAAGGTCTAACCTTTTTCCCCAGGAAGAGATGGTTGGTCAGTGACCTTGAAGGAGGATTTTAGTGGGAAGTGGGAACCAGGGCATTTCTCCCTGGCTGATTAACACTCTCAATCCACATGCCCAACTGCAGCTAGAAGGGTCTCACTAAGTAATCCAGAAATAAGAAGGCTATATTCTTGTTGCATTCTGCCCTGTTCACATCACATCTTTAACACTCAGTATTCAGTGCTGGATGCCACATTTTAGGAAGGGCATAGACAACATGAAGATGGGCAGCCTCATAGTGGGGGGGGTCTTGTGTCTATGCCACATGAGAATCAGCTGAAAGAACTAGAGACAGTTATCCTGGAGAAGAGAAAGCTCGGGGGCACATGGTAGATATCTTCAAGTATTCGAAGGATTGTCATGATAACACTTGTTCTATTTAGATTCACAGAGAAGAACAAGGAACAATGGATGGAATTTATGAAGAGGTCTACTTGGTCTTGATGCCAGGGAAAACTTATTAACCACTAGAATTGTGAACTTTTTTGGGAGATAGTGGGTTCCCCCACTTTGGAGGTCTTGAAGCAGTGATTGTTTTAAGTTGCTTTTCAGTCGTGTCCAGCTCTTTGTGACTTCATTTAGGGTTTTCTTGGCAAAGATGCTGGACTAGTTTGTCAATTCCATCTCCAGCTTATTTTACAGATGAGGAAACTGAGGAAAACAGGGTTGAATGACTTGCCTAAAACAGCTAGTAAGAGTCTGAGGCCTGATATGAACTTAAGAAGAAAAATCTTCCTGACTCTAGGTCCAGTGCCCTATCCACTCTGCCACGAAGCCGACCACTTGACAGGAATATTATAGGGAGTATTTTCGGGTATGGGTTTAAACTAGATGATAATAATAATAGTTAGCATTTATATAACCAGAAACCATGATAAGCACTGTACAAATATCATCTCATCTGATCCTTGCAACAACCTCAGGAGATAGGTGCTATTATTATCATCTCCATTTTAAAGTTGAGAAAACTGGAGCAAATAGAGATTAATTGATTTGCACAAAGTCACATGGCTAGTAAAATATATGAGTCTGGATTTGAACTAAGTCTTCTGACCCCAGGCTCAGCACATGACCACTGTATCACCTAGCTGCCTCCCAATTAGATGGCCATAGTGGTCCCTTTTAACTCTGAAATTCTCTGATTCTGGATTCTTTGAAAATCATGATCTGTGATTCATAGCTATTAAACATCCCTGGGAGAAGAGTGTGGATTTTTAATTCATAAAAGAAGTTGTCCTTATCCACACTTAAACTGACCTGATATCTTTTTTGTCCATTTGTAGATATTCATAAGATCTTCCTGTATTTTATTTCTATCTCCTTGGCTTTTTGATACTTAGAGACTTTGGTGTCATTTGGAAAATGCCGTCTTCTTCTTTTTCAGATCCTTTATGAAGATGTTGAAAAAGAGATGTCTAAGCCATGATCCTTGAGCCATCTTCTTCTATCCTTTGCCATCCAGAGCAGTGATTCTTCATCCCACACTTTGTTTGATGTAAGTCATTTTCACTATTCATGTCAAAGTTGCTCTCCCAAATCCATGCATCCTTAATTTTAGAAATAGAAATGGTCTCCCATCTAAGATGTTTTGAAATAGATTATTGAATGATTAATTGAATGATCAGTAGGACAATCTGATTGTAGAATGATCAAAATTACAGGTGGTTCAAGGGATAATGGAAAGATATATAGCAGATGCATATGGTGGTTAATAACTACAGATTTGCTGAAGCAGAATAAAAATATTATTAAGAATATATAAATGGCTAATATTTCAGAGGATCTTTCCTTATATGAAAGATCAAGGAGCAATTTTGGGGCTCTCTCACTTCTTTGGTTTCTTGGGCTCACCCAGACAGAATCTGAAAGCTTTAGTTTCTGGTACCCTAGCAAAAGTAGCCACTACCTCTCCTTAGGAACAGTACAGAGAGGAGTTTATTTACCTCTGAACTCATAAAGCATCAAGAGATTCCCTGTAGTTCTTCCTCCTGAGTCTAGCACAGTCTTGTAACTTTTAGTATTACCTGGGTGGGGCTCCAGAATGAAGAAAACTGGGATTTTCTTTTTCATTAGAGCTCTTGTCTAAGACCCTTGAGATCAGGGACTTTTTCCTCTTTTGTATTTGTATCCACAATACCTATCACAGTGCCTAGCACATAGTAGGTGTTTTAATAAATGCTTACTGATTAAGTGATTGCTGTTTCACAGTGCTTTACACGTAGTTAGAACTTAATATATTTTGTCCATTCATTGATTCATTCACTGGAAGCTCTCCTCCAGATTCCAACTCTGCTACTGCTGTCTTTTGTTCTCACCAGACATTTTAAGTGCCTTCTGTCACTGCCCTCATTTCCTCCCAGTTGGTGTGGCCCTTCTCTCTCAGCTCTCCTTTGCAGCTCTCTGAAGTCCAGGTCTTCCCCATCAAATGGTGTTCGTTATATTCTCTTCAGGGGACCAGTTTCCAGCAACTGGAGAAATTCCCTTAACATCTCTTCCATACTGGGCTAGAGTGCCTCCAGCTCTTTCCAACCTTCTGCTCTTTTGTATCCAGGTCTCATAGTTTCATCTTCTACCCTTTCTAAAAAAGCTTTAAAAAGGGAATAGTATGAGATCAAAGCTGATAGGTCCTGATGTCTTTCCCTAGGGCTGGCACTTTTGACTCAAAGGGAGAGGGATATCCCTGCCCTAATAGCAGAGATTTGTTTTTCTGCTGCAAACATGACCAGAAAAGGAGGTCATCTGGTTTTGGAGTAATGGTGAGAGAACAAAGGAGGAGATGCGATATTACTTAGGAATACTTCTAAGGACAGGTTTCTGATACTCTCATGGTACAAGATGAGAATACTTGTGGAAAGATGTTGGGAAATTTCATTAATATATAAATGGGATGCTCAGTAGAAAACTTAAACATCACACTTCCCAATTAAAAATGAAACAAGCAGAGTTGAATCTAGAGAACAAAATTATGATGTAAATTCTAGATGTCTTTATTTATCGATTGAAAGCAAAAACATCATTGAAAAGCACACTAACTAGCTATTTCATCTTGTGAAAGCTTGATCCAATGACATTAAAATGATGTTTGAACTCAATAAGTATGATCAGTAATGTGCGTCAAAGAATGATAGAGATGTGTTTTATGCTTGAACCCAGAAATCATATTGAATCACTACATGAAGATGATTGGTCTCCTCCAAGTGAACATAAACTATCAGGGAATAAATGGAGGCTACATATGGTAAGATATTGACCAGCATTATAAAGGCAGAGTATAATGCAAAGAATGCACTTGATCAATTAACATCTATGCCATATCAATATTAACACAGACTTTTGGCATGACAAAATGGACAATAGATAAAGAAGTTTCCCCTCAAATATTAATGAGACATAGAACTTGTCACTGCAAGGCTGTTATAGAAAGAATAACACTTCATCCAAAATGAGGAAATTATTGATAATGTTCTTGGAACATCTAACAAGCTAGAGATGCTAAGCAAGTTTAAAAGGTACAGAAGCACTTCTGGAACAAACATAACTCTCTTTACAAAAGTAGTAAAGGTTGACAACAGCTTTATGTCCCTTGGGTTGTTAAATGAAACTGAAAGTGATCTCAAGAGACAGCCCATTAAAAGACCAAGAACCAAGGGTGGAACCAAAGGCAGTCAACCCTTGGAGGACATTCACATGAAATCAACCAACAGTATAGTAACAAAGAAGTGCTAAACAAATGACTAAGACATACAGATTTGTTTATAGAAATGAAAGATGTTCTGATAACAAATCAGGACCAGATCATTGTCACTATCCTTAAGGAACCCAGACTTGCTGACAGATGCAGGTTATGCGAAGAAGAAGTGGAAATTGTGAGCATATTACTGAATGTTAAAAAGATTTAGCATATTTTAGATTCACAGAAAGACACAATCGGGTAACTAGAATCATACACTAGAAACTCATTATTCATGATAGATTAATAGATGACAAATCCCTGTACTAGAAACACAGCTCCCAAAACATCCTTGAGAATTCAATAAATAAATTATTTGTGGCTAGAGCATCATTATAGACATAACTGTTGCCCACAGCTGTCTGGAAAAGCACTGGTCCATAAATCTCAAGAACAAAGTTTTTAATAGAAGCTACTGTACAGAACTCTGTCAAGAAACCCCAAATTGAGTCATAGGGAGTTGGACATGACTGAAAAATGATTTAACAATGACTATTCAGAATACTCAGTCTCCAAGGTATGTGGAATGGAAGGTTTTCAAAATATAGACTTAGTGGAAGAAATAAAAAACTATATTGGAATAGGAAGAAAGATACTTCACACTTGTCATTGAGAAAATACTTTCAGAAGCTCTATAGAATATGAGTTTACATTCTAATAATCAATTAAAAAAGAAATAGCAGTTTACTCTACCTGTTCAATTTTCTGAAGAACATTAAAGAATAAAAGCAGGATAGTACCTTGTCCTTGAACCATTTCTATTTAAACCCCGTCAGAAAGATGAGAACTAGATAATGTTAATAACATCAACAATATTAACCATAATCATATCAATAATAAACTGACTCATTAATTAGAATTCTGGGAGGGATAAATCAGCAAGCACAGGAGAAATTTATGTAGTTTTTTTCAGTTTCCAGTTATTATTTCACAATAACTGTGATATGATATATTATTATTATTTCCAAAAACTAAGACCAAGAGAGGTATAGTGGCTTGCCTAAGTTCATGTATACAGTAGGTGAAAATGAACTAAAATTTAAACCTTTACCTTTCCATCACATCAAGAAAGGGTCTAGTCAGAGCAGTGGAAGAGACCATAGGTTCCCCCAGGCTCAACATCTAGCCGTTCCCAGAGGCCTTTAGGTGCTTGGCCATTATCCTGAGATGGATACTGTTACTCAGAATAGGATATAAAACCATTTTATGGATATTTAAGATATAAATACTAAGAATGAGGAGAGCAAGAATGAGAAGGAGAAGGAGGAGGAGGAAGAGGAAAAGGAAAAGAAGAAGGAGGAGAAAGTGATAGGTAATGATGATGCTGATGTTGAGATGGTAGTTGTGAGGTTCAATAAAAGAGAAATTAGGGAGGGAAATAGCCTTCTCAAGGGCCAGTAACAAACTAAGGCAAGTCTGTGGAGAATTCAAAGCATAATATACTAGAAAAGTGCGTGGACTTGGAGTCAGAAGACCTAGGTTCAAGTCTGGACTCTACTATTCACTACCTGTGTGATCACTTTGCTCTGTTTGAAACTCAGCTTCCTTCTCTGCAAAATGAGAGCTGCACTAGATCACCTCTCAGGCCCCACCCAACTCTAACATTCTGTAAAGGTTCAATACCAGTGCCCAAAATTCTGAGAGAGCAGCATTGATATCTCTAGTTTTTTTCTGAGTCATTAAATCATACGCTGATTTTTTGAGCATCAAATTCCTCAGGCTATTTTATTTTTAAGAAGCCAAACATTGCCAATCTCTTGGGGTTGCTGAGTCTTAATTAATGAAATGATTTAAACATCCTCTGAGGGTCTGTATAAATACCAATGCTTTCTCATTCCTTCATTTCACAAAACTAAGCTTTGCCTGGTACTTGGAATCATACTGTTCAAAAGTGGTATGAAGAGCAGTGAGCTTAGGCTAGGATTTGGAGTCAGAACACATAAGTTCAAGTTTGGATTATGCTTCTTCCTATAAAGTTCTGCATTTTTACACATGAGGAAACTGAGGCTACCAAGTAGGATAGCCCACAGTCCAGAACTGTGGGACATTAAGCATGGTTTGGTGGAGCACTGTATTAGGAACCAAAAGAAATGAATTCCAGGCTCAGATCTTCCATTGATTAGATGTGTGACCCTGGGCAAGTCACTTCTCTGGACCTCAGTTTACCTTTCTTTAAGATGAGGGTGTTGGACCAGAAGCCCCTTCTAGTTGGAAGAGGTTCAGCTAAATCATAACTTGAAGATATTTTGAAAAGTAGAAAGTCCTCTAAAGAGCTTTTTTATGTCTACTCTGACCTCTGTATTTTACGTGTGAAGAAACTGAGGCCCAGAGAGAATAAGTAACTTCTTTATGGTTACACAAGGAGTAGGTGACAGAGCTGGGATTTGTACCCAGGCTTTCCAGTTACAGTCTACTAGATGGTAGGTCCTTTGAAGGCAGGGATTATGTGTTACCTAAACTTTGAATCTCCTACAGTGTCTGGTATGATATTCTACATAGACTTAAAAGTTTGTAAATTGAATGAGTTCCTTCTACATGAGCTGAGATTGGACATGATTTGTCTACAACATAGCAGACAAAGCCATCAGCTTTATCTAAATTCTAGTAGGATTTTCCCAGCGACCTCACCTAACCCCAGCAGTAACTAATAGCTGACCAGGTTGGGCTCTGAGAAAATTTAGCCAGGTTTTCATGGAGATAGTGGAAGGAATGTCTTGAAAGTTAGAAGGCCTGGGTTCTAGTCTTAAATCTAACACTAACTTGCTTTGTGATATTGGGCAAGTATCTCTGGACTCCATTTTCCTCATTGTGAATGAGAGGGGTTGAATTAGATGTACTCTAAGGTATTTATCAGGCAGATAGGTGGCACAGTGGATAGGGCACCAGGCCTTGAGTTGGGAAGACCTGAGTTCAAATGTGACTTTAGACACTTACTAATTGTGTGACTCTGGACAATTCACCTAATCCTGATTGCCTCAGTTTCCTCTTCTGTAAGATGAACTGGACAAGGAAATGGCAAACCACTCCAGGATCCAAGAAACTGCATTTGGGATCATAGAAAGGCAGGCATGATTGAAATGACTCAACAGCGACAAAGTTCTTATCCTTTCCTACATCCTAAGTTTGCTTCTAACTCTGATATTGTATTCTAAGGGCTCTTCTAGCTCTACCATTCCATGTTTTAAGTTTCTTTCCAGACATGACATATCCTAGCTTAACATTCAGCTGTAACATATTGTTCCTAAGGTCACTTTGGATTTTAACATTCTATGTTCCGAAGTTCCCCCAGACTGATATTCTATGTTCTAAGGGCCCTTCTAGCTTGAATAATCTAAATTTAAATTTGCATCCAATTCTGACACTCTCAATTCTAACACAGCGTCAGGGAGGACTGCTCTTAGGAAAAACAGGGAAGGAGGCAACTTGCCTTTGGTGCTTTTGCCACCATTCAATGCCACCATCCTCATGTTGCCAATGCCCCTATGTTCTTGGAACTTTTCCTAAAAGGCAAAACAACTGAGAAGCCCCTTCAGATTTCAGTGGGAATGGATCAAATGTGTCCCATTCAGCTCCCTAGGAAGCTGAAGATTACATTTAGAAAGTAGACTCAAGTAGAGGGTAATGCTTAATCTGAAGGGAGGAGTTTCTGATGATGATCATAGATTTTTGAGTAGAAGCAAGCTAGACTCATATTACTTCACAGATGAGGCTAAGAGAGGAAAGTGACTTGCAAACACAGGTAGGAAATAACTGAGCTGAGTTTGAGTCTAAATTCTGTGCTCTTTCCATCATACCATACTATCTTTGCCTGGAATTTCAGGCATCTGTGAAGGAGATGTTTTCAGAGAGAGGGGGAAAGGGCAGTGTCACTCCATAGGGAGCTACCTCTTTGACCATCCTCTGCTATGGTCAATGAAACACCCAGCTACACCCAGCATTCCCTCCAGGACTGAAGTTCTTTGGATTATTTTTGTTTTGAGAATTTCATACCCTCAAGATCTAGAATGTGATCTGGCCCAGCTGGGGAAGAGGCAGAGTCTAAAGGGCCTAGAACAAGATGCAAATGGGAGAGGATGAGCTGAAGTTAGCAAACAGCCTGAGAGCCGATTTCAAAATATCTTAAGTGAAAACAGTTGTACAGGGGTTGAGACTCATCACCGCCCCAGCATGGGGCTTTTTTCATCCATTAGATCAAATAAAGCTCTTCAGGACACTCTGGCAATGAGTTTAAACTGTAGTCCACAGATGCTGGGATGAGAACAAAGTGAAGTCATTAGATCCAGTCAGATGCCTCTCATGCTGGGACTTTCAGACTTGGGCTGGGGCCCTGCTGAAGCACATCTGGCAAGCCGCATACTCCCTGACTTTGCCACCAGCATGGGCCTGGGGGTTGGGGCTTTGTCTTGGACTAAAGCCTCAAGATCAAAGTGCTCCCCTGCCCCACCCCACACTCCAGCTTGCCTGCATGGAGAGAGCCTTGAACTTGGAGTCCCCAGACCTGGTTTCAAACCCTACCTGTTTGACTTTGGGCAAGTCAGCTACCTCTCTGGTCCTCAGTTTTCTGATTTGTGAAATGAAGGGATTGCCTTAGATGATGTCTAACGTGCATTTGAGGTTTAAGTCTATAGATGGTCTTACAAGTTATTAAGAGCTTACATTTTGTTGAGAAGAGATACCCTGGTAAAATCATATCAGTAGTTGGGATAAATCAGGTTGAGGGTAACTGACAGGCCTCAAACCCATTGTGCAGTTAGAAAGAAGTCTTAGAATGGGCTAATGAAAACAGTTCGTTCCATGAAGGCAGCTGGAGCAGGTGCTGTGGAGTGCTTAGGGTTTGGCCAGACATTGAAGTTGCCAAAGTCATCCGTTGTATCTGAGGCCATTGTCGGCCATCTTGACTTTGTCTTGCCACTGGTCTTTCATGACTCTGGAAGAGAGAATAAGGTGATGACTTTGTACAACTCTCTTCACCTTAACCCAACTCATGCACAAGTCAAGAATCATCCCACAATGCCATTGGTTCTCTTAGAAAATGAAGGATAGACAACAATATCTGTAGATTAGAGATCGATGGACTTGGAATCAGAAGTCCTGGGTTGGATTCTTGCCTCTGCCCCTTATAAGCTATGTGATCTCCCTCTAGGTCTCAGTTTCTCCATCTGTAATATGAGGACGTTGGATTAGATTCAACGCAAGTCAATAAGCAATCCAGAAGCACTTATTCTGTGCAAATAGCACTTTCAGGCAGTGGGGATAAAAAATGAGAAAAAGTCCTGTCTTCAAGGATCTTTTATCATTCGGGGGCTATGCAATATCTACATGGGTGAATGAAAATGATATCATTTGAGGATACAAATAGGATATGAAAAATTATTACATTACTAACAGCTAGGGGGATTGATTTTTTTAATCAAGAGTTACATGGTGAGAACTGTGTCTCATAAAAAGATTAATCCAGCAGCTGTGTGAAGAATGCATTGGAAAAAAGAGACTTCCTTCCTTCTTTTTTCCTTCCTTCCTTCCTTCCTTCCTTCCTTCCTTCCTTCCTTCCTTCCTTCCTTCCTTCCTTCCTTCCTTCCTTCCTTCCTTCCTTCCTTCCTTCCTTTCTTCCTTCCTTCCTTCCTTCCTTCCTTCCTCTCCCAACTACTTGAGAAATCTCTTCTCTAATGTTACTATTTTCCAATTCCTTCCTTTCATAACTCATCACTCGCTTCCTCTCTCTCTCTCTCTCTCTCTCTCTCTCTCTCTCTCTCTCTCTCTCTCTCTCTCTCTCCTGACTGCTTGAGAAGCTTCTTCTGTAATACTGTCCTTTTCCTATTCTGGAAGCTTGGTTTCTCTTACTGTTTTCTAACCCCAGAGTCAAATGCATTTGGCATTTTTAAAGGGAACTAGAGAAGCTTCACATTCAGTCTTTTCTCCTATTTCCCATCATCAACTTTCTGCTACAGTTATTGACCAGAGTCAGAAGATGAATGTTTTAGACAAGTCTGCCATTTGCCAATCATGAAACTAATATCTCTTCTTACCTCAGTGAGTCTTATCTATAAAATGGGCTAATGGCATTTCAATTATCTACAGTTATCATGGCAGGTATAGGTAACATATGTGAAAAACTTGGAAAACTGTGAAGTCTTCACAAGTCAGGGAAAGAGGCAGCAAGATGTTATTCAAAGAACATTGGATGGGGAGTTAGGAGGTTCGGGTTCTAGCCCCAGCTCTGCCATTATAACTTGCTGGATGAAATTGGGCCAGTCCTTTCACCTCTCTAAGATTGTTTCTTAACTGAAAAATGAGGAGCATTGGCCTACATTATCTCTACATTCCCTCCTGTTCTGAGATGATTGAATCACATGATTTAGTGAAAAACTAAGGTGAGAATAGAGGAACAGATGCCAATTCCTTTCATTCCAATATATACTGATTCAACCAAGTCTGTTCTGGGATAATAAAGATACTAGGCAAATGTGAAATCCTACATACTGAGTGGCCACATCTGGAGGGATTCTCATAGTCTCACCTGGCCCAGTTTGGGCTCAAATGGCATCAGAAAGTTTTGACTGTTACTGTAGCAAAATATGCTGGGAGAGCAAAGCCAGATAAGAGTTGGTTGATTATTTGTCCTGGATCATCAAAGTCAAGGACAAAGTAACCTGCAGTCTGTGATAGGTGTTTAGCCCACCTGATTTGCTGTAGATGCCCAGTTCATGGGCATAGATAATGATGAGAATTCAGAGGCAGCAACTGAAAAAAATGTTGAAAGGTATTGTGATGAAATGATAAAGAGTGCTTGGTAGAGTTAAAGACACAAGATTGAGGTTTGGACGGCAGTTCCACTGTTCACCCCTGTGCCATCTGGAGCAAGCCATTTAACACCTCAGCCTCAGTTTCCCTTGTGAATAAAATGAAGGGATTGGACAAGATGACTTTTACCATCCTTTCTAGCTTTAGGTTGTATGATCATGTAAAATATCTCAATGGTTTGGAACAGAATTAAAGTGTTAGAGGCCAGAATTCAGAATGGCTGAAAAGGGATTTCACAGGATGCTAAGAGTCGGGATTCAAACTCAGATCCTCTGACAACAAATCCAACACTTTTGTTCTTTTGCAGCTCATTGTAAACCATCATCTTGCCTTCAGACTAAATGGGACAAAGTCCAATACACTAGCATGATCCAAGCTTAATTGACACTACCTGCCTCCAGATGGTGTTGTTTGGAGTTAGGCAGATCCAAAAGGAGTCTATTGGAGTAATGTGGGTGAGAGGTAATAAAGGCTTAGACTAGGATGATGGCTGTGGAAGTGGAGAGAAGGGACAATCTCGAAGAGAGATTGTCCAGACTAACTCCAGAACCAGCACTAGTAGAGTATAGTGGAGTAGGGTGGGGTCAGTGCTGGTCACTAGCCAAGGAGGGTAGTTTTGATGGAGGACATTCAAGTAGCTATGCTGTAAAGGGAAGGGAAGAGGTTAAGATGTCTAGAGGAGGTAGCAACCAGAAAGCCTGAGCTTGAGTCTTAGATCTCCCTTAGAATTCCTATTTGAATTTAATCAAGTCACTTGCAATCTCTGGGCCTTGGTTCATGAGCACATGCTTAGGACAACGCTCTTTCCACCCCAGCATCTACAGATCTTAGATAAATACATAAGGTGAATGTGAATAGGCTGGGCTCTTGATACACCTGGTGAAAAAAGAATTTAACTCTTTCCCCACAATGTTCAATGATGAATACACTTCTCGCTATCTATGCTCCTGATAAACTCATTTATATGGAAATTTGAGCGACTCGATGAAATTTAAGGTACAATCTCACCCTTACTGGGGAACTTTGATTTTTAAAAAGGGCATAATCATGCCAAAAGAATGACTCTTTCATGATGGAATTTTCCTCAGCTTCTTTTTTGATGCTAGCTATACTTTTGGATGGAGAGGGCATTTAGCGAATCATAATCTGGAACTGCTGTCTATTTTACCTGAATATGAGAATGACCCAAATTGTGACCCCATCCTGGCCCATCCCCTTTTCAGTAATTCCCTGGAACAGTTTTTAAATTTTTAATTGACCACAGGCTGAGCTCAGATGAATCCGGAGCAAGAGATGCCATTCTCAGCATATTCTGGTCTTAAGTAATCTTACTTTGGGCAGAAACTTTGTGCCCAGTGATAGAAAGGCAAAATGGAATTGGTCACATTTTCCCTCTCCCCCATTCAGAATATTATAGGACACCTCTCCTGTTACATGGATTAAGTGACAGTTGAGGTGAGATTAACTGTCCTGTGTCTTTGGTTGATTATTAAAGGTCACTTCAAGATAAGATAGGAGTAGGGGACTCAGTCAACCACAGTGGGCTTGGATTGGCGAGTTTTTGCTTTACTTTGCCTGGATTCAGCTTCCACTTTCCTTCTCAGCTAGATTTCCTAATACTCAAACCTCTTCCTTACTAGCTTTCCTTTATATGTTGGTTTCCTCCAATGGAACGTAAGGTCTTTTACAACTGTGAAAAACTTTGGAATTCTGACCAAGTCAATGATTATCCATGATTCAAGATAGAGCTGGGGTAAACACAGGGGGCAGTTCTGAAATCCTGCTTCTGACACATCCTGACAGGGTGATCCTGGGTGATTTTGTAAGACTCTAAGTTGCGGTAACCATGCCTGAAATGGTAGGAGTTTCGTCATCTGGGAGTCCCTATCCCAGAAAGCTCAGAAGTCTAATTCCTAATCGTAATGCCCCAGATATCTCTCCTGCTGTGGCTAAACCTACTACTTTTCCAACTGGTTTTATTGACCCTTCTTTTTAACATTTTACCATTTCTCGTGCTCCCTCTGACAAGCCAACATGCTGACCATGTCTGCCAGGGTATACCTTATTCTGAACCTAAACATGACCAATTCTTTGCCAAGAAGAGGAAGGTATCACCATGAGGGTTCTGGAGGCCAGATTAACCGCCAAAGTGACCCAGGTTCTCAGAGAATGATGCAGTGTCTTCCTCCATGTTATGAAGGTCACTGTGCATGCATTTTTCTTAATTCATATACATCTTCCTAAATTCCTCTGAATTCATCATATTGTTTCTTATGATGTGACGATGTTTGTTCCATCCATGTCTGTCAGGCTATCTCCTGATAACTGGGCAGCTATTTCATTTTCAGTTTTTTGCTGTCACAAAATAAAGATCGCTATAAATATTTTGGGATATATGAGACCTTTTCCTCTCTTTGATCTTCTTGGGATTTATGTCTAGGACAAATGTCCTGGAGTCTGAGGGTATGAAAAGCTTTTTGACTTTTCTCGCAAAGTTCCCAATTGTTTTTCAGAATGATGGGACCAAATTCATAGTTTTACTAACAGAGCAATAGTGAAACCTACACTTTATTTTGCCTTCACAATGAATACATTTTGGTTGGGTTTTATAAGGTTGAGGGGAGGTGTGTGTGTGTGTGTGTGTGTGTGTGTGTGTGTGTGTGTATGTATGTGTGTGTGTGAATCAGGACTTGGCATGAGTTTTGCCTAAAGGTATCTTACTGACTAAATCAAAATCAGACTAACTTCTGTTTTGGATTAATGCATTTTTGTCTCCCCCTACCTCTCCTTCCCTTCCCTCCTCCCCCTCCCCTTTTTCTCTAGGGGAGTTTTCCAGGGAAAATTCCTGATTGGATGTTAGTGTTTGTTAGAAACATCCCCAGAGCTGAGAAAACAGACAATTCCAAAGGGAAAATAAATATTTTGGTCTCAGTATGAACCTGGCCATGTCTCTTTTTCTCCTAAGTTTTCCTCTCTGTAAGAGGCATGGAGAAATGTTGCTTGACCTAATCCCCTTGAGAAAATGAAATCATGAATGCTTGTCACCTAGCACCATGGGCTGGAAACTGGAGAAGGTCATAAACCTCAAAGGATATGAGAATGATCCTTATGGGTAGCCCAAATGGGTCCTCTAACCCAAAAACCCTTTAGTGACTAGGGCATCAAGAGATGGACTGTGTAAAATACATGTTTGTTCTTCCTGGTATTAGCCTCCACGGCTGGGCATGTTTCCAATACAGCTGAGTTTCTTAATCAGTTGCAACTAGAAACAAGTTTAGTTTGTGGAGGGAGAGTGTTGGTGGCATTATGGAGGATAGATAATATAACTGTAGGTAGAGTCACACAAGGAGAGGGGACTGTCCAATGCCCTACCCCCACTGAAAATATGGCTTTTTCTTCTAAGAGAAGAAGCTCAGATGAATAGTGTTGGGATTGGAAAGCAAGACCTGAACAAATATGGCCTCAGACATTTACAAGTTGTGGGACCCTGGGCAAGTTATTTGACCTTGGTTTTTCTCAATTTTTGTAAAATGGGAATAAAAATAGTACTTACCTTTCAGGGTTTTTGGGAGGATCAAATGATATATTTGTAAAAAGTGCTTAGCACAGTACCTAGCACACAGTAGACAATAAATCTTTCTCTTTCTTTTTCTTCCTTTCTTCCTTTCTTCCTTTCTTTCTTTCTTTCTTTCTTTCTTTCTTTCTTTCTTTCTTTCTTTCTTTCTTTCTTTCTTCTTCTTTCTTTCTTGCTTGCTTGCTTTCTCTCTCTCTCTTTCTTCCTCCCTCCCTCCCTCCTTCCTTCCTTCCTTCCTTCCTTCCTTCCTTCCTTCCTTCCTTCCTTCCTTCCTTCCTTCCTTCCTTCCTTCCTCCCTTTGTTCCTGAGGTTGGGGGGAAGGGAGGTTACCAGGAAGAGGTATGCCACATCAAGGAGATCCGAGAAGTAGCAGCTTGCACAGGCCATACAGTAGGTGTGGTGTGTGTGTGTGTGGGTATGTGGAGGGGAGTTGGTGTGACCCAAATCCTCAAAGCAAAGCACGGGAGTGATAGTCACTGGAGGGAGGAACTATAGCCACTGAAGAGAGAAGTGACCCTTCCCAACATGCCCCAAAATAATGCTCCATTCTTTCTGTTACTTATATTCTTACTAGCCTGTAACCTACATAAGTATTTGTTTATCTAAACTCTGGCTGAAGCTATGATATTTTCAGTCTTTATCATCTCTCAGGGTAGCTAGATAGTATGGTGGAGCACTGGGCTTGGAATCATGGAGAATTACCTTCCAGAGTTCAAATCTGGCCTCAGTTGTATGATCCTGGGCAAGTCATTTTAACCCTGTTTGTCTCAGTTTTATCATCTGTAAAATGAGTTGGAGAAGTAAATGGCAAACCATTCCTATATCTTTTCTAAGAAAACCTCAAATGGGGGCATGAAGAATTGGACATGACTGAAAAATGTATGAAAAATGTCATCTCTCAGGGTGCTGAGTTCCATAAGGCTACTTGATACCTGTGAAAAGAATGACTTCCATTAATTTTACCTAAACCTTCTTCTGTCAGGCTTCCAGGGGACAGGGGAATCCTCCAGTTGGTCCCTTGAGATCTGGTGACTAAGTCAGTGCCAACACTGTTTTCTGCCTCAGTTGATTGTCTTGGGTCATGATGAGCCTTCTCAGAGTCTGACTCACAGAATTGCTGCTCCAGGAACACATCTTGTGTTCTCCTTACCATGATCTTACTGTTTTCTAGTCCTGGAAAGACCTATTTGCTCTTAATTATTCCCCTGCCTCTTCCTCTCAA
This sequence comes from Bettongia penicillata ogilbyi, assembly GCA_023548195.1. Lineage (NCBI taxonomy): Eukaryota > Metazoa > Chordata > Mammalia > Diprotodontia > Potoroidae > Bettongia > Bettongia penicillata. The sequence goes on along the minus strand of JAJHZJ010000067.1, from coordinate 5,095,815 downwards.
CATCCTTGCAATTCTTTCTTGCCTAGCTCAAAGGCTTCTAGATTGAGAGGTAGCATGGGGATGGTTGGGGATAGAGCAATGGAATGGGTGCAGATCCTCTCTTCAACACTTTCTAGCCATGTGGCCCTTGGCCAGTCTTTTAAGTTCTATGTGCCTCAGTTTCCTCATCTGTAAAATGTGGGGTTTGGAATCAGCGACTTCTGAAGTCCCTTTCAGCTTTAAATCTATGATCCTATCACCTTTCCCTCAACTGAAACTGTAGCAGTTTGCACTCTTACATACAAATATATTCTAAATTTTTTAATTTACTTTATCCCTTCCACTCAGCTTTAAGCTCTTTATGGGGAGGGGGGGATTAGGACATCTCCCTTACCATCACCTCTTTAGACAAGTAGTCATCCAAAGTTCAGAAAGTACAGTCATTTTCAGTCATTTCTCTTCATGACTCCATTTGGAATTCTCTTGGCAAAGATACTGGAGAGTTTTGCCGTTTCCTTTTCCAGCTCATTTTACAGATGAGGAAACTGAAGCAAATAGGGTAAGTGACTTGCTCAGAATCACATGGCTAGTAAGTGTTAGAAATTTGATTTGAACTCAGAAAAATGAGCCTTCCTGATTCCAAGCCCAGTGCTCTATCTATTGCACCAGCTAGCTGCCCTAGTAGTCACCCAAGTTCTTTTCAAACATTTCCAGGTATGTGGCGTCCTATCTTCAACAACCACTGGGAATGCAAAAGCTAGTACTTAGTAGGTATTTGTTGAACAAGAAACTAAATAGATTGAAGGTATTGTAGAGAGCTCTGGAATCAGCAAATG